>CP126896.1:68527500-69087500 GCA_030440675.1 Furcifer pardalis | reverse complement strand
AGCATCGCTTTTCCAATCTGTATGAACGGTGCCACCTATCTGCAGATTAGCAGAAAGCCTCAGATACACTTAAATCATAAATCAGGATAAACACATGTGATGTTGCTTAGTTTTGTAAATATCAGAGGAACGGAATTGATGATAAAGGAAAATGTGAGATTAGACACACACAGTTGCTTGCTAACAAAAAAAAACACACAACAAGATTTCCAACAAAGGGTCGTCGTATCAAACAGTAATAAAGAGCCCCAAGCAGTTGTCTGTGTTCATGCCAGTTTTCATGCTTTAATTCTGCTGCCCTGTGGTTCTTAGCTTTGACATTGAGATCTGCACGGCCACCAGAGATAATTATTTCAACCTTCAGGCCATCAGGCACTCATTTTTGATCATGGATATGTAAGAGATTTTTTCCCCGCAGTTCTGTAAGCTTGCCAAGAACATATCAAGAGATGGGTAAAAAATAACCCAAAACAATACAGTATTTTTAGACAAATGGAAAAGCCTGACTGTATAAATGGAGATGTTTGATATCACTCTATTAAAAATTATATTAAGATAAACAGAAAACTGATTAACTCCAAATAAAAATATATTTAGAAATAGGTGCCTATTCACATTCAGTCCAATAAATTAGCTTGAATAAACAAGCCTAACTTCATACATTTTAATGATGAGTCAGAGAAATATCTAATAAAATGCAAAAGCATGTAAATGAAAATATCATAAATCTAGTTTTGTTCTCATCTGTAAACATAACTTAGTAAATAAACATGTAAAGGCAAACATTTTAATATTTAACTTGCTAGTAAATGGTTATGAAAGTAAACTTTATATATCAACAAGTATAGCTTCTAATACACAGAATGTCACAATGTTTCAGTATTTATGTTCTGAAGTGAAATTCCAAGAAAGTATTTCTAATGTCCTTAGCCTCAGTCTCAATAGGCTTCTCAAATATTTATCCACACAACTTTCAAACTAATTATTCCATTGTAGTCCCACTGAGGTTAATGGGGCAAACCCTAAATATATATTTTGTGAAATGAAACAGCTAAGGGGTTTAAGCAGTTTGTATACACCCATATTAGAAGCTAATAACATCACTAAGAAAAATATGGGGTCTTAATAATATAGTTCTACCTGTCCAATTGTACAGTATACACTCTATAAATTAAAGAGCAATCAACAGCATTTCTTGTATATACATATATCTTAAGATCCCAAAGAATTTCCACAAGCAAACCCATCAGTCAACATTAATGTGTAATTTACCACACTTACATGTTTAAGGATATGATAGTTTCTTTAGTTTCAAAGTACAAGGGCAGGAAAATATTTCACCAACTGTGCTACTTCTAATACACAGAACAACACAGTATTTCAGTGTAGGTTGGTTTTATTACATTTCTCAAGTTAAATCATGGTTTCCCAAACTTTTTGCGCCATGGGCTGGTCATGTGGTTGAGCGGGCCGGTCATGTAGTTCCTCCTGCCATAAAGCACATCCATGGCTATTGTAAATGCATTTACGACAGCAGCTGGTGCATTTGCAGCAGTGTTTACGGATGCGCGGACATATTTTACCACCGCTTCTTGGTAGCGGTGAGGGCAGCACAGGTCAGATGATTTAGCACCATGGGCCAGGGCTGGCCCATGAACTGTAGTTTGGTCACCCCTGAGTTAAATGCTCAAGAAATAAAGCACCAGAGCAGATTCTTTTTTAAACAAGAAGCAAATCACAGCTAGGCCATGGAGCCATCACATTAGGCCTCTCTCCGAATGAGTGAAATTGTGAACCGGGTAGAAAGAGCTCTGAGAATGGTGAATTCCAGGAGTTAAAGAGTTTTTAAAAATCCAAATGGTACATCCCTACCATTTGTACTTGGAGTGCCTCAATGTTCCTTAGTTAAAGGGGAGAAGGGACATAATCTCAATCAGAAATAAAGTGACTCCCTCCTTGCTTGTTTAGATAGGCCAGGGTTGTGGTGTTGTCCGAGGCGACCTGCACCACTCGGCCCGCAGTAGAAAGTCTGAAGGACCGCATTGCCTTCCACACTGCCAAGAGTTTGAGGAAGTTGATGTGGTGCCTGGTTTTCGCGGGAGTCCAGACCCTGTGGATCCGTAGACTGCCGCAGCACGCTCCTCATCCATGCGTGCTCGCATTGGTGGTGATCTGCACGGTCGGCGGAGGAAGGGTGAAGAGCTTCCCCACAGTCACGTTGCGGTCCATCACCCACCAGTTCAGCTGGTCCTGCAGCTCGGGAGTTGGAGTGAGCCACTTCCCGGGATGATCGCTGGGGCAGAGATCAATGTCGGGGAATTTGAGCCAAATGTTTGCCTCAAATTCCCCAATGTTATCCGATATTAATGTTATCCGGTGCAGTTGCTATCTGAGGTACGTATTACTGTATAGCACAACATTTCAAAATTTTCCCAAGGGAATAAGGCTGGATTCTTGTTCTTTTGAGTATCTTCTCCCAGCAGCAGTAAGTGGTAGTTGTATTAAATCAGTGTTTCCCAACCTTTGGTTTTTGGACTTCAATTCCCAGAAGCCTAAGTCAATTCCCCAAAACACTGATCAGCCAATGTACTGACTTAGGCTTCTGCAAATTGAAGTCCCCCTGTGGGGCATATGCCCCACTTTGGGAACCACTGCATTAAATGAATGAGCAGGTACAGTTGTACCTCGCTTAAAGAGCATAATGCGTTCCACAGGATTGTTCTTTAAGCGAGTTTGCTCTTTAAGCGAAACACCATTGTAAATGACCAATGGGGGGGGGGGGATTGCGAACCCCAATTTATTTGTTAAGCGAGTTTTGGGTTGGTTTTATTTGTTAAGCGAAGCGAATATTCAGAGAAAATTCTGCTCTTTAAGCGAGTTACTCTTTAAGCGAGACACTCTTTATGTGAGGTTTGACTGTATTTCCACAACCTCTACCTCTGCAGCCAGATATCTAAACCACTGAGCTATCCAATCTATTAATCATTCTTAAAGTTTTTCTGCAAAGCTAAATATACCTTGTGACTCTTTACCATCAATCCAGACAATAGCTGATTCAACAACTGTTGACTGCACAGAAATACCAACAGAATTTCATCCTGTCCTTTAGGAATGCCTAATAAGATAGGAAACGATATGATACTCTTTATTTAAATTTATCAGCAGTGTAAATTAGCAAGGAAAAGAGTTCTGTTTCATACTTTCAGGTGCCTGACATGTGAAGAGGCTCTGAAGAACAGCCTTAGAAATTACATGAAAGGCACACAGCTTTGAGATTAACTTTCATATCTTCTCTCAGTCATTGTGGCCTCTGTTCTAAAATCAATTCCTGAATAGTGGGGAATCCTACAATATTGGTTGAAATAAGCATTTCAGTTGTCTAAAAAGTAAAAGGGGAAGTCTCGTGGTTTCCTTATCATCCCATTTCAGCAATGTCTCATGGATGAAGTCCAGAGGTCAATGTGTAGCTAGCCTGTTAGGTGTTCACATGCTTAAGGCTAAACTAACTTAGGGCATGGATAAAAAGCTCTCTACAGTCTTCTCCAAGAGGTAAAGCCTATGAAATTACTCCTTTGCCAAACCTGTTATTCTAGTAAGCTACAGCAAATGTAGAAATAGGGAAGGAATAGGAGGAAACTTATGCACATTACTATTGCTTTTTTCTTTTTTTAAAAGATGTTCTGAGCCAGATTCTGTTTTCAGAAGTAGAAAACAAAATTGCAAGAAAACTCATTTGAGAGTTTCTATTTTCTTATAGGTCTTGCCTCAAGTCACGGGAGGAAAAGGAACTTCCTTTTCACATGGCTATCTGACTATCTTTATGCCTCAAGACCATGAACAGTTTCCATTAGCTGTTAAAGGCTTAATTATTAAGACTTAGTGTCACAGTAAATTACTGTACTATGTTACCTTTACACCAAAAGACTATAATAGCAGGGAACTCTTAGCAGCTTTGAAAGACAATGTCAACAGCTCTGGACAGTCAGCAAAATTGCCAATGAGCTTAGTAGTGCTACCAAGCAGAACTGAGCCCCTCTACTTTTATCTTCTCTTTTACTTAAAATAATAACCACCACTACCACTCTTCATATTCACTATGGTGAATGTGAACAACAGTCTATAAAATTTAAACTGCTATGGACATTTCAAACTAGCAAGGGGAACAGAATAAAAATAAAATATTAAAATCAGTTTTAAGCAGGCATATAGCTTGTTACCTCTATATATGCAATAATCTATAAAATTTAAACTGCTGTGGGCATTTTAAACTAGCAAAGTTTACAGGATAAAAATTAACTATTAAAATCAGTTTCAAACAGTTTCATACATTAATAAATTGATAATCCAGTTTTAGATAAATTGAAAAATGAACCAGTAAAATCAAACCAAATACAAAACTTGTCAGAAGCACACATGATAAAAGTGGTCCAATTCAGAAAGCCAAGGAATATTTTTTACATTAATAAATTCTGTGTCAGAAATTATTCTGGGTTGAAAGGATTTTTGCTGGAGAAACATCCACTCAGGGGATGCCCGAATGAGGCTCCTTTCATGTCCCCAAGATCCATCGTGCAGCACTCGGGTATCGAACCCTGACCTTCCAGTCTTCAAGCTCAAGTCTTAATCACTAAGCCACCACAGAGCTACATTTTTTAAAGATGTTGCCATCTGTTAAGAGGGACAGTGGTTGTGTTATGTCTATGTTATGATTTTTTTTAAAATATGTGAACAGCCCTTAGTGGGAACAGCTCCCAGGCAGGTAGTATACAAGTGAAATAGATAGATAGATAGATAGATAGATAGATAGATAGATAGATAGATAGATAGATAGATAGATAGATAGATAGATAGATAGATAGATAGATAGATAGACAGATAGATAGATAGATAGACAGATAGATAGATAAGTCAGCCAGTAAGTGTAATTGGATTGCTATTGCTATATCATCAATTTACTAGATATTATTTTGTACAAGGAATAGGGCTAAAATTGCATGTACTGTACATAAATGCTGCATTGAAAATTTCTCTACATTCACAGACAATTTTTCTGCATCCAAGCAGGCTCATTTAACTTGATTATTCTTTGATCTTCCTACATTATTTCAAAATCTAATGTTACTTTGAGATGGTCCAGCCAAAACCTGTCCTGGAGGGTGATACTCTTTGGCAGTCATCCATTCAGCAAGGTGTGCTGGTCTTCTTCTCCATATGTCAAGCCTAGCCTGTTATGGTTAACTTTTACAGCTTGAGAAGTATAGAGAAAACTTCTCCTCCATTTTAGCTGTTATCTAGGGGGTTGGTAATTGTGAAGTGGATGGATTTAGTGTCATATTACCTTATTTCATTCATAATTTGCTAGAATAGGAATAACTCCTGGGATGGATGAAGTGAGTTCTGGAGGGATAATGCCAGCCAAATAATAGACTTTTTCAGTAGGGTAGGTTTCAGGCGGCCAGGAATAATTCTCAATAAACTTTCTTCGTTATTTGTGTCAGATGCACCACCAGCATATAACAACATACAAAGTTAAAATTAACATATCTAAAACAATATCGGGCCACATCAACAGCATTTCCTCTTGCCAACATAAGGTCCTCTTCAGTGCATACTGAGGTATATCATGTGCATTGTACCATATGGGAGATAGTTTGTTCTCCACATTCACGCAGGGAAACCCCACTTTATTAGATTAGCCCATCTTCCTACCCTGGCACACAGTCTGTTTAAAGCTTTCCACACAGGCCATGGTTGTTCTTGGCCAGATGGTAGAGAGTCGTGTAGTTCTGCCGAGTTATCTGGTAGCTCCTTGCTTGCCTTCCATAGTTCTAAGGCAGTCTGTAGGGACTGGTTGTTCCCGGGGGGGGGGGGGAGTTTTGAGGAAACTACGCCTTCTTGAGTAGAAATGACTATCCCACATGATGATTCATTAAGAGCTACATCCACTTGCTTGGCATGTGCTGATTTATACCGTAAGGAAGGCATATTCTGCTGCGGAGTAGAACAGGGATAAAACTGTTGTTCTAACTGCTTGTGGGTGAGCACTCCAGTTTGAACAAACCAGTGTCCTGAGCATGTTATTTCTGGTGGCAACTTTCTGTTTGATGTTTAGACACTTTTTTGGACATCAGGGTTTGATCCAAAGTATTCCCAAATACTTTGGGTTAGGACAATGTTCCAAAATCTTGCCTTCCCAGCTAACTGAGTTTCATTTCTACTTCTCTATTCTTTAAGTGGAAGGCACAAACCTGTGTTTTTAAACAGGTTTTTTTTTTGTTTGAGCTGGCTTTTTTATAATATAAGAAAAGATCTCCTAAGGCAGAGGATAGCTGGTGCTCATTAGATTCAAAAGTTTCCTCCTAGACATTCAAGATAAGATAATCAGCATAGATGAAACTCCTGGAGCATACTAATTGGTCCTGCACCCCTGCAGAGATTGCAAATTCCAGTGAGTCTAATCCCCACTAGGTAGCGATCTGTCCATGCAGTTCCTTTACACCAGATAACCATCATTCTACATTGCACAGAAAATTAGGCTCAGAGTGTGAGCGAGGCCAAATACCGGTTGGGACAGACCCTTGGTTGTCATGGAAGACATGACCTTTCAAGTCACTCCTTCTTTCGTGTCTAGATCAAACTTTGGACTGACAAAATGAAGTCACTTTCTTGGCTTTGCTGTTGCCATAATTAAATCTTTGTGAGTACAGTACATGTTTCTGGTACCGATAGCAATCCAGCCATTCCTGATAAACTGGTCTCCACATGGATGCAGAAGTCCTCCAGTACTTCTGAGACCAACTCAGACAGATCAAGAAGGAAACTGGGTGGTATACTAATAGAACCCCTATTCTGTCCCAGGTAGAAAACACTCACATTCAGCAAACTCTGGGACAGGACACCTAATGAGGGATATCAGAGCTTGACAGAATACAACAACCACACCTCTCCACTCCTCAAGTATGGTCCACTGCTGCACAGAGTACTCAGGCTGGCAAAGCTGAGAAAAACTAACTCCCCCACCTTCTTCCAACCAGGTCTCCATAATAAAAGGCAGGTCAGCATGCTGATCCAGGATCAAGTCCTGAATGGCTGCCTTTTCCCCTTTCACTGCGACTTTACTCCAGCTGATAATTACCATGATTTTAGGTATATAGTGAATTCTTTCAACTTAGCTCTCTGGAGATAATTTCCTGTATGAATGAAAAAAGGAGTAACAGTAACAGAAACTGCAGGCAACTTGAGAATGAATCATCTAAATCTCCCTGCATTTCTACAAGTTTACTGTTCACATAGGAGACATTTTGGCACTGCAGAACATTGTAATGATAATTGATCATTAATCTACAAAGTCATAAATGGACCACTTTTAAAACTAGTTTAATTTTAGCTCCCACTACAGTATGTAGCATGCATCAAAAGTAAACAATTCCTCAGTACATTTTTCATATGGATTCTTATATAAATGTAAAAAATTATCTCTATAAAAATAATTTCTTAGTCATGTGTTGTTTATAAATTTATTTTAAATATGTCTTTCTTCCTTTTGATGTTCCCTGATATTCACCACTGTCTACTGAGAGGCCTACTATCAGGCTTCAGTTATCTCCTCCTCCCTATTGAAAGGACTCCTTTCAATGGTGTGCTTCCTTATATTTGACAAATTTATTAACTTAAGAGAGGTAGCACTTCAACATCACTCCACAGCAAGTATATCCTCTTCTGCAAACAACTGCACTTCTATAGTTGTCTGAAAACAAATAATTGCACAAACAATTGAGATTTTATATACAATAAAAGGTTGAAATGAAGAGAAATTCCAAATTATGTGCAGGTTAGAGCTTGGTTTTCATGTTTTGACTTTTTTGTCAAAATTGATTTTTTGTGTATATATCAAGAGGATTAATTGATGATTTTTTTATTTGATGACTAAAGTAGAGTAGGCTCCAAAGCAAACTGTGAGAATTCTATTAAGTTCTGCTTCTTGACAAAGAATCATGAAATAATCATTATAATGTACCTTATCATAATTTACCGTATTTGCTGGTGTATAAGACGACTTTTTCACCCTGAAAAACATGCCTCCAAGTGGGGGGGTCGTCTTATACACCAGATGCACTTCAGTTGGGATAGACATAGCTGCCCATAGTGGCCTCCTGATGCTCGCCCACCTCATTCTACATGCCATCCAGATGAAGAAAGAAGCTCTAAATTACAATTGTGTCTCCCTTTCAAACTGGTGGGGAATAAGAAAGGGTTTCATTTATATATCTCTGCTCTGCCCAAGATGGAGGAAAAAGCCATGCTTCTTCCTTGCAGGGGAAGCAAGAGGCTAGGCTAGAGCAACACTTCCTGCCTCAGTGCAATTGACCTGCCCACCCACTTTACCTGCAGCGCCACCACTGGTGGGTGGTGCAAGTACAGTTCTAAAAAATCAATAAAATAATTAATATGACTGTATTTTAATTACTGAAACTCACTAGCAGTTGCTACATTTCCCACTCTTGGCTTATACTCAGGTCAATCTATTTTCCTGGATTTCAAGGTCAAAATTAGGTACCTTGGGTTATATTCGGGTCGGCTTATATTCATGTATATATGGTAGATAAATAAGTACCACTTTGCACTTGCACTGTTTTATATTTACTGTACATGTTTGATAACATACAGCCTTGTGACAGTTTTTCTGCATGCCATAAGCATTTGAATATAAATTAACATGTTGAAATCAAATCTGATGTTCTTTTACGTTTTATTTGGTGTGTGGAAGGTGTGCAGAAGAGGGAGTAGTCTTATACAGCGAGTATATAACAAACTATATTTTGAGTGGAAATGTTGGGGGGTCGTCTTATACACCCAGTCGTCTTGTACACCGGCATATACGGTATTTGAATCCAAACATATCAAAATTCATTTAACATTTTATTATGTTAATAAATATTCTAAAAGGAAGTCATGAGGTAACCTGACCAGTGTGTGCTAGCTTTTCACTGTTATATTATACATCTTTAAAACACTCTTGTACACTTTTGCATTGATTAGCATTATAATTTTGGACATATGTACTCTGAAGAACAAAAATGTCTCTTATCATCATATCTGCACTCCGGGTGATGACGCGGGCTCGGAGAAGGGCATCTGGATATAATAGAATATAGTTACATATAACAACAATACATAAGTCACAATGTTATGTTGTTGTAGAAACAATATACATCATAAAAGTGGAAAGAACAAAAAAAAACATTTCAAAGCCTAACCGAGACATTACAAAGCAGCAGCGAAGTTCCTAAAGCCTCCAAGCCCCGGCAGCTGCGGCCCCTTTTCCCTCCAACCAGGCGGGTCAAGGGCAG
This sequence comes from Furcifer pardalis, assembly GCA_030440675.1. Classification (NCBI taxonomy): domain Eukaryota; kingdom Metazoa; phylum Chordata; class Lepidosauria; order Squamata; family Chamaeleonidae; genus Furcifer; species Furcifer pardalis. The sequence goes on along the minus strand of CP126896.1, from coordinate 69,078,150 downwards.
ACGTCTAGTTGTAGTGGCTGTGAAGTTTTTCAAGCCGCCAAGCCTTGGCAGCTGTGGCCCCTTCTCCCTCCGACCAGGCGGGTCAAGGGCAGGTGTCCGGTGGTAGCGGCAACAACGTTTTAAAAACTGGTGAGCCCCGGCAGCTGCGGCCACTTCTCCCTCCAACCAGGCGGGTCAAGGGCAGGTGTCCGGTGTTAGTGGTGGCAAAGTCTTGTGGGTCTGAGTAGATGTGATTATATCTAAGTGATTGGATGTAAATAAAATATTTTTGTGTGATCAGGATGGAAGCTAGAGGTATGCTAATATGTACATCAGTCATAGTTGATTTTTTTATTGGAATAGTAGCCATGTTAGTCTGTGTTTCAGGCATATCAAAACAAAAACACTGTAGCAATTTAAAGACTAACTTCATTAGACTTGATCCACGAAAGCTCACATTAAAAATATAGCAGCTAGTCTCTAAAGTGCTGCAGTGTGTTTTTTTTTTCCTTTCTGATATGCATGTACATCAGTCAGTGGCTTTTCAATATAGTATGGTGGTAGATGGCCATGTTTTAGCTTTATAGTGGTGACCAGAAAGTGCACTTTCAAGCAGGTTTATTTTAGATGGGACTAACAGTTTAGACTTCAGTGGTTCCCAACAAGGGGTACACAGCCCACTAGTGACCATAATACTGACAACCTCTTAAGACTCCTAGTCATTCTTCCAGATTGCTTAATAAAAACAGAATGTGCTTATAACTAAATAAGCAATTGCATGTGTGCATGCATTTCATTTCCTCAGGTTGGATAGTACTCCCAAGAGTTGAAAGCAGGGAGTTTGGAGAAAGTGGATTTCATAGATTCATGCATTTAACAGAAAAACTGTGCAGATATGATGATAAGAGACATTTTTGTTCTTCAGAGTACATATGTCCAAAATTATAATGCTAATCAATGCAAAAGTGTACAAGAGTGTTTTAAATACAGTAAAACCTCGGATAACGCTAAAACTTGGTTCCACAAGTCTTGGTGTTATCCAATTTTTAGTGTTATCCGATGCATGTTAAAATCCTATGGGTTGCATCGGATAACGTTAAAGCTCCATAGAGATACATTGTAACCACACAGGCTTTAGTGGTTGTTATCCGATGCATCCCATAGGATATTAACGTTATTCGATGCAATTCTCCCCCCAGATTACTTAACGTTATGCGATGTTAGTGTTATCCGAGGGAAACATTATCCGAGGTATTACTGTACAGGAGTTAGTCTTTAGTGCCACAACATTTTTTGTCTTTTTTTTGTCTTGTTTACTCTGTGATATGCTTGCACAGACTAATATGGCTACCACCTCAAGAATTTCATATATATTTTAGAAATCTTTATGTGGCTTAAAGCAGGGGTCCCAAACTTTTCACACTGTGGGCTGATCACGTGTTTGAGAGGGCTGGTCATGTAGTTCCTCCAGCCGGAAGTGAAATGACCCCACACATGCACAAACGGTGCTGTAAAATGCATCCACAGTAGTTGTAAATGTGTTTACGACCATTGCAGGGGCATTTATTTCAGCATTCGCACATGTACAGGTGCATTTTACTTTTTTTTCTGGTAGTGGCGCTGGTGCTGTTGGCCGGGGCCAGCCTACAGGACGTTTGGCCAAACCTGGCCTAAAGGAATTAGTCTACTGTAAGCAGAATTTGAGAAAAAAATCCTATTGCTGATTTATGTTGATGTAGGAAACAGAGTTAAATCCTTGTGAAAAATATCTGCTCATTAATGAGTAAGCACTTGTGTGTACCTGCATGTATCAAAAAATTACAACTAGTACAGTGTTAATGAGCCACAATTTGTCAACAAAGTGTACATTAATATCCTTCCACAAATGCAAATCCAGCTTTGCTTAATTTGTCTAATTCACACTGCTACTATTGTAGCTGAATTCCCAGTACTGCAAAAAAAAAAAAAAAGACCATCTGCTAAGAACAGAAAACCATTCCCAAGCTTTAACTGAAAAATGGTATAACTTGTTGTTCTTGCATAAAATAAACAACTATACAAAAATCTCATACTTTTTGAAAATGTAATCAAGCAATGCACTGGATAAACACTCATTTCTTTAACTTATTCATAGAATCTCCATCAGAGATGTAGTTTAGATATTTGAATTTTAAAATTGAAATTAAGTATTTTAAAATCATAAGAAATTCATTAAAGACTTCAGACTAGAAGACTGAAGCAAAGTGACTGGGCTGGTGAATTTAAATCAGTTGTGAAAAGTAATTCAGTCCCATTATATCTCAAGGCTCCACCCTCTCAGGCTTCTATAGCATATCTCACAGATGCATTAAGCTGCTAGCCAGACAGCTAGACATGCAAGTGGCTAAATCTTGTGACCCTGTATGTCTTGGCTGCTTAGCCCAGTAACTTTCCTCCTACCCATCTCTAAAATTTCTGTGCCTCTGATTCCACTCTTTCATTTATTCAATAATCTTATGAACTCTTACATACCTTAACTGAAGGCTGGGAAACATGCAGCCCACATAATACATAAAACCATGCAGGGCCAAAATTTATCTCAGCAGCACCCCTAAAGACGTCACCACTTATAACACTTTAATTTAAAAGTTTGGGGCTGAAAAATCTTCATTTGCTTGTTTTAATGTGTTACTACATCCCTGAGGCCCTCATCCACACCCCAAAAACTTTATTTTAAACAAATTGACCACTATAGGATACAAGTGGACTTCTATCAACAGAGCATTTTCCTGAAGGGAGGAAATCAGGGGTGGAGTTCTTTGAGAGGTAAACATGTATGACCCCTGGATCTCTGGAAATTACTTGCACCTCCCCTAACAACCACATTATGTTCCTTATCAGATGCTGAAGACTTAAATTGTACCAATGAGACTACCTTCTGTATCGCCCAGGTGAAGTTTAAAGTTGCCTATGGGTAGTTTGAATATCTTAAAAACATCAACTAGCCAGACATCTCAATGGATTCACATTTTGTTTTTCTTCAGTCTTTGTACATACCTTAGAATTCTTATCTTACACATTTCTTTACTCAACAGCAATAAAACTGAATACTAAAGTTATCTTAAGATTGTAAGCCTCTTGGGCCAGAAACCTGTCAAATATATTCTTTATAAAATATCATATATAGATATAGTACCATATAAATAAGTAATAAGTTCAAGATCCAACAAACCTGAAAAGAAATTGGTTCAGAGCCCCAATTGCATTACTAGTCTTAATAGTGATTGCTCATAAGACTATGATCTCTGGAATGTAGTATTGACTTTGACCTTTTTAGTGGTTAGCTCATATATATTATTTGAAAACATTTGTACCATTTTTCCTCCACATCATAATAAAAGTCCAGTAAATTTTCTTGATTTTTAAACAAATAAAATTTTGAGAACAAACAAATAACTATAAGAAAAGCACAGACTCATGTGACTGCATAATTATTTTGATTTCATTTCTGTTAAATTCAAAATCACTGCAAAATTCTATAAAATGTACATTTATTAATTTAAGTAAGGAAGTGTTCAAATGAATGTTTTCACTACAAAGGAAATAGCTTTGGGGGCTGAAAGGGAGATTTTAGCAACACAGATGGACTCCTGCATATATATTTTAATAAGCCTTCTTTTGCCTCCTACACCCTAGTGCTAAATTAAATAACTTCCAAATTGCAAGAACAACTTTCCAAAGACTCATGGGAAATATAGTCAGAAGATGAATACACAGTGAGAGACATAAAGCAAACAATAGGTCTAGCTGAACATGGAAATATAGGGAAGTCATTTGTGGGTTTTCTTTTCATATAGATATGCCTGCTTAATCAAACAGACATGAAAAACTAACATTTTACAATACATAAGCCAACATTAGCCATGTATATTAATGATATCTGAATTATAAAATCTAAATAATCAGAAAAAAGTATATTTTATTCAACATCAAGTATTTATTAACTGATATTTCAAATGAAAGACACACAGTATTCATTGAACTACAAGTTTCAAATCATATATTAATTCCTGAAAATTAACCCTCTGAATTCTCAAAGTAGTATTATGATTACTAATCTCACGACTAAACATTATAATTTTAATGTTAGCACAATTTTAATGTTAAGAAATGATGTATAGCATTTGCTACACCTCCTAGCCAAAGACTTCAGTGTTTCAGAAATAAAGGCAAATGTCATTGAAATGGCCAACTATTTTCATAATATTCATTTTGCAGCCACACCTCAGAAAAGATTGGTTGTAATGAAGCTAACATTCCAACGAGATATTAGGTGGAAGTCTGTAGTTACTGTTTTGATAAGTATATAAAGTTTTGGCCTATTCTGGTGAAGTTTGTGAACACAACCAAGAGAAAATAGATTGTAGGGTAATTCCGTGTCAGTTCAACCAGGCTATCTCACCCAACATCTCAGATTTTGGTGAAACTTGGCTTATTTGTTCTACCCACAAAGAAGGATCAGTACAAAGCAAGAAGGATCAGTACTGACGAGAAACCTGCCCTCATGTTTGACTTAAAGAACAAATTAACATCATTTGTGAGAGAAGAAAATTTGAACCCATCGTGCTATGTGGCTTGTAAATATGACAATCTATGGTACTTTGGAATCATAACTGAAGTGAACAAAGAAGAAGGTGATGTGACAGTTCAGTTTTTACATCCTGCAGGGCCATCCCCATCATTTTATTGGCCTAAGCGAGAGGACATTTGTGCTGTGCCTATACCTCATGTACTCTCAATTGTTGATCCTCCTGACACTTCAACTGGAAGGACCTACAGGTTTTCTGAAAAATGTATGAGGTCAATTGAAAAGAAAATGTCAAACCTCCATTAAATTTGTTACTGTAGAAGTTGAAGAATGTAAATACTGGAAATATCAAATACATTGGTAAGTTTCCAGACCTTATCGTTTCTTTATGTTGTTGAGTTAGTCTAAAATTAAGTTATTGAAGAAGACAATTCTGGTTAAAATATTATGTTATCAACTGATGATAAAATAGGTAGTTGTCCAATCTTCATAATAGTCTAAACCTAGAGAATTTTAATCCCTTAAAATCCTTATTACTCAGTAAAATCGGTGAATAAAACAATTTGAAAAACTAATATATAACATAATGAAACACAACAAAGGTATCAAAACCCCATCAATTTTTTTTCTGCATTTGATAGCCCATTTAGTAAGGATCGTTTTGGAAAAAAAAAGATTTTGTGATTATCACATACCTTTCTGTGATATGGAATTTTACGCTGACCTATGTTTTGGTTTTTAAAAAATACAAAGATGTAAACGAAAATATTTTTTCAGACTTAGTAGGTTTTCTTAGAGGTATTATGTATTTTTTTCTAGAATCCTCATTTTCTGAAGAAAAAGACTACAAACTTTCATCAAGATTGGTTGGTAAATAAAAAAGTTATAAATTATTTTCAAAATGTCAGCGACCTTCATTTCGCGACATCCGTTGGTTACAATTGCCAAAAATACAAAACTTCAAAAGCCTATAAAATGGAAACGAAGTGAGCTAGAGTGTTAAAATTTGGCATGGGTACTTATCTTTGTGGGTAGAACAAATAAGCCAAGTTTCACCAAAATCTGAGATGTTGGGTGAGAAAGTTAATTTTTTTGGTTGAATTGATATGGAATGACCCTGTACCATCATGGCCAAAATCCTTAACAATGGTTTTTACAGAGATGTTGAACATACACTGAGCATCTAGAAATCCATTTTGTTTAAAGCAAAATACAAAAAAAGTTATTTTATCATTGATGTTGTTGAAATTTAGAACAAACTGAGTGAACATTTAAAAATAGAACTACACACTGAAATAATTAAATTACAAGCATTAAAAAAAGCAAATGAGACAAGCACTGTCTCCAGCCCAGGATAGGCTGAGCCTCAGCTCAGCTGCCTGTTAGCAAAGGAATTTGTGCCAATGCTCGTAGAGAATTTCTGAAATCCCCCCCAAAAATTGAATAGTACGTCCCTATGTCTAAGCTAGGTTTGCCAGGTGGAATACTATGGTGACCCAAATACCCTCTCCACTGCAGAGCTCATCCCTTGCTTTGATATATAGATGTTATGAACAATGAAGAGAGAAACAGAAGGCTAGAATATATAGATATATAGAATGTCACCAACAGTTTATCTTGGAGAAGAACGAACTTCAATTAAAATATTTCCTATATATATAGAAAAGCTTCCATATTTTAATTGAATTTCGTTCTTCACCAAGATAAACTGCTGGTGACATTCTCTTACAATTACTGGTGGGACTTGCCACCACTGTCCACACTCTCAGCCAACCATTCCCAGGCCCTGGTTACATAGCCCGATTTTCCAAAAGAACACCAGATCCCAGTTCCCTCCAATTTCTCAACCTCTTCACAACTGTTTGCTGTAGGTTTTTATGAAACTCAATGCAGTGACTTGATATCTGCCAGACCCTGACTGACCCATCAGTCATTACTTGTACCACATGACATTTAAGGTTTCATGGCATTTTCAACTTTTTAATCTAATCATCATGACAGCTTGGGCTACTGTTAGTTTGGGCTATGTACAGTCACAGTTCAGATTCATCAGCAGCATCTTTCCTCTGCCATTTTCTACTCATTTAAAAAGCAGAATTATAGTGTTCTGGTAATAAATTAATAAAAAAAACAGTTTTAAGTACAAGAACACAGCAAATTGTACTGAAGAGGTGATAATGAAAAGGCAGCACCATTTATCAATTTTTTTTGGTAAATTATCCTCAACCCTAGAGATTCCTCAGAGGAAAGAACATGTCTAAATTTCACTGAACAGTGCCACAGGCAGAAAGTAAGAGAAACTAAACAAGCACATCCTGAAGGGAGAGAAAATGCCTGCAGCTGCAAATGACCTACTACATATCACACTGAAAATGTTTTGATGTTATAATTTGTTAATTTCAAGGAAAAAAGGCAATTATCAACAATTACAATTTGTTCTCATAGAGCTATTTAACTTTATAAAGTTTAATCAATAATGACATACAGTACTACTATTCAGATGAATGACATCATTTCGAAAAATTATGCTACTATATAATTTTTCAGGAAAATCCATATGTCAAATTTATTCCTTGATTACTTCTCATGTGAATGTTTGCAACAGAATATAAAACACTTGAGACTTCTATACAAGAACAAATATCTTACTCAGTGGCAGACATAAACCACTTTCTTGATATATAGCTAATAGTCTAAATTAACAAATACCACCCGTTAAATTGTAGGATCTTTTCAACACTGACTCATTTTAAACACTCAATCTTGCCTTGGCAACCCAAGAGAATCTTTACATCTATATGCTCCATCCAGGCCAACATTCAACTGGTTTAAAACACAAATAGGATGATAAAGAAAAACTTTTTGATGCATGTTTCAAAGTACTGATTCTGTTTTCTGCAATAGATTGTGCTGGTTTCAATATAATTGAAGTTGAATGGATGTCCCACTTCGATCTGGATTTTTGTGGCACCAACTGATCATGTATTGGTTTTGCAGGATCCTCAGTATCAAGGTAAACTCTTCTTGGTGTGTCCTCATGCAACTTCTAGGGTACTTCTAGGTAAGGGTGTTTGCTTTCAAAATGGACATGTCCCAAGTGGGGTCATGTGAGGAGCACATAGGCAGTTCCAAACTAGGAAGATGGTGGGCACAGGTGTTGGAATGCCCTGTGTATGTGACCTTTGGTGGTATGGCATCAGGGAGAACCATGGGATCCTTAAATTCAGAGCTGGAAGTCAGTCATAAAAGGGTGGATATGGAAACCAACTAAGGGCCAGCCTGAATGCATATGGAGGTTGCTGCCGCTGAGTTGACAAGTCCATTCACTGATGTTTTCAGGGTTCACACAACTCTTGGTGGGATGTCGCCTCTTCCTGCTCCCTCAGTGGCTCTACAAAGGTGAATTTGAGATATCAATTGAAGAACACGAAGCTGCTAAAATTCCTATATGTTGGCAAAAAAAGGTACTTAGGGAGCAGCTTAGGCATCTGTACATGCACAGTAGAGTGGGCCCCCTTGTGGCCTAACATGTTCCCTCTTTGCTAGCTCTAAGTTTCCAACTTTCCTTTTAAAAAAGCACAGTAAAGACGATCTCTGTGCATTTACAGAGACCACAAAGAAGAACCATATTTGTGTCACTCCTACTCCTTGTGTTCACGTTCATATTTCAGACTGTGCTATATACTTAAAGAAAAGACCTGGGCTTCTCAAAAACTGAATTACTATTGCTCTTGTTCAAATATATACATACAATAGTTGTTATTGCATTTGTCTTTTAACTTTTTATGTAAAATTTATTGACTGCATTATCTGTGCTGCATCTGTTATTATATTTTTATATTATGCTGTACATTAGAACGTCGGATAACATTATGACTTGGTTCCACAAGTCATGACGTTATCCGATTTTTAGCATTGTCCGATACATTGAGCGAACGTTTAAAACAAGCCCTGTTCCCTTTCCAAAGAGGAAAGTGAACAGGGGGAGATCAGGTTGACTTGGGGAGGGAAAGCACCCTCTCCCCCAAGCAAACAGGGGATCCATGGGGCTCGGGGGGCTTAAGGAAACAAACTGCGCAGCTGCACATTTTGTCCCCAAAGTCAAGCTCAGCCCCTGCCATTGCTAGCCAGAGCTGAGCTTGACTTCGGCAACAACCCACACAGTAGCGCGGGTTCTTCCTGAAGTCAAGCTAAGCCCTGGCTAGCGATCGCTAGCCAGAGCAGAGTTTGACAGCTAAGCCATGGTTAGCGATCGCTAGCCTGAGCTCAGCTTGACTTCCTCAACAACCCGCGCACCCAAGTCAAACTCAGCTCCAGCTAGCAATCGCTAGCCAGCTAGCAATCGCTAGTGGCATCGGACACAGCCCAGACGGGGTTCGGAAGTAGCCTAGCGCAGTGCAGCTGGGCTGCGCTGGGCTTCTTCTGAACCCCGTCCGGGCTGTGTTTGAAGCCTACAGCACCCAGGCTAGCTAGCCCAGGCACTGCTAGGTTTTGAACACAGCCCGGACAGGCTGTTGACAAAGCCTAGAGGTCCTCGGGCTAGCTAGCCTGGGCGCTGCTAGGCTTCGTCCAGCAATTGCTCCGGCTGAACTAGGGTCAGGGGAAAGGCAGGCACCCACATGCCTTTCTCCCGACCCTACTTCAGTAGCAGCGATCCATCGGAGGGTGGTGGTGGATTGGGTAGGTGTTCACGATTGGCTCAGATAACACTATAGAATTGTTATCCAGAATCGTTATCCGATTCAATCATTATCTGGTGTTTTACTGATTTCAAGGATTTTTGGCTGTATGTGTGTTCAACATTAGCAGACTAGCAGTTAGCTAATGCGACAGCAAAAGGTTTGGGTGCAAAGACACACATACAGTCTCAGTGAATAATGCAGTTTACTTCTGGGTGAGAGAAACACTCAAACAATAGACACAGAACTATATACACAGGTACCAGTCTGTCTTCAAGCCCCACAGTAGAGTCAGGGCTTAGAATCCTGAAGGCTCAAGTCCACTGAGCATACAGAGTCTTGCCAGCAAACACTGACTCCAGTTTGCCCAAGGCCTTAGTCAGTGTGCTCTCCTCAGAAGTGTAGAGTACCTGATAGTTCATAGTAGTAGCAGAGGTTCCTGCAGCACTTCTTCATCTGTCAAACATCATCTCAGTCAGAATCATCTCCTTCTCAGTTCCTCCTCAGAGTAGCCCATCTCAGGTGGGCTATAGTTATATTGTAATTCTGCTGACTCACCCTCAAAGTGGCTGCAGCTGTGTACAGTTCTGAATCACATCCCCAAGTGGTTACAGCTGTATAATCAGTCTATGCCTCAACAGCTAACAGCTGTGTCTAGACCGCTAAAGGTCTCTTAAAGGTACAGTAACACAGTGGGCAGGAATCTTACTACAATACCCATAAAAATGCCCTAACAACTGTATTTATATTTGAGACTGTGATACTGTATATGTTGCTTATGTTATGTGAGCCGCTCTGAGTCGACTCAGCGAGGCGATTGGAGAGGCATATAAGTCTAATTTGATGATGATGATGATGATAACTGACCATTTTAGGTGCTTTTGGAGAGAGGAGGATGGGTGAAATGAATGAGTGTATGAATGGAAGATGAATGAATACATTAATGAATGATATCACAATTCCTTTCAAACTCTTTGTGAGCCCAAAGTCTCAGTGAATGCCTGAACCTACGGGAGCTAAGATTTTGGCCATATTTCAACTCAAAAGTGCATGACTTCACTTTTGAACCAGTTACAAAAGGAATACAGCTGTTCAGATTAAACAGTATGAGAATTCCTATATATTAAAATCACATCCAATGGCACACTTCCAGATTCAGCAGAATACAGTCAAACCTCGCATAAAGAGTGCCTCGCTTAAAGAGCGCCTCGCTTAAAGAGCAGAATTTTCTCTGAATGTTCGTTTTGCTTAACAAATAAAACCAACCAAAAACTCGCTTAACAAATAAATCAGGGTTCGCAATCCCCCCCACAACTGGTGTTTCGCTTAAAGAGCAAACTCGCTTAAAGAGCAATCCTGTGGAACGCATTATGCTCTTTAAGCGAGGTATAACTGTACTTCAAATCAGCAGAAACAGGACAACCTTCTCCTCCTGTCCAATTACAACTATCGGTGGCAAAAACAAACAAACATGCTCCATAGAGTTTCCCAGCCAGGTTTTTAGGGTTGAGGGGCCTACGTAGGAAGAGTATCAATTCTGATCGTAGATCCAACAGAAGTACACAACTGACTTAATGGCACAAGTCTATCATATGATGGATTTGGTGCCTGCATAGATTCTTTGTCTTTCAAAATCAACATACAGAAGACCCCTAAAAATCAAACTGAATTGCACTGGTAATTTAAAACAGAAGTGACAATATTTCTGTATTCCTACAGTAATTAAAATTATAGTCAAATACAGTCAAAATAGTCTTACAGTCAAATACAGACAAAACCTGGGACACTCTTGTATCCATAAAGACATGCTTCAATAGTAAGCTATCAGTAAAAGTAAATAATGAGTGTACAGGAAGTATAAAAACCATACAAACACAACTAAACTATTTATGAAATGTTTTAAAACACCATGGAGGAAAGCAATCAATGCTGCATCTATGAAATATTTAGCCACGTATCCATTAAAGTCACGTTGGGTTACTGTCCCAAAATTCAGCAGTAATTTTGTTTTTCTTTACATTTTCCTAAAGTGCAAATATTAAATAAATAATTAATGAAAAATAGGGGTTTTTTTCATACTCAACCAATTCATACATTATTCATCAATATTTAGTATCTTCTACACACTATTTGGAGGCATTTTAATTATCTCTTGCACTGAAAAACTGTAAGCATCTTATAACATTCAGAAGAAAATAGAATGTTATATGTTTAAACTACTAACTAGACTTCTTTAAGGTTAAAAAACCTTAAATTATTTTTCATATAAATGGATAAACTCTTATTTTTCTTTAATATTAATCTGATTAAGCTTAGGATAGATCATATTTATTCTTTTTAAGTACATTGACTGTAGGTATTTGAATTTATTCAAATATTTCTTAAAATCCAGTGTATATATATTTGATATATTTGCTCACTTGAATTTGCATCATTCTCTATATACAACAAGAAGAGACATTTAGATGTATGATAATGGGAAGAATTGTGGTACATTACACTTACGTATTAATTTAAAAGAAGGTGACAACTGATAAATCAATTTTACAGTTTAAAAAGAATGCAGAAGATATTACTTCTTAACAACAACATCAAATTTAAATAAAATGTTAAAGGTTAAGGAACAAAAGACAGGTAAAGTCAGAATAAATAAAGAGCTATGCTATTTTTAATTTTCACATTGCTAAGCAAGATTATTCAAGAATCTTCAAGAACTAATTATGTTTTATTGATAGCATCCTTCCATAGGGATGTTATTTAAAAAGTTTAATCCTGACTAAGTTATAGCATCTCTTGCCTTTTGAAAGTTTCAAGTGCATTGCTTTGTAATTGTAGGAAGTGTTACATTCTACCCAGATGTGTATATAAATTGCTGATGTTTGTATAAATTGATGCCATGAAGCCTCACTCTTATGTCTGATGAAGTGGACATGATCCACAACAGCTCACAGTTAAATACAGGAGTCAGTCTTTAAGGTGCCACAACACTTTTTGTCTTTTTGCTGTTCTGTTTTATTTACTCTCAGATATTCTACCCAGAGATTTTCATCCTGAACAATATTAAACAGTGACTCATTCCTGAAACAGCTTTGATTCAGCAATTCAAACCTCCTCAGCTGATATTAAAAGGTAAAAATACCAAAGATGATTCAGGAATTTAAATGAAATTTTAAAAAGGGGAGAGGGGGACAGATCCTGGACATGGTAGCACAAAGCTGAACAGAAAAGCAGATTTGAAAAAGACATGAGAATTGCTAAAAAGAACAATATGATGGAAATTTAATAAGATTTTTATGTTTGCTTTACACACATTTAAACGCATCTCAACCTCTATTGAAATTATAATCATACTCAAACCCCATGGCTTGTGACATACTTTCATAAATCCATATCTCCTTTTTCTCTCCTCTAATCTCCAGAGTCGCGTTGAGATATCCCACAAGGTAAAGTGTGGAGAGGAGAACGGGCACAATTCTTGCATCTATACAAACTAACAAGAACCATCACATAATTCTTAAAATGAAATACAAGCACATGAAGAAAAATTTTTGAATGTATTTTCTAGGTGCATTATAATGGTTAAATAAGAAGAGCCTCTAATATATTTTTTAAATGTACCTCTGAATTGTACACACACACACATATATACACAAGGAAAGGTAGTAGCAAAATAATGCAATGGATTACAGTTGGCTATAGCAATGATTTATTTTGACACAAAAATATCACAATCCTATCTTCCATTCATTCTGCAATTTGAAGAATTTGAAACTTTAGAACACAATTATTTAAGAAGAACCAGCCTCTATATTTATTTATTTATTTATTTCCTTCGACTTATTATCCCGCCCAATCGGGTCAAAAACCCAACTCTGGGCGGCCTACATACACAATTTAAAAATACATAGCTAAACCACAACTCAATATAAAACCACAAATCAATATACGATAGCCCACCCACAGTTAAAATATAAACCAATACAATAATTAAAAGTCAAGCTAAAAGAAATTAAATATTTCCAAATTATAAAATTATGCAATTATTAAAAAACAGAACCAGGGTAGGAAGGTAAGAACAGCGGGTGGCTGACTCATCTGATAAGCCACCCAACATGAGATCCGGTATTTCCGGATCCCCAAACTTGTCCTGCCAGCCAGGTTTTAAGACCTTTCCGGAAGGGCAGGAGCTCTGTTTGTTGACGTAGATCGATAGGCAGGAGGTTCCACAGGGCTGGGGCGGTCACGGAGAAGGCCCTCCTTCTGGTGCTAGAGAGGCGAGCCTCTCTAGCTGATGGAATTGCAAGGGAGCCTCTCCGATCCGCCCTGGTGGGACGGACAGACGTTCTTGGGGTGACGCGGTCTCTGAGGTATCCTGGCCCACTACCATATAGGGCTTTAAAGGTAATGACCAGCACCTTGAATTGCACCCGGAGACATACTGGCAACCAGTGCAGCCGTCGAAGCAGTGGTGAGGCACGAGCGTAACGCCCGCACCCCATCACTACCCGAGCAGCCGCATTCTGGGCCAGCTGGAGTTTCCGAATGGTCACCAAGGGCAGCCCCATGTAGAGCGCATTACAATAATCAAGTTTACAATATAGAAGTTTATACAAGTCTGAACATTTAAAAATAGAATAATGACCAAACTTACACAAGGCAACTGGATTTTTGTAATGGCAAGTGGGTTTATAAGATTTTTTTTTTATGACAGGGCTAGAAGGTAATAATATGTTTGCCACCATGCAACAAGCAGGCCTGTCTTCTGTCAAGAGTCAAAATCATAAAGGAATAAGCTGTCATTAACAACCTTTCTCCAAACAGTAGAGCTGTCATCTCACTGTTTTCCCTTGTTGGCATGGGGACTGGTATAAGCTTATTCAGTCTGTCAATACAATGTCACTCCAAGCATTTACCCTTCCTTCTTATTTTTCCTTAAACCATCTTTCACTAAGTTTATACAAATATTAATTATCTACTTATAACCAGTGATATAATTTTTTGTGTATTATTCCCCTCAATATTAACCCATTTCATCCAAATTTAATAGGCACAAAAACATACTACTAATTAGTATCACTTATGGCCACTCATTCTTTAAAAAAAGTTGCAATTAAATCTTTATTTGCATTCCAAATAACATCAGAATTCACTGAAATCTCTATGTTTGGAATATGTAACTCTTTATATAACAACAAGCATGTTTAAATAAGTTTACAAAATGATTGCTGTCACTGTCCACCACACTGCCCTGTAAAAGATTTCCATGAGTGGAACTAATGTTTTTGCAACTGGTGGCACTATTTGGTGAGATGTTTGTTGTTCATCTGCTTCTGCAGATTATTAACTGTGCATGCACAAATCCCCAACAGGAAACTAGCCATTAAAATAATCACGTAAAAATTGTAATAGATTAACTGAAATCCATGAATCAACATGAGCTTGGGACAAAATAGTTAATTGTCACAAGTTGTGTTATATTGACATTTCATGTAAATAGACAATTGATTCTAGCCAAATACAAGACTACCTTGTGTGATGAGTACGAGTACACTGAATGTATGTAGGAAGAGAGCAGGAACACATATCATGTCCCATATTAAGTAGGAAATGAGTCCTATGGGGGTATGAGCAAATGTGATTTTCAATTATGTATATACTGTATACATAAAAACATGCATTATGAAGACTCTACAAAAATAAAAAATCAGAGATCAAGCAAGGAAGCAGTGGAAAATTTTCAAAATGGACCAATTGTGCACGGCAAAGGCTCCTGTTGCCCTGGGAAGCAGCAAAGGCTATCCAAAAGGCCTGAAGAAACATGCAATTGCCACCAACACAGATGCTGATGCTGATGACATAAACCTAAGTCCAGGGAGCAAAAATACCTCTGGCCCCTGATGGGAAGTGTTTGAAGGCCTGCTCTAAGACAAAGCACTGAAACTTTCATGGATCAACCTAACAGACTAAAGTTAAATAGATTAAATACAGTCAAACCTCACATAAAGAGCGTTTCGCATAAAGAGCGTTTCGCTTAAAGAGTAACTCGCTTAAAGAGCAGAATTTTCTCTGAATGGTCGCTTCGCTTAACAAATAAAACCAATCAAAAACTCGCTTAACAAATAAATCAGGGTTCACAACCCCCCCCCCCCACAATTGGTCACTTACAATGGTGTTTCACTTAAAGAGCAAACTCGCTTAAAGAGTAATCCTGTGGAACGCATTATGCTCTTTAAGCGAGGTACAACTGTACTAAAGAAGACCCTTAATGGTTTGAAAAAATTACAGTAATACCTCGGATAACGCTAAAATCGCATAACGTTAAGTAATCTGAAGAGGAGAATTGGATCGAATAACATTAAGGTCTTATGGGATGGATCGGATAACAACCGCTAAAGCCTGTGCGGTTACAATGTATCTCTATGGAGCTTTAATGCTATCCGATCCATCCCACAGGATTTTAACATGCATCGGATAACACTAAAAATTGGATAACACCAAGACTTGTGGAACCAAGTCTTAGCGTTATCCGAGGTATTACTGTAGTTATTAAAACTGAAATCATGTTGTTGAGATGTATGTTTAAATAATATTAATAAATATCCAAAGCTTAATGAATTATAGGAACAGAAGCTTCAATGCAAACCTGGTTGATACCACAACCATTAACAACCCTCTTTTTATTTTAATGGAGTATAATCAGTCAGAATCTTGCATGTACAGTGGTACCTCGCATAACGAACAGATCGTATAGCGAAAAATTAGCACAACAAAGTGTTTGTTATGCAAGGACAATACCCCACACAACGAAAAAATTTACAATAATAAAAGACTACAATAATAAAGTCTAATTTCTCAGATAATGATTAGGTAACACAACTGCCTCAAACCAACATACAGCCATTAAAGCTTGTTTTCCTTGCCTTGTTTTGTTGCTTTGTGCTCCACTACAAAATTTTTGTCACTGAGAAATGACCATGGTAAAAACATGCCTCTACACAATGAAAATTTAATTCCTGCTGAATGTCTCCTCCTTTTTTATCCATCCTTCCTCATTCCTTCCCCATACCATATTTATTTGTATCAAAGCACTGCCATACAAAAATCAAGTTTATCAATATTTACTTGCAAGGCATCAAACATTTTAGAACATTAAAACTATATATAAAATACAACAATATATAGTAATTATATATTGGCTGAAACGCAGTAGTAAAGTATCCACTGAATCATAGTGATCAGGTGAGTTAATGCGTCTATGAATTCAACTGACTCAATAGACATACTCTAGTTTGAATTTACTCCTGGATTTCAGCTATTAAAAGGAAATTAAATAATTAATTTTAATCAAAATTGTGCTACATCAATTACATTTTTCCCCACTTACAATATCTTCTTGTATATATTCTAAAAGAGCTAACACAACTGCTGCTAAAATTTAGCATTATACATAGAGTTGGTAAGTTTGATGAGCACAGCAACATAACTCCTATAATTTCGGGACAGATATATTATGTTAGCACACAAACCTCAGAAGCTGTCCATGTCTCCATTAGTTAAATTCACACATCACACCAAACAATGGCTACCTATGCCTAAATAGGCATTCTATAATTTGTATTCTACCATGAATCCAGAATCTGAAGCCATGGTTTGAAAAAGGTATCTACTGAATTAACAGAGCATTGGAAAAACCCTGCTCTTTTAGAGATACTTATACCTGTTGAATCCTGAGCAGATGGAGAATGACAGCAGACAAAAAAACAAAACAAAACAAAACAACCTAACCACAGTTTCTTGCACATCTAGGGCAGTGGTTCCCAGCCTTGAGACCCCATAAATCTTAGCCAGTACAGCTAAAGGGAACAGTAATCCAAGAACACCAGAGGCCACAAGGTTGTAAACCACTGATCTACAGGCATAAGACACAGCCTGAATTTTATGCATTTAGGTCAAACTATGGCTCAACATGTTCATCTACACTGGACCATTCTTGCAGAAACCATAATTACTTACATTAGATAAGGCCAATCTCTATGTACATTCTGTGAAGAAAACATGAATATGTACATTCTATGAAAAAGATCTGGATAGGATTTTAAATAGATAGATGCAATGGTCATTCCAGTTTTACCTACAAATACTAACAGAATTATGACATCAACATAGTATCTTTTTCACCAAGATCTTACATTTGAATGTATATACAGTTAAGGTACAAATATGAATGTCTATGTTCTGAGTACTAATACCAAATAGGGAGATAAATGGGATCAGCTGTGGTTTTTATTATACAATTGAGATATTTACTCTTTAAAATATTGACATAAATATCACACCCTTCATTTCAAGCCCATTACAATAATTTAGTTTCAACTCATAACAACACCAATTTCCTAAATAACAATTGAGTTTAAAATGGGCTTTAAAGAGAAGTTCTTTTCATTGTTATTTGATAGTATTGTTTTATATATATATTGTTTTATGACTATTGTTGTGAGCTGCCCTGAGTCACCTTGGGTGAGTGGGCAGCATAAAAATGTAAATAAATAAATATTGATAAACTTTCTTCTGACATTTAGTCCAGAAGCAGAGCTTTTAAACTTTACGAAAGCTGAGAGGCATTTTAATTGTTTGTGATGAAATATAGCTTATCGGGATTTCAGAAAGCACCCAAATACCAAGCAGTATTGCTTGGTCAATGTGTAAAAGTTCTGTAACACAGCACTATGAAACATGTTTTATGTTACACATGTGACTTAGTCAAAGTAATTTTAACACATCCACTTGTATGCTTCAGAAAACACACTCAAAGACTTTTTTTTACAGAGGAAGGGCAAGAGCCCAAGCAACTTTTAGGATCAGCTTTCTGTAATAATAAACAGAACAATTTGTGCTTCAGATAGAGATTAGAAATCTTTAAACTGAAGAAATGAAATTTAAGCCAGTCCCTAACAGATTGCTGATTTATCTGCTCCACAGAACCACAAAGCAGTTTCAACAACAATCCTCAACAAAAGTAAACAATAATTGTTTTCTTAAAATAAAATGTATTACATAGACATTTTAAGTATTATACTTAAACATTGGCTTGTAAACATACATGTCTGGATATTAAAAATTAGATGTCATCAAATTATGACAATTACCAGTACAAAGCAAACAAATATTTGAAAGGTCAAATAATTATCTTACCTCAATAGCTCTTTTAATATATGGTATCTGAGTGCCACTGTCCAAATCTTCATTTATAATTAACCTTCTTGCCCATTGTCCTGCTCTGACAACACCACTACCATGAATTAAAACCATCAATTTGTCAGGATTTGACAATGCATCCTCACTCATAAAGATAAAACTTCTGGGTTCACTCTCCACAGCATCTGTCTAAAATTAAATAAACCAAGCAGTTATCAAAAGTAGAGCATTTCACAGGTTGCATGAATAAACCTAAAATTTAAATGTTTGTTATCAGTAATTAAAACAGTTTCTAGCAATATGCCCAACAATTAACTGAGATTTAATGCAATGCCTCCAATACACAACCGATTCACAAAGTCAATTGTCATTATTTACATTAGGTATTTCTCTCCATATTCTTTCTCTCTTACATTTGTATCCTGTTCTTCCTCCAAAAAGCTCAGAGTAGTATTTTTAATTTCATAAGGTTTTGAGGAAGGTTAGACTGCAAATATGACCTGCCCTAGGTCACACACAGTGAACTTCATAGTTGAACACAGACAAAAAATGAAAAGCTATTTTGTGCTAAGTAGTGTCCAGCTATACCAAACATCTAACAATTAAATTCAAACACTAAGGGACAGTAAAAACAAACACAACACCCAGCTCTGTAGAATTTAACTGTCCTTAATACAGCGGCTAGAATTCTGTTGGTACAGCTATGCATTCTGCCAGCAGTAATTTTCAAATATAAAATGCTTCATACTGTCCTGAGACTTCAAAAGGCTCCCCCAGGTTGAAATGGATCCCCTAGGGAGCCTCGATGGCTTTGCTTTTGGCTTTAGTGAATGACCTTGGCTCAAGGTATAAAAACAGGTTGTACTTACCAGTAACTGTCGTTCTCCGAGTATGTTGTTTGTGAATTCACACTAATGGGTTCTGCGCCTGCGCTGAGCCAGTGTCGGAGCTGAAAAGCTGATTGGATAAAAAGATTTGAAGTATAGGACTGCACACTATCCCCACCCTCCTCAGGCTCCATTTTGCACTCTTTCCTTCAGTTCAATACTAGAGTTGCCCGCTAGGCCAAGAGACATCTCAGTCTGGCAGCTTAGAGGGGAGGCTGGGTGGGTCGTGTGAATTCACAAACAACATACTCGGAGAACGACAGTTACTGGTAAGTACAACCTGTCTTTCTCCATCGTGTTGTTTGTGAATGCACACTAATGGGTGACTAGCAAGCTCACTTACTTGGATGGTGGGCAGCCGGTGAAATGAGATGAAGGAGAGCGAAGTCAATCAGGGATGGGCGGTCATCACTGAAGAGGAAAGGAGACCCGCCGTCAGGATGGTTCTGCCATGTCTGATGTCAGCAGCAGACCTGGCATCCACTCTGTAGTGAGTGACGAATGTGGAGGACCTGGACCAAGTAGCAGCCTTGCAGATGTCCTCCATAGAGATGCCTTCTAGGAAGGCAGTAGAAGAGGCCACAGTCCTGGTGGAATGAGCCCGGACATGAGGCAGAGGTGGCAGTGATGACAGATCATAGGCCAGGTAAATGGTACTCGAAATCCATTTGGATAGTCTCTGGGCAGACAGAGGCTGGCCACATGACTTGCCACCATAGGCAACGAAAAGACGCCGTGCTCTCCTAAAGGATGCCGTTCTTTGAGTGTAAAACAACAAGGCCCTCCGGACATCCAAGGAGTGCCACACTCTCTTTTGTGGCGATGATGGATGTGTGAAGAACGCAAGCAGCGTGATGGACTGGGCCAAGTGAAACTCAGTGAGGACCTTCGGGAGGAAAGTTAGGTCCGGGTGTAAAACTACCCTGTCAGGGTAGAACTTGAGAAATGGTGGGTCAGATCTCAGGGCTGCAAGCTCACCTGTCCTCTTGGCAGAGGTGATGGCTACCAAGAAAGCAGTCTTCCAGGAGACAAACTTAAGGTCAACTGTAGCCATAGGTTCAAAGGGCGCCCCCGTGAGCACGTTGAGGACAGTGGTGAGGGACCACTGAGGAGGTGGTACCTTGACAGGTGGATAAACATTACGCAAGCCCTGGAGAAATTGTTTGATAGTCCTGCCCCTGAAGGCAGAGGACAACGCAGAGGAAGGTAGAGCATGGGCAACCACCGCAGCACGATGGACTTTCAGAGAAGAATGCGCGGATCCCGACTCAGCCAGATGCAGGAGGTAGGACATGACATCCTGCAGAGATGCGGAGGCAACGGTACAGTTGTTGGAGTTTAAAAAGTCAGTAAAACGACGGTACTTGGATTCATAAGACCTCTGCATGGAAGGCTTCTGAGACATTTGTAGGATACGTGTTAGGTCGGGCAGATAAGCCAGTCCATCAAATGGAGGCTGGGCAAGTCCGAGTGTAGGATCCGACCGTCCCCCATGTGGAGGAGGCCCGGATTGGTGGGCAGCCGAAGAGAGTTGGATGCCAGAGTCTGCAGCAGGGGAAACCACGGCTGGCGCGGCCAGGAAGGGGCGATTAGAATCATCCATGCATTCTCCACACGGATCCGAACGAGGACCCGTTGTATGAGAGGGACTGGTGGGAACATGTAAAGGAAGTCCTGATGCCATGGAACCATGAAGGCTTCCCCTTCCGATCCATGACTGATCCCCGCTCGGGAGCAGTAACGGTGGCATTTGGCGTTCGCCCGCGTCGCAAACAAGTCCAGGACAGGCATCCCCCAACGGCGGCAAAGCCTGTCGAATACCGACCCGTCCAGCTCTCATTCGTGCATCGCTGTCCCCTTGCGGCTGAGAAAGTCTGCAGCCATGTTCAGAGTTGCCTGGACGTGGACACCGATCAGGAAGACATACACCTTCAGGCACCATTCCCAGACCATCACAGCAAAATGAAGAAGGGAGACAAACTTGGTCCCCCCTTGCTTGTTGAGATAGGCCAAGGTTGTGGTGTTGTCTGAGGCGACCTGCACCACACGGCCCACAATCGAGAGTCTGAAGGACCGCATCGCTTTCCAGACTGCCAAGAGTTCCAGAAAGTTGATGTGATGCATGGCCTCCACTGGAGACAAAACCCCGTGTATCCGTAGGCTGCTGCAGCACGCTCCCCATCCGTGAGGGCTCGCATCGGTGGTGATCTGGACCGTAGGAGGAGGAAGGGCAAAGAGCTTCCCCACGGCAACGTTCTGATCCAGCACCCATCAGGTCAGCTGCTCCTGAAGTTTGGGAGAGGGAGTGAGCAACTTCCCCGGATGGTCATTGACGAGGTCGAACGAGGCGAGGAACCAAGACTGAAGGGACCGCATCTTTAGTTTGGCGTGGGAGACCACAACCATGATCAATGCCATGAGTCCCAGCAATTGGGGGGCGTCCCTCACCCGGACACGACCTCTGCCCTGGATCCGTGCAACTACCGATCGGATGTCCAGCAGACGTTTTGGAGGAGTGTAGGCTCGCAGAGCAAGTGAGTCCAGTACCGCTCCGATGTAGGTTATGCGCTGACTTGGGGTCAACTGCGACTTTTTGTAGTTGACCCTCAGACCGAGGCTCTCCATGAGTGGCAGGCAATAAGAGCCATCGTCCATGGGCCTCTGCTTGGTTGGGGAGCAAACCAACCAGTCTTCGATGTATGGGAACACCTGGATTCCTTGCAGCCGAAGATGTGCAGCTACCAGTGCCATGCACTTCGTGAATACCCTCGGTGCAGTGGAAAGACCGAACGGTAGACACTTGTACTGGTAAACAACGCTGCCCACCTGGAAGCGGAGGAATCGACGATGTTCCTTCCTGATGGATATGTGGAAATACACATCCTTCACGTCGATGACTGTAAACCAGTCCCCGTGGATGATCAGTGGGAGGATGGACTGTAGGGTTACCATCCGGAACTTCCTCATGTCTATGTGCTTGTTGAGAAGATGGAGGTCCAGGATGGGGCGGAAACCTCCGTCCTTCTTGCCCACGATGAAGTACCGGGAGAAGAACCCATCGTGAGATTCCGACAGAGCGACCGGTTCTATGATGCCCTTCTCCAGGAGAGCTAACAATTCCTCCCGGAGCGGTGGAGACGGATCGGTGACACGGATCCATCCGACAGTAGGGCATCTCTTGAACTCTATCACGTAGCCAGAGTCTAAGATGGCTAAAACCCACTTGTCTGTGGTGATGGTGGACCACACAGTTAGAAAGTTCCACAGGGGATGGTAAGGGACTGGAGTGAGAGAGTCCTCGGTCACCGGGGAGTCAAACATGTTGTTTGCTCTTCCGGTCAGCCTGCTTACCAGACTGTTGACGTTGCTTGCAACGTGGCCGGGACGTCTGATGCTGCAGTCGGTAAAAAGGCTGCCTGGGGTAGTCCTGCTGCCTATGTTGTTAGCAAGGCTGGAAAGATTGACCCTGGTAGGAGGTCTGGGGCTGGTCCGATTGGTACCGACCCGAACCTTGGCGCGGGAGACGGAGCTTGGAGATCGTTGTAATGTCTTTCTGCAGCTCCCCCAGGGAGGCATCCGTCTCCTTCGCGAACAAGCCCTCACCATCAAAGGGCATCTCCTCGATGAGCTTCTTAACCTCATCTTGGAGGTCCGCCAACCGCAGCCAGGAGTGGCGATGAACTTGAATTGCGGAGGCCAGGTTCTTCGCCTCCGATTCAGCGATGTGTCTACCTGTTCGGATCTGCTGGAGGGCTAGATGGTTACCCTCCTGGCAGAGAGTCCCGAACTCAGCACAGAGCTCTTCCGGCAGCTTCCCCATGAAGGACTCCACCTTTTCCCACAACTTGCAGTTGTAGCCACCCATGGCCATAGTGTAGTTGGTGACGTGGAAGGACAGGGAGGCATTAGCATACACCTTCCTGTCCAGGGAGTCCAGTTTCTTACCTTCCTTGGAGGAAGGGATAGGGATGCTGCTGGCCGGAGTCCGATGCTGGGCGCCCTTGGCGACCCGAGAGTTGGGCACCGGGTGGACATGAAGGAAGTTGGCATCCTCCCCCAGCAGTCTGTACATCCTGTCCACCCGATTGGACACGGAGTGGACAGAGATGGGCTTCTGCCAAACTTCCTTTGCGGCCTTGGCAATCTTCGGGAGGAGGCCCAGATCGACGGGGACCAACTCCTTCTTGTCTGCCAAAACAAGACCACGTCGTTGCACTCCTCCAGAGGAGCCTCTGCCTTGATCCCCAGCGTGGATCCGAGGCTGGTGACCAGTGCCATGAATGTTCTCTGGTCCTCGGGTTGGGACCCACGAGAACTGCCGATCTGGTCCTCCAGTGACTTATCGTCATCGACTGGTGGCAGCTGCTCCTCCTCATCCGATGCTCCGTTGGAGCCTTCTGACCGTCCTGAGACAGTGGGAGGTGGGAAGAAGGCCTCAGGGTCCGAGTCAGACTAGTATGGCCTGGCTGAGCTTGGATCGGTCCCCAGCAAAGGCATTGGCTGCGGAGGAAGAGGTACCTCCGAGCGATCCAACTCCATGCGGCGCCTCTTCGACGGAGCAGGGCCCTCCTCACGGAGCGGTGGCGCCTCCGGTGTGGCAGACGGCTGTGGCTGAGTGGCCTGGAACTGCTCCGATATCTTCTGCACCATAGCCTCCAACAGAGGGATGAGAAGGCTGAGCTGGATAGACGGCTCGGAGGCAGGAGCAGCAGGAGGGCCAAAGACTCCATTCTCCTCGGTGGAGGAGGCAGTGGAGTAGCCTGACGCAGCGGTAGGCTAGGGGCCTTCACCGGTGAAATGACCACCGGGAAAGCCAGCGACGAGGTCTCAGAAGAAATCGTCGGCATGAACACCGCGGACGCCGGAGACCTTGAGGGAGACGGGCGCACCAGTTGTGGAGTCAGAGGAAGAGAAGCAGAGGTGGAATGATGCTTCTTCTTCTTCTTGTCCTCCTCCTTCTTCTTCTCCTTTTGAAAGAGTTCAGCAGTGGTTAGCTGAGGAGCGGCAGAAGAAGAGGAGGTAGAAGCGGCGACGGCATCCTGAGGACGAGAGGGCTGAGGCGCCAAAGCGGTCTCCATGAGGCGCACCTTCAGGTGGTTTTGGCGGTTCCTCAAGGCGGCTTTGGAGAACCCCTCGCAGACAGAGCAGGAGTGGACAGGATGGTCCTCACCAAGACACAGAAGGCAACTCACGTGTCTGTTGGTAATAGGAATTTTGAAGTTACACGACGGACACTGTTTGAACGCCGCAGAGGCCATCCACCGAAGCAGGTGGCCGTTAATAAGAAAAATTATCCCGTCTGGGAGACCCCAGCGCGAGATCGTGAGGTACATTTTTTTAAGCGGCCGAGGGAAAAACCCCTTAACCGCGGGGAGGACCAAGAGGCTACGAACCTCCTGGTCCTAGAAAAAATTATTAGAGTCAAAGACCAGAAAAACTGAATGAAGCAAACAACACTAAGCTCTCTAATATGGCTCCTGCTAGCGCAACGGAAAAAAGAGAACTGAGGGAAAGAGCATGAAATGGCGCCTGGGTGGGGATGGTGGGCGGTCCTAACTTCAAATCTTTTTATCCAATCAGCTTTTCAACTCCAACACTGGCTCAGCGCAGGCGCAGAACCCATTAGTGTGCATTCACAAACAACACGATGAAGAATATAGTAATTACACTGATGAAGTGAACTTGGTCCACGAAAGCTCACAGTTAAATACAGGAGTTAGTCTTTAAGGTGCCACATTTTTTCTTTCTTTTTTTTCTGTTTTATTTACTCTCAGATATAATTACACTCAGTTTATCTTGTCTCCATAGCCCAGGGGCAGGCAAGCTAGTCCTCATCCCCAAAATTAGCATTACAGTCTGCATCACCCCATGCAACATGGCCAATGGCAAAGACAGATGAGATATGCTTTATTCTATCAGGTTGCCTTCAGCAGCTGCAACCTTTGTTGCCATTGATTGTGATGTGTTAAAGCACAACATCTGATGAGAAACTTTGTAATAGCACCATTTCTTAGGAGCCCTAGTGGCACAGTAGTTAAACTGCTGTACTGCAACCAAAAGGCTGTGAGTTCAATCCTGACCAGGACTCAAGTTTAACTCAGCCTTCCATCCTTCCGAGGTCAGTAAAATGAGTACCCAACATGTTTGGGGCAAAATGCTAATTAACTTGTGAACGGCCTAGAGTTCACTAAGCACTATGGAGCGGTATAGAAGTATGATTGCTTTGCTTTGCTTTTTGTGATGGGAATGCCACAATTGTTAGTGGTTCATCCCATTCCAAGAATAAATCCATCTTATCCTCTTTTGACACATCTAAGCATACCCACCTAATTTCAGCTCAAAGTATTCTGAATTAGTCTACTATGTAATTGCCCCTTAAAGATAATTCATAAACTTTAACTGAGTAGAAGACAGAAGCCATAATTCTGTTAGGGAATAGGATACATTATTTATTACAATGGCAGTAAACACATTACTTATTATAATTGTGTTCTTTACATATTCTTTCAATAGTAAGTTAAGGTGTTGGTTTCTTTTCAAGTTTGTGGTCTGAGTGCTTTCTGAAGCTCCTCCAGTATGATCCTAAGTGGAAACTCTATTTTATCACAGAGACTGTCTTCCACGTCCTCTTAAATTTAACTTGGGAAGTGTACATGAGAGAGTCAGTAATCTCAATCAACATGTAACAACTTGCCTAGGATAGTGTCTTTGACCCACTACAGCACATGACTTAGTATACAGCAAATATTATTTTATTCTATTGAGTATACATCTTTCCGGTTTTACTGCTTTGCTGCTGCTCTGCTGATAATTCATACTCTTGGTAAGATAATGTATCCAACAATGTCTCTCCCCAAACAATAATTTCCAATTCTCCAGTAAAACCTAATGGATATCCATTAAAACATATTTCATGAATATAGTTGCCTCCACCTATGTTCAACAGTTATTTAAATATATAAAGCAGGGATGCCCTGCTTTATATATCCTGACCACTTCTGGGAGTAATGAGGGCCTCACGGGCCGGATGAATTGGCATCAGAGGCCGGATCTAGCCCCCGGGCCATAGTTTGGGCACCCCTGATATAAAGTGAACCAGGCATTTTTGGAGTCTCACTAAAAATGTTGTAAAGCCGGTTAGGCTGACAGACCAGTTGAACCATTGTCACCAGCAAGCGTCATTCACTGAGAGCAAGGTTTCAATGCTAGTTCCTTTTTAAAAATAATAATAATCAAAATTCCATGGAGTTCTTCACCTCATTCATTATAGCATGCTACTTTAAATATTCCATTGGCTTAAATCCAGAAAACAGTCACAACTAGAGCAAACCCACAGACTCATTGAGGATTTGATGAGTCAACCTCTATAATAGTTCCACAAATTCAATGGGGCACATTACTGAATTTCAGCCATCATTACTTATCTCTAACAAAATGGTAACAAAAAGTCTTGTGGCACCTCAAAAACTAACAGGTTCTATTTCACATTACTGTTTGTGTACTGAAGCCCACTTCACCAAATATATCTGACATATTCCATCAAAGCCCACAAAGTTTACACCAAATAATTTTTTAGTGTTTAAAGTTACACAAGGCTTTTTTGCTATAACAAACTAACGTGAATACCCCCCAAAAAATAATGAATATATACGAGCTCTGAGAAATCACAAAGACAAACTATAATATAAATTTTCTATTTCCTCAGACCATGCCCTTTCTATTGGTAAGAGACTGGGAGAACATCTCTTTATATTAAACTCACCGGGACATACACTTTTTTCAAATGACATTTTTCTTCCAGTAGTTCATATACATATTTAGTGATGATCTGTAAGAGAAAAACAGTCGTATGATAATTATATAAATTCCTCCTGTATTTACACGAATTGTAATGCAAAATTTACCAATTTTCTGAAACACATGTATATTTATTTAATAGTATTATATTAATAAGCTAATTAAATGAGGTAGAAAGCTTGCCTCATCACCCCAATAAACATTTCTCTATAGATGAAACATAGATATATGAAATCTCACTTAGTGCTATACTGTGAATTGTGTGCCCAAAAATTAAAAATGTGCACTATTCCAAATATAACATATATTCAGAAGAACAATAATGGTTCTGTTTTACTGAGAAATGCTTTCAAACCATTTTCAATAAGCACTTCTCCTAAAACAATCTTCCTTTGTCACTGCAGGTCCTGTGTATGAGCCACACTGTCAGCAGATCTTTATTCAACCTTCATTCACTGAGCAGAGAAGGGACAGGTCAAAGGTGTCCTTGAGAGAGAAAAAGAAATCTACCCTGCTTTTACTCAGTGGAGAGGAAGACTAAGTTTATGTTTTCCAAGTTGACAGAGTTTGCATTTTCCAAGGTGTAGTTAAGAAATAATTATTGTAAAGATTAAGTAAGAAGGCTGTTCCAGTCAGAATGATGATCTATATTTATAGGAGAGTTTCCAAACATCATAATAAACAGAGCCAGCTTCTGCTTTTAATTTCAGGAAAGCCATGTTAGCTACATTTGTAAACATCTTGCACTGGAATCACTTACATGTTATTTTGATTGTTTCCTTGTTTTTCTTGACCAGCTCTCCACCAGAAGAGAAAAGCAAAAAAACAACTTTCTCTCATTGGTCCTCCTAATCTCCTTCTTCTTGCAGAAGGACATATCTCATTTGGCTGTGGGGGTTTTTAAAGGGAGGCAATGCATATCTGCATCCCACATTTTGTTACCAGTACCAAACACTTACAACAAAACATAAAAGTTGATCACCATTGAAATGAGATGTATGAGGAAAGCTGCTGGAGTGACTAGAAGGGATAAAACCAGGAATGATTAGAACCAATCTTGCACTACATTCAGAAAAAAACCCATCTTGGAATCCCATACCGTACAAGGCACATGGGGAAAGAGGAGAATGACAAAGACCATGAGGCAGACTTGGAGAAAGGCGGGGAGATAGCATCAGAAAAAATATTACAAAAACACCAAATACACTGGTGGAGGCAGCTAGAAGTGCCAGAGCAAGAACTGTGCCTCTCCCTCAACATCCGAAGAGGTAAAAGAGGAAGCAAAGAAGAAGAATGCATATCTGCTGCCTTAAAACATTTTAAAAAAATCACTTCCTCAGTTCCTTCATGAGGCAAAATAAATACTACATTTGCCAATATCCTGAAGTAGTTTTCTTAAGCCACTTCACAATATCATCAATTGACAGGAAGGCTCACTTTTGGATCATTTCCAGTGACTTCACATGCTAGAAATGAAACAAAATTAAGCAATCCTACCTGCACAAAAAAAGTAGAAGTACAGTAATACCTCGGATAATGTTTACCTCGGATAACACTAAAATCGCATAATGTTGAGTAATCTGGGGTGGAGAATTGCATCGAATAACATTAAGGTCCTATGGGATGGATCGGATAACAACCGCTAAAGCCTGTACGGTTACAATGTATCTCTATGGAGCTTTAACGTTATCTGATCCATCCCATAGGATTTTAACATGCATCGGATAACACTAAAAATTGGATAACCCCAAGACTTGTGGAACCAAGTTTTAGTGTTATCCGAGGCTTTACTGTACAGTAAACCCCCGGGTTACAACGGTGGTCCATTCCAACAGCCTCCGTTATAACCCGAAAAAATTATAACCCAAAACATCCATAGATTAAAAAATGGTCCTGAATTGATCACTGTAAACTGAAACAAATAAATTAAAAATTTGTAAACCGGGTTGGCATTGCCATAGGATTTGTCTTTGGAAACCGCAGCAAACTTAAACCAAGGCATTTTTAACCTGGTTTTTTACTTTACCTGACAAGGATCAGAAAGATATGGGTAGGATTGTTCTGGGAGTGGTCTTGTTCACTCCATGAACCATCTGAAATGTTTTTTTAAAAAAGGTGTTATGTTTATTTTGGTTTCTTGAATAAGAAAGGGAGTCAGGTTAGTTAATCACCGCCTGACACTCAGCATTGAAATATGCATAATTAAGGATGAAAAAAGGTATAGATGGAAGAAAATATATGCAGGATGCTGGTCTGTCTACCACAATCAGCATCATACAGTATAAAGGATTTTTAGTGCTAAAGACACCAACCAAAACTTCTGAAGCCTAGACTACCAAACTTAAGATCTACCCCAGTTTCTTCCAACCTGCTGTTCTCCAGAAGCTTTGCACTACAATGTTATCACATTATTGATCATGCCAGCTACTACTGTTAATATCTGAAGTCTAAAAACTTTTAAAACAGGGGTAGCCAAACTACAGCCTGTGGCGCCAAATCATCCAATCCATGGCAACTTCACCACTACTGGAAGTGGAAGTAAAACACACCCACATATGCTTATAACTCACCCATGCATGCTTATAATGCACCCATGCATAACACTGCCGTAAATGTACTCATAGATTCCATGGCCTAGCAGTGGCTGAGAACATCGCCCCCACCACTGGGCCCACAATAACAGCCTGAGGAGAAGACTCCATGGCCTAGCAGTGGCTGAGAACATCGCCCCCTCCTCTGGACCCACAACAATGGCCTGAGGGAGAAGACTCCATGGCCTGACAGGCGGCTGAGGACCTTGCCCACTCCTCTGGGCCAACAACAACAGCGTGAGGGGAGTTAGTCTGTGTTCTGGTTTGGTTGTATTTTGTGAGGTTATATTTTATAATTTTTATTGTACTGTTGCTGTTTTGACTGTAAGCCGCCCTGAGTCGCCTCGGCGAGTGGGCGGCAATATAAATCTGAATAAATAAATAAACACCTATTGCTGTGGTGGCTCAGTGGTTAAGAAGCCAACTTTCTATTCTAGTGTTTACAAAAGGCGCAAACGCGTTTTACGGCGGAAGGAACCATGTGAACGGCTCAACCACATGAACGGCCCACAGTGCAAAACGTTTGGCCACTCCTGATTTAAAACAACATCAGTTTGGGGAAGTATATCAGTATATTCTTCTTACAGAATAACACAACTAACTTCTTTGAAAACTGCAAGTCTGGAGGTTTCCTGATCTAAATTGCTTAGTCTTTGAAGGGGGAAACACTTGAAATATGCTATCATGTAGTGTGATAGAGTTAGATGACAAACTATTACTCCACACACATTTCTATGCATGTATTTCCATGCTCAGCACTGCAGATTAAAAACAGACAGTCCTTTGCAAAATAATCTAATATAAATCAGATTATAAAACTTCATAGTATTAGCAGAAAGATTAGTATTTTAGAATATCTTTCTCTACAGTAATGCTGAACAAGAATATAACTCTGAGCAATGAGTTGATTTAAGACATGTTTATCCCAAAGCAGTATGTTAGAAACATGTTCCATGGGTAATTTTACCCCTAAGGCCTAACTGCCTTTGGTTCACTGAAATCATCTTTTGTTATACGAAACAGTAAACCAATTACATTTCTACAGCCTTGTAAGTTATATGTTAAGTATCGTTGAGGCAAACATAATTCTAAGAACTCAAAATGTGTATAGGTTCACTACAAAATGATATCTAATTTATTGTAGGAGACAAGAAGTACTATATTCATGGCTACATAGTTTTATCAAGCTCACAGTACTCCTGAAAAATGCTTAAATATGATCTTTTAAAGATTAGTAAGTGGGGTGAGAATTCTTTAACTAGGAACCAGCCAAACAAACAAACAAACAAAGATAACTAAGAGCATTTTATATGGACCTTAGATATTGGAACAGGCCAAAAGGGAAGAAACTTTTTACAAGATACGTACTGTACTTTTATATGTACAAGAGAGGCAATTAAGTACATCACTTTACACGAACGTTATAGGATGGTGTACTGGGAGGGACAGAATGCTACACATCATGCAAGTGATCTAATCACTGGAAGAGGCAAAGTGGGCTATTTATGCAGTGGAGATTAGTTCTTTTTGTTTCTTCATTGCTAGAAAATCATGAGCTCCCCAAAAGCACTTTAAAAGTAAGAGGCTATTTCCACAGATCATTCCTACTGATCATTTATTTTATGAAATATGAGACCACACTTGTGGTGATCTGTCATGAAGAAGTGAGATTCAGGCATAGCTCTCTTGCCATATCCTTAGTTTGTAAGCTACCTTTTACGAGCTATGCCCTAGAAGACAGCCTATAACTAGAAGAGTATGTGTGCATATATGTATGCACAGAGCTTTAAACCCAGGATGGAGGGTCCAAATCTGAACACTCTTCCTCACTACTTAGTTCATATGTCCACAATCAACAGAGTTCCTCATCATTTAAATTTCATTGCCTTGTTTCTTGACTCTTGATTCCCTACTAGTGCCTAGATGGAATTATCTGTATTAATACTTCTGTAAACTCCTTACGTTTTCAAACTGTTAGGGGACTGACATTTTCTGTAGCACTAGATATACAAAAGAGAACTTCATATATAAAAGTTAAGGTCTTTTATAGCTTCTGCAAGCAGAACGTATAGAATTCTATGGTAACAATGCATTTGAAAATTATCCAGATTTCATACTTAAATGTTAGCCAAAACAGTATTTGAGTACTTACTTCAAAGCTCCCCTCCAGTCAAATGAATTCCCACCTTAAACCAAACTTATTTATTTATTTATTTATTTATTTATATTTATATTGCCGCCCACTTGCCATGCTGAAATGTATAATGAAATATTTATTTCATAGTACATAGTTCTCCTCTCCCTCATTTTACCTTCATCATTCTATGGGACTGGCCACTTGAGAGAATATGAGTGATCCAAAGTCATTATGTGCTTTTCATTACATTTTACAGCTGAATGGTATTTGGAACCTAGGTCTCCTAGATCCTAGGGCAAAAGTAGCCCAAGCACTGCCTGAATTCTATACTCTCTACTTCAACCCACCTATATAAAGTAAAACACGAGACAAAACAGATAACCATATGATATTGATTCTTGGAGTCAGAAACAATTATGCACTGATGCCAATAGAAAACTATTCCAAAAGTACACCACAGTTGAATGGGCTTTCAAAAGGCTCTTTTTAGTAGAAGACTGAGACAGGGAGAGAAATCAATGGTGTTGTCAGTGCATATTGTCATGGGATAGAAATGGGGCCTGTGTGTTTTTTGAATCTGTAACGGAGAATTCTGTGTGCTGTTCACTGGAGGGAGGTGGCAGTATTTCATTATGGGTATCACTGGGCAGAGAAGGATTGGTAGATTAAACGTCCTAGCCTTGTGTTCTGGAAGAAATGAAACTTAAATTGGATAGATATGTAATGCTGTATAGTCACTGGCTGAAACCCTTTAGGGAATGGCCAGAGGGTGGAACTTGTTGCAGGAGATAAAACCAGAGGGAGGGGGTAGGGCGCTCTCTTGGTCCAGTGCTCCACGTTGTGTAAGTCTATTGGGTGTGTGCGTGTGCTGAGAACTCCGCAATCATGTAGTTTTCTAAACTAGAGGGTGGGACCCTTTAGGGCAAGGGTGCCCAAACTTTTCGGCCCGGGGGCCGGATAACATTTTATCAGAGGCTCCGAGGGCCGAACTATCTCTCCATGGTACATACATCCACCCAGCCTTGCCGCCGCCTCCTCCGCCGCCACCACTAACGCCTTTGCCGCCGGCTCCTCTTTCACCGGCTCCTCCTTCGCCGCCTTCGCGGTGTCCTTTAAAAATGTCCTTTAAAAAAAATATGACAGATCCTAGAAACTCACATCCAGCTTGGTCATTGTGGCATCCAAGGAGCTGTTGTTGTGTTCCAAAGCTTCAGGTAGGTGGGATTTTAATTAGCAATGAAAAGTCATTAGCCTTAGAAAAGATCCGCTTCCTGACATGATGTCAGGAAGCGGATCTTTTCTAAGGCTAATGACTTTTCATTGCCAATTAAAACTCCACATACCTGAAACTTTAGATTTTAATTAGCAATGAAAAGTCATTAGCCTTAGAAAAGATCTGCTTCCTGACATCATGTCCTGCCTGGCTTCCTGCAGCCTCAGAGGGTGGGGGAACTTCAAAATTAGCTACGGAGGCAAGGGCGGGTGGCTAGGGAAGCCGACAGGGAGTCCCCGTCAGCTTTCCCAGCCACCCTGCAGCTGTAGATCGGGTCCTCTGATCTCTCTGGAGCAGACAGGGGACACGATCCAAGCTGTTTCTGGGATTCCCCGACGTCCTGAGCCAGTGCAGCAAGCCAGAATGTCAGGGTTCGAATCCCGACATTCTGGCTTGCTGCACTGGTTGAGGACGTCGGGGATGCCCACAAACAGCTTGTATCGGGTCCCCACACCTCCCAGGACCCAGCGGGGGGGGGGTCAGAAACCCCAAAATTGGTAAAAAAACGGACTTTTTTTAAATCAATTTTGGGGTTTCTGACCCCCACCTCCCCCCCCCCGGCGGGTCCAGGGAGGTGGGCAGACACGATCCAAGCTGTTTCTGGGCTTCCCCGACGTCCTGAGCCAGTGCAGCAAGCCAGAATGTCAGAGTTCGAATCCCAACATTCTGGCTTGCTGCTCTAGCTCAGGACGTCGGGGAAGCCCAGAAACAGCTTGGATCGGGTCCCCACACCTCCCTGGACCCAGCTGGGGGGGTCAGAAACCCCAAAATTGGTAAAAAAAAAAGGACGTTTTTTTTACCAATTTTGGGGTCTCTGACCCACCCCCCCGCCAGATCCAGGGAGGTGTGGGGACCCGATCCAAGCTGTTTCCAAAGTTCTCCCACCTCCCTGGAGGCTGCAGCAAGGCAAAATGTCAGGATTCGAATCCCGACATTCTGGCTTGCTGCAGCATAAAAGAGGGTGGGGGAAGTTCAAAAGTAGCGCGCATCAGCTCTAGGGAGGTCGGGAGACACACACACACACACACACACACACACACCTCTTTCTCTCCCCCCCACACACCTCTTTCTCTCCCCCCCCACACCTCTTTCTCCCTCTCCCAGAAGAAACTGCTTGTAATCCTGGACACACACACACACACACACACACACACACACACACACACATCTCTCTCTCTCTCTCTCTCTCTCTCTCTCTCTCTCTCTCACACACACCTCTTTCTCCCTCTCCCAGAAGAAACCATTCCCCCCCCCCCCTCAGCCCTGAATAAGCGGAAGGCTAAGACAAAATGGTGGACGCTTACTTTTAGCTCCCGGATGGCCTCAGGCTCAGTCTCTCTCTCCACTCTTAACAGCCAAATCAGCTAGGCGGAGGGATTCAGCAATTCTAAATTAGATTCGGCAGAAGTCCTAGTACTAAGCAGCAGAAGGAAGGAACTAGGCACTGATTTGTGATCCCTCCGCAAAAAAAAAAAAGTCCGCAAAAAAAAAAATTAAAAAAAATAACATAAAATAATAAGAGTTCCTATACCATGTCGGGGGCCGGATGAAATGGCCTGGTGGGCCGTATCCGGCCCGCGGGCCATAGTTTGGGCATGCCTGCTTTAGGGCTTCAAGTAGTCAGGTTTCATTGTTTTAATGTGTTTTCTGAACTAAAGATGCTTTAATTTTGCCTAGAATTATTTTCTTCCTGAAACGTAACTTTTGCTGAAATATACTTTTAAAAGACAAGAAGATGACTGGAGTTGTTTATTTTACTATCTGCTACCTTAAAGACAGCCAGGACTATGGTCAGGACATGTAATAAGGCAAGCTAGAATCTCAATTGCTTAGCTGGAGGGTATCTGTTACACATATTAAATGAACAGGCACAATGAACTAAAAAATCTTACAGAGCTTGGGCCCAAGGTATATGAAGAACCTTCTCTCTTTATAGGAGTCTGCCTAGAAAATCTTTCTCTCTGTCCCGCCTTTTATTCAAACAGGCCTTCAGCTACTGACTAGCTGCTGTGGAATGAGATCTTAAGGTAGGGTGTATGTATGGATTTTAACTTGCTTTAATGCAGCATTTGGTTTTTAATGTGGAAACAAATTTAGATAACTTTTCATATAACTAATATTTGTAGCTAGGCCTGTTTTAATTTATAAGTACACAGAGACTACAACACAAACTTTAGGAAGGTGTCAGATATATATTAATATAACAGAAAGCAAGAAGGAAATAAAGATTTGAAGACTAATGAAGAAATGAATGTAAAAAGGGCAGGCTCATATAAAGACGTGAAGAATTATTAAGGATTATTAATGAGCCTCCATGGTACAATGGTTTAACTACAGTAATGTAGTTAAAACTCTGCTCATAATCTCAGTTTGATCCCAATAGCTTCAAGAAAGACTCAACATTCTAATTCAGTAAAATGAGTACCTAATTTGTTGGGGAAAATGGGGCTGCCACAAAAAGATCATCTCAGTGTTTAATTCTCCCCTTCCAAAGCATGTAGAAAACCTATTCTGCATTCATTCAGACATAAAGACAAACCACTTCTGCAGTATAAGAATAAGCCTCAGCTGGATTTTGTCAGCCAGCATACTTAAGACTAACCACAATTTGTTTCCATTCAGATGAAATGAAAGATAGCTTTATCTAAAATCAAAGCAATAGTGCTAAAATAAGCTTTTTACTATGGCATTTGAACCAACCCTACACATTCTTAGCTTGTGGCAGCAGAGCAGAGACAAAACAGGGTGATATTTGGTCATGAGGAACATTATGTCATGTTCTACACAGAGAGGGGTATGGGAAAATATGAAAGCAGCATTTTTTGTTTCTGGCACTAGCCTCATGAGTCTCACATTCTTCTTTATATAAAATACTTGTATAAACCCCAACACAAACTTGAATGAGGTTAAAACATGTAAAGTTGTATTACAAGCAAGAGCACCAAAATGTTTCATTAAAACTTATTCTTGAATATTATGACAACTAGATCGAATATATTATTCTCCTGTTAGGCTCTACAGAATAAATGTTTTAGAATATAATGCCGAACTGCACAAGAACTCTAATAGAGCTTTATACAGTCAAACTACTCTACCTCCTGCTGCCTCTTCTACACACCCACTCTGAAACTAGCTCCACACCATCTGCAGCCAGATGCCATTGCTCTCGGGCAATCCTAGAGCTATCTAGGCTTCAGCTGCTACAGCAGCAATGGTACCTTATTTAAATTGTTAATTTTTTAGCATGCTAGTGAATTATGCTGAATAATGCATAACAGAGTCTTAAACCTACCTTTTGGAAAAAACCTTTTGACTCAACATCACCAAATAAATAAGAAATATATCTCTGCTTAAAAGAAAGTATCAGTGTTTAATCTGAAGTCTGCTAAAACATAATACTTGGTGAAAACATCTGGAACTTACAACAAAGTATTATATATCTGGGATGTAAGTGTAAATGTTCATTCTCCTGAAAAATATACCAGCATGTGTGCTTTCTCGAAAGATTTCCTTAAAAGCAGGTGAGAAAGAGATAATTTTCACTAATTAATTTTTAAAAGTCATATCCAGTAATACCTCGGATAATGTTTGCCTCAGATAACACTAAAATCGGATCATGTCGGGGAATTTGAGGCAGACGTTTGCATCACACAATGTTAACATAACGTTGTGTGATGCAAATGTTTGCCTCAAATTCCCTGACGTTGATCTCTGCCCCAAAGCCTGCTGGGCCGGAGACCAGCATGTTTAATCTCCTATTCTTGTCTTTTTGGAGACTGCTCAGATTTCTGAATTTATTTTTAATTTTTTTACTGTGAACTCTGCATATCCATTTACAAAATCAGCTATTTCATTTGGCCAGATGCCAAAACAGTTGCCAAAATAGCTCTATTAGTTCAAAGTTAGTTCAAGGTCATTTGAGCTCTTAAATTTTCTCTTTAGAAAAAAGTCTTCCCAGGGTACTGTTAAATTTAGACAACTAGATTCTCAAAGATTTTTTACTTTCTACTGATTTTCACTTCTCTTCTTCTGCTAACCATAGATCCAAAAGGTTCTCTTATGGTATATTTTATGTAGGGGCTAACCTGATTCTCATAAACATAAAAACTTAAATCTCAGTGGATGAAATAATAACAAGATTTTTAAAAAGAAAATCCTAACTAAACATCACAATGTGCTGGAATAACTTGCATAATATGCTGGTCAAAATAAAGTTAATGTTTTGCTATAAAAGTCAGTGGTCAGTTGTGTATATCAAAATAAAACCAAATGAATTGGATGTATATAATAAATACCTCTCCAAGAGCTTCATAACGCTTTTGGTTCCATCTGTGCAAATCTTCACGGTAATTAAAAATAAATGGCTCTCCAGTTTTTGTATGCCTTAACTGTCCCTCTAGAAAAAAAGAATAGCATAAGATTAAAAATAAGTCTAGAGATATAGTCTATTTTAGAAAACTACTCGGCCTTACAAAGATATTTTCATTTAAGTAACAAATTGCCTCCAATTTGTCTGTCAGATCCAAAAACTACAACTAGAAGGACATTTTCTCTCTCTTCCATGCTCCTGGAAAGCTATTTCTGAGAGTTGGGTGACCTCCAAAAAAGGTGGGCTTGGCATGTAGCACACATGCAGGAATCATGTTAAGCCAAGGCCAGACAGAATTATCTCATTAGACCAGGCGTTCCCAACCTACAGCCCATGGGCCAAACCCAGCATGCGGCACCATTACATGTGGCCCATGTAGCTGCCACTGCTGCACTACAAGCGGAAGCGGACACATTTACTACAGCCGTAAATGCACCCGTGGCTGTTGTAAACACATTTACAACAGCCACGGACACATTTTATGGCAGTGTTTACACTGGAGGAAACCACCAGTTCAGCCCACTCAGCAGCCCGTGGAATAAAAAGGTTGAGAACCCCTGTCATAGACCATAGGAAGTCAGAGGGGGCACGGAGTCCTCTGAAGGAAGGATCCTTCTGTTTGAAGTACAGTAAAACACCGGATAACGCTAAAACTTGGTTCCACAATTCTTGGTGTTATCTGATTTTTAGTGTTATCCAATGCATGTTAAAATCCTATGGGATGGATTGGATAACATTAAGGCTCCAAAGAGATACATTGTAACCGCACAGGCTTTAGCAGTTGTTATCCGATCCATCCCATAGGATCTTAACGTTATTCGATCCATTTCTCCTCCCAAGATTACTTAACATTATGCGATTTTAGCGTTATCCGATCCAATCGTTATCCGGTGTTTTACTGTACTTGGAATCAAATTTATAATTGCAATAGGAAATATTATAATGACCCCACATTTCTAGATCACATTCACAGGAAGGCTGTGATAAGATGAAACACTTATAGAAAACAATATTTAACCAAGCAATTATTATGTAGCATTTCTAAATCTCTGTACAAATCTTTCTGCTGTACTCCACATATGTAGAAACTTGGTAATTAAACCATCATGATCCCTAAAATAAATGGCATCTTCACAGGAGCCTGTGTGTAAAGTTCAATAATACCATAGTCTTTGGTGTTCTAAAAATCTGGCTACACAGGGTATTAAGATGCTTTAATATGAGGACGACAAAACCAACTTAACATGTTCCTCCAGGAATAGATCTGAGATTTACTTTGTTGGCATTCTTCAGGAATATCCAGCAGCCTAAGTTGTCATTATCCCAAAGCAAAATAGATTAATTTGTTCCAACAATCTTGTGCCAACACAAAAGCATAATTATAAAGGTCTTGATTTCCCATGGTTTCTCTATTTATTTCAGCTACATCTTTGCAAAAACAGACACGACTGCCACTGCAACTCTGAATCTTAATAGTAAAAATGACATGTGTTCAATTGTTATGTTCACAGAGTAATATTTTGTTGCTGAGTATATTATATAACAATTACCACTGATGTCAGCCTACTGGGAAGCATTTGAATTAAAAATTAAGTGAAACACCATTACAGTTCTTTGTAACTGACTTCATATTTTTATCATGACTGAAGGACAAACTGAAATAATGTAAAAATGTGCATTTGTCTACATCAGGTGAAAATAGAGGGGATACACGTCACTTTCCCAGCACAACAATTTAAATAAATTATTTCAACTAGTTTCATGAAGACATGAACTCAGCCCAATACCAATCAGATGTGGGGGGGGGAGTATTACTATTCCATCATTTCTAAGTGAGTTCTTATAGCATGTTTTACTTACTTTCATTAAAAGCATATTCAAATCCTTCAAGTGTATCAGGAAACTCAAGAGGTGGCTCATCTTTTTTCATCAGTTCATCCAAGTCTATTCTAGACAACAAGTCTGAGGGGTGGAAAGGTAGAGAAGAAGATTGTCTTTCTGGACATTTCACATCAAATGATTAATCTTTTCTTTTTTAAGCAAAAGTCATATTTAATGCTTTATTGATTTGAGAATTCTAGCCTCTTCAACTAAAAGATCTTTCAAGCTGGACAATGTTGTATCACAAACAACTATATCCTATAACAAAATATCATACTGTTCCATTACTTCTTGAAATAATGCTGTTCATATTAGTGACCTGCAGCCAAGGATGAAATGTACATGCAGATAACTCATACTAAAATTTCAAATCCACAAACATTGAAGTCTTCTTCATTCAATAATTCCTCCCCAGTTAAAAAAACATACAATCTCACATCTACTCTCAGCTGAACCCAACATACAAGCAAAGCACTGAAGGAAGAACTCCACAGTTTAGGAATCCTGTGGCTCACATGGCTCTAAATTAATCAGAATTCAGACTTCAAATAGAATGCTCTATGAAAATTTAAATGTTTAGTAAATTTTGCATGACATTCACTAGACTAGCACAATTCTGTTTTCTCAGTGTATATACAGTCTAAGGCTGGGCTTCTCAACCATTTAAAGCTGGGGACTGGATCACGCCCCCTCAGACTCTTTGTGGGCTGGACTGGTGTCCCCTCCTGCAGCAGCCACTGCCACCACCCCAAGTCCATGGCATGGGTGAAGTAAAACAAAAAGGAACACCTCTGCAGTCCCCTGGAACAAGGCCACAGACTGGTTGATCTGGTGCTGTGGGCCACATCTGGACCACAGGTTCAGAATCCCTGGTCTAAGGTCATTTTAAGTGGTAATACAAAATGACTGAAATTTAATAGTACCATATATGCTAGGGTATAAGATGACTTTTTACCCCTGAAAAACATGCCTCCAAGTGGGGGAGCTGTCTTGTACGCCGGGTGCACTTCAGTTGAATAAAATACAGTAATACTTCAGATAATGTTTACCTCGGATAATGTTTACCTCAGATAATGCTTAAATCGCATAACGTTAAGCAATCTGGGGAGGAGAATTGGATCGAATAACATTAAGGTCCTATGGGATGGATCGGATAACAACTTTTAATATCAGATGACGAACAGGAGTTTAAAGGCTTTTAAAGGGAAACTGTCATGCCAGCAAACTTGCTAGGGACTTGCCTGGGACTTGATCTCTCCCTCTATTTGTTATCTTCCTTCTATCATTGACAGTTCCAGTTTGGTTAACAGATTAGAAAACAAACAGCATGGCAGCTCCCATAGGTTTATTGTTCCATTCAGCTTTAGTGAATTGTCTTTAGTGAATTACATTTAATAAACTTGCACTGTTTTATGTTTAGTGTACATGTTTGATAACATACAGCCTTGTGACAGTTTTTCTGCATGTCATAAGCATTTGAATATAAATTAACATGTTGAAATCAAATCTGATGTTCTTTTACGTTTTATTTGGTGTGTGGAAGGTGTGCGGAAGAGGGGGTAGTCTTATACAGCGAGTATATAACAAACTCTATATTTTGAGTGGAAATGTTGGGGGGTCGTCTTATATGCCCAGTCGTCTTGTATGCCGGCATATATGGTAAGTCACAATTAGAGTTGGCCCATGGGGTACACAGTAAGAGCCTCCTCAATGATTGTATTTTTTGAACCACAACCAGGTGTGCCCTGGTAACTGTAACCTTTTGTTCCTGGCTAATCATTTTCACACTAGGTCAGGAGAGGGGAACTTCAGAATGAACTCACCAAAGGGTGCCTTCATTTTGGCAGAATTTGTTGAAGTGGTAGCCTTGTTAGTCTGTGCAAGCGTATCAGAGAGTAAACAAAACAAAAAAGACAAAAACACTGTGGCACCTTAAAGACTAACTCCTGTCCATCTCCTGAACCAACCAAATTTGCACAGCTACTCTGGGCCTCTATATCAAATGTATAAATGTATACCATGAAAATCCACTCCTATGTCTGATGAAATGGACTTGGTCAATGAAAGCTAACATTAAAATATAGGAGTTAGCCTTTAAGGGTCTTGTTGTTGTTCAGTTGCAGTCGATTCTGACCCTGTGAGCCTATGGACCATTGACCGCCAGGCACCTCTGTCCTCCACCATCCTCCTCAGCCTGCCCAGCTTTGTGCCCATTGCACCTACAATACCATCTAGCCATCTCATTTTTGCCCACCCCCTTCTTCTTTTGTCCTCCACCTTTCCCAGCATCAAGGCTTTCTCAAGTGAATCTTCTCTTCTTATTTGATGTCCAAAGTACTTTAGCTTCATCATTACTATTTGACCTTCTAAGGAACAGTCAGGGTTGATTTCTTCTAGAATCAACCTATTTTTTCTCCTCGCTGTCCAGGGGACTCTCAAAACTCTCCTCCAACAGCACATTTCAAAGGCATCTATTCTTCTGTGCTCAGCTTTCCTTATGGTTCAGCTCTCACAACCATACATTACCACCAGGAATACCATTGCTTTGGCTATGCGAATTTTTGTTTGCAAGGTGATGTCTCTACTTTTCACTATGTTCCCCAGGTTTCTCATAGCTTGTCTCCCAAGCATCAGTCACCTTTTTATTTCATGGCTGCAATCACCATCTGCAGTGAGCTTTGATCCTAAGAAAGTAAAATCTGTCACTGCTTCTACTTCTTCCCAGGGACTGATAGGGCCTGTTACCATATCTTATCTTAGTTTTCTTGACATTAAGTCTCAAGCCAACTTTTGCACTCTCTTTTTTCAACCTGAACAGAAGCTTCTTTAGGTCTTCCTCACTTTCTGCCATTAGGGTAGTATCATCTGCGCATCTCAAGTTGTTGATGTTTCTCCCAGCAATTTTGATCCCAACTTGTGATTCATCCAACCCTGCACTGCGCATTATGTGCGCTGTGTGTAAGTTGAATAAGCAGGGTGAAAAAATGCAGCCTTGTCTGACTCCTTTTCCTATTCCAAACCACTCCGTCATTCCATATCCTGTCCTAACTGTTGCTTTTTGATTCATGCATTTTTTGTCTTTTTTGTCTTGTTTTGGTTACTCTCTGATTCATTCTGGCAGTTTCATGTCAGGCCTAGACACAGAAGAAGAGTTGGCAAATTGAATCAGTGAGGATTTAGTAGACAGCACCTATGTAAATTTCACTAACTCTAATTTGCAGCTTACTATCAGAATTCAGCCAATGATTCTTTATATGCAATTTACTCTGAAAAAACTGTGTTACTATTATTGCATAACTGTAATTAGACTACATCAAATCCTTGTAAATTTGACCAGTCATTTGTACTAAGAAAATGACTAGAGGCAAATAAGCTTTCTGTCTCAGGTGAGGAAAGAGAAGTGTAGCCAATGAGTGACATATGTATTGTAGGAGATGGGTGGGTGAATACAGTGGATTTATTTATTTATTAAGCATAGCAATAGCAATTACACTTATATAACTCCATAGCATTTAGTTTTACAGGGGCAGGTATGGGCTACTGGCCACGCGATGACCCAAGCCTGTTGGTTGATTTGATTCTCCCCTCTCTCTTAATATTTTAATTTTCAATCTTTTAATTTTTAACTTGTTGAATTATTTTAATATTTTAACAAAAAAAAATAATAATAACTTTGTGGGATTGTTGTGTTTTAATGTTGTTCTATCACATCATGTTAAGCCGCTCTGAGTCGCTCTGTGAGTAGGGCAGCATATAAATGCGGGGAAAAAAATACATGAGGAAAAAATCTTGAGAAATTCCACATGAATACTACACTGTTTCTAAAAGGCAAAGCGGTTATGATTATTTCTATAGCTTATATTTCTTCTAAAGAACGCAGGAAAGTATTCATACAGATGTTTCATTTTATCCTCAAACATATTTTCTCTGTGGTAAGTTAAAATTGAAAACTAGAGAAGATTTAAAATTCCCTTAATGTACATAAAAATATCAAGGAAACAGCAGAATTTTTTTTTTTTTTTGAAAGTACAATTTTGATAATTTCCTGCTATTTACATGAAGGATAAAATCACACACTAGAGTGAAACAACACGTAAAACATAAAAGACACACAGAAGTTATTGTAACAGATGTCAAATGAGGATAAAATATAAAACCCTAAAGTTAAAAATGCAAACAACTAACAAAAAAGGACAAAGCTCCTTGAGTCAATTGCATTTTCAAAGAAGCGTTAATGCTAATAAAAGATGGTGATTTTAGATCAGGGGTTCCCAACCTAAGGCCTACAAGCTGGATCTGGCCTTTGGTGCCATTTAATGTGTCCCCATCTCACCCCCTCCAAGGGCTTTTTTTTATTTTAAGAGTCAGTTTTAAATTTTTCCATTTTAACTTGTCTATTTTAAATCTTTTAGAACTCCTGATTCAAATTGTTGATGATGTTTTATATGAGATGTTAACCGCCCTGAGTTGCCCTGATAAGGAGGGTGG
The DNA here is from genome assembly GCA_030440675.1 of Furcifer pardalis. Classification (NCBI taxonomy): domain Eukaryota; kingdom Metazoa; phylum Chordata; class Lepidosauria; order Squamata; family Chamaeleonidae; genus Furcifer; species Furcifer pardalis. The sequence goes on along the minus strand of CP126896.1, from coordinate 69,034,307 downwards.
TATATAAATTCAAATAAATAAATAAATAAAAATTTGATACAAAAAGGCCACCCCTTTTGTGCAGGCAGGGCAAAATGGCTGTCCAGCCCTCGAAGCTGACTGAGAGAGCGTGACCGGGCCCCTGGCTTGAAAAGGTTGGGAACCCATGTTTTAGATGTTTTAATAAACAGTTTCAATCATAGCTGAGATGCCAATGCTTATAGCAACTAAAAACCAGTAAGATTAATAAGCCATTGTTTATTTTCTTACAGATAATACATGGCAGATTTTACAAGAAGTGCAAAGTGGCAACAGACATAGTCCAAATTCAGAACAAGGTTTAGAGCTAACGAAGGACTACTCAGCTTAGAAATACTTGGGGAAAGAGATCACAAGATGAATTTATGAGGATGAAAAAAGAGAACTAGAAAGAAGACTATGACAACAATACATTTTCCTGCAATTTCTACTCTGACTATGTTTGTTGAAGCACTCACTAATTCAAATAGTTATATCACAGTCAATGAAAGTATTCTTGCAACAACTATGCAGATGATGCAGTATTACTGACATTAGATGATCAACAAGCACTTAATAGTCAATGAAGGAAAAATGAGCATGGTCTTCAAATAAATGTTATGAAAACCATGTTCATGGTAAGCAATAAAATCTATCAGCTCTAAAACTGCAGTTAAAGTTTTAAAATGAAAATGTGGAGAGTGTTGAATAACTTAAATCATAGTTATGTAAAAGAAGTCATAACAGAGATGCTCCTGAGCAGCTTCCTCAAGATGAAGTGTTGTTGGCTGCAACTCGACCCAAGTATACATTTTTTCCTGTCACAGGGTGCCGGGAGGCTTGGTCTTGGAGGCTGGCTGATTCTGGGCTGCCTTCACCCTCTGAGGCAAGCAGGAAAAATGCCACTGGCATGAATTTGTTTAAGTTGGATGCCAGCTTGCTATGAAGTGACCCAGACACTATGATCTCAGAGCCATCTCCTCTGGAACATATGAAATGAGACATGCAGGATTTAACCACGGGACTACAATGGACTGCCGCAGCCTGGAGGATATAATCAAGGTGTGCCTTCACAGCCAGTCCATCTGGCATGGCCTTTTCCACCATTGGGAATCAGAATAGTGAAGTGGTTCCTCCTCAGCTCATTTTGCCATTGGGCTCAAGAAGAGGCATATAATATGCAACACAACTAAGTTTAATAATATGCTTTGTATGATTCTATGTATTCTCAATGAATTGTAGGCTTTAATACAGCTACTACTAAAAAAAGGTACAAGTATATGATACGACCATTTATGACAGAATGCTAAAAATTTCTTGGATCAAGAAGAGAATCTAAGAAATAGTACTAAAGTAAAAGAATCCCCTAAATCATAAAGCATGTAAAATGTAGAATACTATAATATTTTGGTTACTTAATAAGAAACCAAAAGTTGTTTGTTACAGGTGGTGACTATAAGTAAAATTTAAGGGAGAAGAATGAAGAAAGACAAAGAACTTAATGGCAAAAGAACCTGGGTGCCTGGCTTGGATGTATCCTCCAGTAAGTGAGGAAGGAGGAGGAGCAGAAAAACAGAAATGAATTTATTTTTATTTCCTCCTGAGAAACTCCAGTAAAAACTACCCACCACTTAAGACTAAGATTTGTAGAAATACTCAAAAGTAAAATATAATACAGAAAATAATTTTGAAACTGTTTATATCAGTGCTCTACAAATTATTCTATCTGAAAGAGACACGTGACATTTCATGAATATCTTAGGAAAGATCTGCAACATACTTTCCAACCAAATACTCTTTTGTGGATTCTCTCCGTACAAATTTTGCATAGTAACATTGTGATGCAAGGATCACAAAGAAATGAATTGTTTGAAGTGGTGGCCATGTTAGTCTGTGCAAGCATATCAGAAAGTAAACAAAACAACAAAAAAAAGTTGTGCCACCTTAAAGATTAACTCCTGTATTTAAATGTGAACTTTTGTGGATCAAATCCACTTATATTTGATGAAGTGGATTTGATCCACGAAAGCTCACATTTAAAGAATGAAAAAGGAACATCCAAAAGAAATTCTACATGAGTGAAGACAGAAAGTGTGATACAGTATTACCTTGGATAACACTAAGACTTGGTTCCACAAGTCTTGGTGTTATCCGATTTTAATGTTATCCGATGCATGTTAAAATCCTATGGGATGGATCGGATAATGTTAAAGCTCCATAGAGATACATTGTAACCGCACAGGCTTTAGCGGTTGTTATCCGATCCATCCCATAGGACCTTAACGCTATTTGATCCAATTCTCCCCCCCCCCCCGATTACTTAACGTTATGCGATTTTAGCATTATCCAAGGTAAACGTTATCTGAGGGATTACTGTATAGTAAATAAAATGTTAGATGGGGATTCAAGAGATCTGGGTTCAAATCTTCTCGTGTACATTAAAATTAATCAGAGGGGAAATGGTAATCTACTCCCACGTATCTCCAATAAGATCACTGTAAATCAGAAGCCTCTTTACAAAGATTTGATGACAACAACAACGATGCAAAGTTTCCAAAACTTTTAAGGATAAGAAAGAATATTCACCTCATTTCCCCCATAGGATTTGAGAAAAACTGGAATATATTTCTTTCTTATTAAACTTAACTATGTGCCATCAAATCAGTTCTGACTTATAGCAACCCTTTGCAAGGTTTTCAAGGTAGAGAGTATTCAGAAATGGTTTACCATTCCCTTCTTCTGGGGACATATTGCGACTACACAGCTTGCCCATGACTAGCTTTTCTCTCTGGAGAATAGAACTCCCAACCAGCCAGATGCCTAAACCACTCAGCTATTCAGGCTGACTTATTAAACTTACATGTACAGTAATACCTCGGATAACGCTAAGACTTGGTTCCACAAGTCTTGGTGTTATCCGATTTTTAGTGTTATCCGATGCATGTTAAAATCCTATGGGATGTATCGGATAACGTGAAAGCTCCATAGAGATACATTGTAACCGCACAGGCTTTAGCGGTTGTTATTCGATACATCCCATAGAACCTTAACGTTATTCGATCCAATTCTCCTCCCCAGATTACTTAACGTTATGCGATTTTAGCGTTATCCGAGGTAAACGTTATCCGAGGTATTACTGTACTTGATTATGTACATATCGGACACACAAGAAACACAGAATGTTAGTGCGTCAAATTGCACTGATTTATACATATATAAATTTAAAAAATGTATTTATAGTAATGCACTTAAGTGTTCAAGAAGGAACTGTAAGTTACTGCACACTCATCATGTAAATATGTCTTAGAATGCCAGTCATAAAAAATAAAATTGAAACAATCAGCACTGCAGTAAAGATGGAGAATTAGCATTATCAAAGAAAGAAAACCCCACACATTTTAAAGAAGCAGCCCAGAATATTAGCATGTCTTCTCAGCAACTAAGTAATCCCAAATTTGTATATGAAATTCATCTCTATAACAAATTATTTTCAATCAGACAACAGGGATGCTGCTTCACAGACATTAATCCAGGAGTAAGTAGGATTGTCTTCCATGTACCAACCTAGATCCAGGTTGCAAGTGTCATGGTGACTACTAACCAAATCAGTTTTCTTGGGATATAATGGGCAATATCTTGCTGGCTTAAAGTTAAACTATGCAGATTGAATCACAATCTATGCAGATTGAATCATCATTCAGTATCAGTATTTTTAAATTTAAATTAACTGAAAGTTTCAATTTTCTTATTTCAGATCCTAGGGCTCCTTTTTGCCTTTGGTAACCCTTAGGATGTGGAGGAGCCTTTAATAGTCAAAAATCATCACTGGATCACCTGTGGTTCCAATTCTGGAGGTGGTTTTTGCCTATTAAACCTTCCTTCTCTATCCTGAGGCTCCCAAATGCTTCTCCAGTGTGACTCAGAACCTGGAAGGGGGAGGAACACGAAGCTTTTTAATTCATCTGGCACTAGATGATGACATACAATCATAGAATAACTGAGTTGGAAGGGGACCACAAGATTGAGTCCAACAGGAATCCAAATCAAAGCAGATCTGATAGATGGTTGTCCAATTTTTTCTCGAATCCCTCCAGCACTGGTGCGCTCACCACCTCCCAAGGTAATTAGTTCCATTGTTGTACTGTTCTAAAAATTAACACCACTCAGCTTTGGCAACTTGGCTTTAATGCAAAAAATTTTTGCCCAATATATCCTTGAAATTAACAGATTAGTAAATTTATTTCCCCAATCAAAATTTAAGATCTTGGAGTAGCCCTAGTTTCTGATTACAACACTTTGCTGTGTTTAAAAACCCCTAAATTAACCAATGCTTTCCCAATATTTCAGTTTTCCACAGAAGAGAACAAGACATGCTGAATTATGGTCAAGAGTAAGAAATGTATTGAAGCCATGAATGTGGGTTGTGCTCATGTGCACTTGCTCACCTGTTTTACTAACCACAAAATTATAGTTCATCAGAACACAGTCTATGGAGTGTCTATGGAGAAGTTCCAAATTAATCTGTACCCTTTAAAGCTGTAGTCTTCTCTTTTTCATCAGGACCTCCTTGCTGGAGTTGTGCCATGCTTATCCAAATTCTCAGCCAGATTAAAGTAAAGGAGAAAATATGCATCAATGTTGAGGAGATGAGCTGAAAAAGCAAAGAAAAACTGAAATTTGCACAAAGTTCTGCTCAGAATGCTTCCTAAGAAGAATCACTAAAATCTTAATAACTTGGAGAAGGGAACACCCTAGGAAGTAACAGTATTTTGTAAAAGAAGCATTATGGCAGTTTCTCCCATTTGAACAGAGTAGCAGAGCTCTGAGACCTCTACTTTATATTTTAAATCTTCATTTATTCCTCCTTATCATTGTCCCATTCAAAATCCTATACAAGTCACTGTTAGAACAAAATCTTTTTAATTCATCGGAGGTTCAAATTCCTTATCCCTTTATTACCTCTTCAATTTCCCTATCATTAGCTTACATCATAATTTTCTGGATAATTTAACCATCTCTACATATAATCATTTTTCAGGGGGGAATTCCACTATATTAACATACCCAAATAACTGACGGAATGGGAAAGAGGAAAATCTAATGCACCCACTCCTTATTTTTGCATGTGAAAAGGCTATCTGTATCTGTATAGATATTAAACCAGATGTACTAATTATGGATAGACTGATTGAACTGATTTGTTGATTTGTGTTTTCGTACAACTATTTATCCACCCACCCAAATTAAAGTGTCTGTATCTACCTATGTTCCTACTTCTTACCTTTTCTTCTGATTATCTTATTTTATGGATATGTTTTCTGGGCATCCCATGCTTCTGTTGCTCTTCCACTACTACTATATGAAAGCCTTTCTATATCAAAGTACAGTACAGTACTGTACTGTATGTCTCTCTAGCTCAACACTGCCTTTTTAGAAAGGCTAATAAGTAGCCTATATGAAGCTTACAAGCAGGCAATGAGTGCAATTGTATCTATCCCGAAGCTATAACAAGGTCAAGGTAAAAGAGTTACTTTCCTCTGGTGTACAATTTAAGTGGCAGGGAGACAACAGGAAGCATGGAAGATTCTCTTCACATGCTGGAGAATCCATTTCTTTCCCCCCCCTCCTGTCTGTAATTATAGATGGTAATTGTAAGTAAATATACCTTTTCCTACTTGAAATGCTTCTAGAGTATTTTTACTATACAAAGTGCTAGTCAATTTGGAGGGACAGTGGTTTACTGAGAACTTAGCTGCTGTCTCTGTGTTTCTTTGTGCTGCTCTTCCTGTTGGGTTATGGCTTTTTTTGTATCACATACTCTGCCAACTAAGAGGAATAATCAACATTCCCCTTTTACTAAATTGAACATCAGTATATTGTCTACTCATATGATTGATATAGATGACACTGCTAACACAGAGAGCCCTAAATAGTTCGGGATCTTGTTATTTATTTATTTATTTTCACACTTCTATGCCGCCCTCCTCACAAACGACTCAGGGCAGCGAACAACAACCAACAATAAAATCATGATAAAATCCCACCCATCTCAGACAGTTAAAATCTAAAGATTAAAATCAAAACAATTAAAAGTTAAAATTTAGCAACTAAAACTATGAGGGAGAAGGGGGAACAGTCAGATTAGCCAGTCGGTTGGGATAACCGACTGGCCTGAACCCCACACCTGCCCCACCTGCCAGGTCTTCACACCCTTTCTAAAGGCCAGCAACTCTGTCTGGAGATGCAACTCAGTTGGCAGAAGGTTCCATAGGGCTGGAGCGAACACAGAGAAGGCCCTCCTTCTGGTGCTAGAGAGATGTGCCTCTTTAGCCAATGGGTGGAGAATCTCTTCTTGATTTTTACTGATTTTGGCCAGTGCACATTGGCTTTGCACGAAGGGAGGAACCCTTATTGTTTGTATTGTATTTCGACTTATATGCCGCCCCACTTGCACAGCGACTCTGGGCGGCTTACAGAAGAAACAGTTACAATTACATAGCACATTCCGTAGCATAATAGCAATTACAGATATCACATAGTAAATTACAAATACCACATATACAGTATATATATCTCCAATAACAATTGCAATTACAAAACATCAGGACATCCTAAGAAATAAATCAAAGATACTGTAATATAAATCATTACAACATTATGGAATTCTGTTCCACAGTAGTTATGCAAGCATCTCTCCCTCCAGACTTTTAAAAAACTTTTAAAAAACTGAGCTATTTAAAGAGGTGTAAAGATCTGGTGTAAAGAAACCTCTGCTGCACCTGTAAGCCATTTCTGAACAATCCCCTTCAAAATACTTTCTATGACTCAGTATTACCTATATGCCAGTGGAGGGCAGACTACAATGGAAAAACCGAGGAATCCTAACTACAACTGTGGCTACAACTGAAATCTTATTGTTTAAAACTAGCAGTAGATCAATATTTTGCAACAACATTCTGAGACTATTCATTTTCACACATGTTCTTCCTCTTTCATGACTAGGTCAAATTTTAAACTGCCAAAACAAAGTCACCTTTTGGTGAATTCATTCCAGTTTCTGTCGCCTGACCTAGTGTGTGAAAGATTAGCTGGCACAAAAAGGTTATTGTTGCCCAGTGTAGTGTAAGCCCAATTGTGGTTCAAAAATACTACAATCTTCGGGAGACTCTTTCCATGTAACCTTTCACACATGTTGAAACAACATAACATATTGGGCAGTATAGAAATGCAATAAATAAATAAATTTATTTATCCAGCCCCAGGCCCCTTCAATATGGGGTGCCTCAGGGCTCGGTACTCTCGCCTCTCCTATTTAACATCTACATGAAGCCTCTGGGTGAGATCATCCATTCCTACAAGGTGACGTATCATCAATATGCAGATTATACTCAACTGTACATCTCGGCCCGTGGGAACCCAAGTGATGCAGTCAAAGTCCTATCCAGGTGTCTGGAGGCTGTGAGGGTCGGGATGGGGGACAACAGACTACAACTGAATTCTGGCAAGACTGAGTGGCTGTGGGTCGGGGGTCCTGTGTTAACTAAGGAGTTACCATCTTTGGTTCTGGATTGGGCTAGTTTGCCCCAAACAGACCCAGTGCGCAATTTGGGGGTCCTCCTGGACTCACAACTCCTGCTCGAAGAGCAGGTGGCAGTCGTGGCTAGGAGGGCTTTTGCACCGCTTCGTGTAATATGCCAATTGCACCCACTCCTCAACAGGGACTCCTTGCTCATGATCACCCACGTGCTGGTCACCTCCAGATTAATTATTGTAATGCGCTCTACATGGGGCTGCCTTTGGTGACCATTCAGAGGCTGCAGCTGGTCCAGAACATAGCTGCCCAGGTGGTGTTGGGCTGTGGGTGTTATTCGCATGCATCCCCACTGCTCCAAGAGCTGCACTGGTTACCTATTTGCCTCCGGGTGCAATTCAAGGTGCTGGTTATTACCTTTAAAGCTCTATATGGTAGTGGGCCAGGATACTTAAGAGACCGCATCTCCCCAAGGTAATCTGTCCATCCCACCAGAGCATACAGGAGAGGCTCCCTAATGGTGCCATTGGCCAAAGGCACACCTCTCTGTTACTAGGAGAGTTTTCTTCGTGTTCGCCCTGGCACTTTGGAACAGCCTGCCTTTAGAGCTGCATCTCCAGATGGACCTGTTGGGCTTTAGGAAGGGAGTGAAGACTTGGCTGGTGGGACAGGTATGGGGAAGTGATGATTCACTGACCTCGCCCCACTGGTTTATCTAACAACACTTCATACCCTTTTAATGTCAAGGAATTGTTTTTAGCCTGTTTAATTGCTATTTTAACTGTTTTTTTATATTTTAATCTGGTTTTTATGAATTATGATTTTAATGTCATTTCATGACTTTTTGTAATCCACCCTGAGTCGCCTATGCGATGAGGGCAGAATAGAAATTTGAATGAATAAATAAAATATTAATCCTGCCAAATAGGAAGAGCAGGACCTTGATAGGTGAGGTCCGAACATTCCTCTCAAGACCCTAGAAGTAACAAAAGATTGCATGGGTGTGTGTGTGTGTAGATGAGCTACTGAACAGGCAGGCAAAAAGCGGCTTTGACTTGCTACTGCCCCCATAAATTTATTCAATCGTGTTGGGTTAGCACTATGGCCCCATAAAACTTTATTGCTGAAGAAACAATGAAGAGACTCATTGCCCGATATGCTATAGTGGTGGAGACATGTGCCATGTAGCTTGAGAAGGAACTACTACTACTACTACTACTACTACTACTACTACTACTACTACTACTACTACTACTACTACTACTGTCTTGTCCAGTTTTGTTGGATCAGTTTCAACCCATACTATCTGAAGAGGCTGACAAGATAAATGATTGCTTTCTCTTCTTTACTTAATTCTTGCCCATCATGACTCATCTCCTGGGGGAGAGGGACGACACACCCCATAGATGAGATGCTGAGCAGGCAGCCTTAAGTGGCTTTGAGTTCAGTTACCAGCTACTTCTCCCATAAATTTATTCAACGGCACTGGGTACAACTTTATTGTTGAAGAAACAAAGAGGAGCCTCATTGCCTGATATGCTGTAGTGGTGGTAGGGACAGGTGCCGTGCAGCATGAGAAGGAGCCGCTGCTATTACTACTACTGTCTTATCCAGTTGTGCTGTATCCATTTCAACCTGTAGTATCTGAAGAGGCTGAAAAGATAAAACTTTTTGCTTCCTGTAAAGCCACCTCTTCTTGACTTAATTCTTGCCCACCATGACTCGTCTCCCCAGGGAAGGGAAAAGCACAACCCATAGATGAGCTGCTGAGCAGGCAGCCTTAAGTGGCTTTGAGTTCAGTTACCAGCTACTTCTCCCATAAATTTATTCAACGACACTGGGTACAACTTTATCGTTGAAGAAACAAAGAGGAGCCTCATTGCCTGATATGCTGTAGTGGTGGTAGGGACAGGTGCCGTGCAGCATGAGAAGGAGCCGCTGCTATTACTACTACTGTCTTATCCAGTTGTGCTGTATCAATTTCAACCTGTAGTATCTGAAGAGGCTGAAAAGATAAACTTTTTGCTTCCTGTAAGGCCACCTCTTCTTGACTTAATTCTTGCCCACCATGACTCGTCTCCCCAGGGAAGGGAAAAGCACAACCCATAGATGAGCTGCCCGAAGTGGCTCTCCTTTCAGGTGACTTCAAGTGGGCTGCGGTGGCTCGGTGGTTAAGAAGCTCGCCTCGTTAGCTGGAAGGCTGGCAAGTCGGCAGTTCGAGACTAGGTTACTCAATGATGGATTGAGCGCCCGCCTCTGTCCCCTGAGGGGAGCTTCTCCAGCAAAAGTCCTTTCAACCCAGAATAATCTCTGACACGAAACTGCCACTTCAGCCAACCATGGGGCGATGGGGCCACCCAAGGGCTGCGCTCTCCCCAGAAGGCGGGACCCCCTTCTCAAGGGCTAGGAAGGGGGGGACGAGGGAAGAAGACTGAGGAGACCGTTGGTTCTTCTCTCGCCCCTTCCCATATATGGCGGAGTGGGGAAACCCACAGCAACAGCAGTAACTTCTCTCACCCCCACCCCACCCCAGCGAGGCGAAGGGGGCGGCTGCCTTCTCCTGTCACTCTCCTGAGGGGCGGGGGAAAGAGGAAGCGCGAGCTTGGCGCAACGGCCGCGCATACCTACCTGCCGCCGCCGCCCCTCCCTCCCTTTCGCGGCGAAGGAGGCGGGACCAAACCTTGTTACCGGGAGACGCGCCGCCGCTCCTCGCCTCCCTTGTTTTGTCGCCCTTTCCCTTCTGCTCAGAGGCGACGCCGACTTCGGGTCCCACTTCCGGGCCCGGAGAAATGACGTCACAAGGCGCAGCCGCACTCAGAGGCCCACGGAAGGTTCCCTGGTACCTCCCTCTCTCTGCTGCCGCTGCCGCCTGCACAATGTCTCCCTTTGAGTCATTTTGCGCTTAATTTGGGTGGAAGCGCGGAAATTCGCGAGTAGCGGCCACGCCGCATAGCTTTCCGCCTCTTAAATTAATAATTGGAATAATAACACAAGTCAACAGTGCAATTCCGGAGATTTCTGGTTAGGAGGTTATCCAAGCATTTATTTATTTTAGCGTATGGCACTTGTATACATTGAGTCAACATATAACAGAAAGAATATACAAGTAAAACCTCATATAACACTAAAACCTGGTTCCACAAGTCTTGGTGTTATATGATTTTTAGTGTTATCTGATGCATGTTAAAATCCTATGGGATCCATAGAGATACATTGTAACCACACAGGCTTTTAGTGGTTGTTATCTGAAGCATCCCATAGGATCTTAATGTTATCTGATGCAATTCTTCCCCCCCAGATTCCTTAATGTTATGCGATTTTAGTGTTATTCGATACTAATGTTATATGAGGTATTACTGTATATACGTACAGTCAGAAGCGGAGCGTGCCTTGGCGGGGCCCTGTATAAAAATTTGTTTGGGGGCCCTTAGGAAGGGTAAAGATTTCTCACAAAAGAAAAAAAAATTGCATAAAATTAAAAGAAATATTTATTCATCATAATTAAAATTTGGGATGTTTTTATTAATTTTTGCTTACGCACGTTGGGGGCCCCCCGGGGCCCCGTATAATTGATATGGCAGATACGGTGGTAGCTACGCCCCTGCGTACAGTATAAATTGTATTTCCGGTGGCAATGTGAGAGCTGGCAATGTGAGAGCTGGACCATAAGGCTGAGCGCAGAAGAATCGATGCCTCTGAGATGTGGTGCTGGAGGAGAGTTTTGAGAGTCCCCTGGACAGCGAGGAGAACAAATAGGTCAATCCTAGAAGAAATCAACCCTGACTGATCCTTAGCAGGTCAAATAGTAAAGATGAAGCTGCAGTACTTTGGACATCAAATGAGAAGGGAGGATTCACTTGAGAAAGCCTTGATGCTGGGAAAGGTGGAGGGCAAAAGAAAAAGGGGGCGGCCAAAAATGAGATGGCAAGATGGTATTGTAGAGACAATGGGCACAGAACTGAGCGGGTTGAGGAGAATAGTGGAGGACAGAAGTGCCTGGCGGACAGTGATCCATGGGGTCGCAAAGGAACAGAATTGACTGTGCGGCTGAACAACAAAACAAAATAAATTTTATAAAACTAAACGGATGGACTGGCTGTGAAGGCGCACTTTGTCCATATCCTCAAAGCTGTGGCAGTCCATTGCAGTCCCGGTGTTAAATCCTACATGTCTCATTTCATGTGTGCCGCAGGAGATGGCTCCATAATCATAGTGTGTGTGACTTCGTGGCAAGCTGGGATCTACCTTAAACAAATTCACACCAATGACATTTTTCCTGCTTAGTGGGGGGATGCAATCTTGGATAAGAGTTGCAGTCGACAACAACAAAAACTAAACATTAATTTATAAACAAACATCTAAATAATTTATATACAGTATTCGATTGTACCAGGAGTTGTCCTTAGAAAATCTTCACTATTGCCCTCCTATCCAAACAGCTACCTTATTTTGGAGCCCAGCTGATGCAGTGGTTAAAATCAATGTTCTGCAGCTAAAAGGTTGTAAGTTCGATCCTGGCCAAGGATCAAGGTTGACTCATCGTTCCTCCCAAGGTCAGTAAAATGAAAACCCAGCATGTTGTGGGCAAAATGCTAATTAACTTGTGAACTACCCAGAGAATGTACTAAGCACTATAGGACAGTATAGAAGTGTAATTGCTATTGCTATTTTGGTTCAGTGAGGAAAGGATTGTCAGCTAAAGAGACAATCTAAATGTCTCTCCATGCAAATATGAGATCTTCAAGGGAAGCACTTCTGTTTGTCCCACCATCCTTTAAAACAAGTTTGGTGGGAATGAAAGTGTCTGCCTTCCCTGTGGCTGCTCCTTCACAAGGCTAGTTTGGCCCCCGCTCTCTTGTCCGTCTAGGAGTAAAGGTCTCCCTTGCTTGAAAGCCAGTTGTGTCCGACTTTAGGGGGTGGTGCTCATCTCCATTTATAGCCAAAGTGCCAGCGCTGTCTCCATCTGCAGACATTTCTGTGGTCATGTGACAGGCATGACTAGACACCAAAGCACATGGAGCGGAGTTATCTTTCCCACCAAAGCAGTACCTATTTATCTACTTGAAATTTCTTATTTTAGAACTCCTAGGTTGGCAGGAGCTGGGACAGATGACAGGCACTCACTCCATTGTGCAGCTCTCTGGTCTCAAACTGCCTGCCGGCCTTCCAGTCATCAAGTTCAGCATCTTAACCGCCATCTAATGTTTCAATTATGTATTCTTCTTATTAGTCTTATGCAAGTCACTCTGGAAGCCCTATTTGCTGAAGACTAGAATAAAATCTGAAACAACAATGATCACTAGAATAATTATATGTGAATAGTTGCTGAGAGTACCTCTGATTTGTGCTTCTGTCTCATCCTTACCTTATAGCAATATATTTGGGTGTAAAATATCTTAAGAATTCTTTGCCAAATAGTGGAACTTTTTGCTCTGTTTCTGTTTCTGAGAAACATAATGTTCACTCCTTCTCTTTGAATAAAGATTATGAGTGTCTGTATACAGCTCAGGTTGGCTTCAGAGCAAAGTAGCATGTACTGTATTATCCAAATTTGGCAAACCTAATTGTTTGCATGGCATGCAGATTGGAGACACCACCAAATGTCTTTACCAAATGTCCACAAGCCAATTGCCACAATGCTGCTGAATGCTTGTTGATATTTCAGTGTTTTTAATTTGTTTTACAACAATGTGATTTTTTTTCTAAAGCACTGTAGAAACATGTTAAAGGGCACAGTTTTACTCATGTAAATAAATAAAAATAATCTTATCTACTAATTTCTGCTTCCAGGAGAAAAAATATTTTTGCTTATGAAACCAAAATTACAAAACCCATGCGGAAATAGATGTTATCACTGTCAGGGCAGAATTTATGCCCTGGTTTTAGCCCCATCCAAGATGGAGATTTCAATTTATGGTAGAGCCTTTTGGAACATACCAGAGGGATTGGAATGTGTAAAAATCCTGGGATCTTTGGTTGGAAGAGATGGAGCCTAATGTGTGATGGACATATTATACTGTATGATCATTGGTTGGATTCCTTTAGGGGAATGGCAAGGAGGTGGATCCTGAGGGAGGAGATATAACCCAGAGGGAGGAGACAAGATGCTCTCTTGACCAGATGCTTTGAGCTAAGGGTAAACTGCAAGCATGTAGTTGTTTAAGCCCCGTAGGGGTGGGGGTGGGGCTTTCCCCATAGAAACACTTTATTTTGGTATGCTTTCTGAACTTCTGATGAACTTTCTTCTGTAACTTGCTCTGATTACAATATACTTTTAAAATACCTGAAGATACCTGGAGTGTTTACTTGGCTATTCACTACCTTATCTACACTAATCTAGAATCCTGGGTTGCTTAGCTAGAGGGTGGCAGCTCGGAAGGAGGAAGCAACCACTGGTGTGCAAGAAGACCTATTTGTGAGTAAACTCATTTTCTGACAGTAAAATGTACGGAAACCCCAAGTTTGCAGATATACAAACATTCTTTGGGGAAGAAATACATGGGGAAGGAAAACTTCCAAACAATTCATTGAAGGCAATCAAATTGGTGGCCACAGAATGAGAGTTGTTTGGGTGTAACGGGGGGAAATCTGCTTAAGCATGAAGAAAGGCATTGGTTACATTTATTTTTAAAAAATATGTTTATTTTCCTAACTTTGTAAGGGCAGAAGAAATGAGATTTATAAATATAATATTTAAGCACAGAATTTAAAAACTGGCTATGACATGCCTTTTAAAAAATTTATTTCTTTATTTTCAAATAATAAGAATGCCATCATTATATAATTTGAAATTTTTTATTAAAAGATTCTGCTTACTTCTCTGCTCATTTTAGAGAGTTACTCTTAATGGCTACAATGTAATACAATTACACTGGCAGTATCTAAGGCAAACTACACAACTAGTACAATAGATTCAACACATGAAAAGCTCCCTCCCACCTCGCCACAGCCACCCACAGACAATGAGACATTTCTGTCTTTCAAATGAAACTACAGGAGGTGGACAGGAAGAAGCAGCTCCTAGAAAGAAAGGGGGAATATGTTTATTAGTACCTTTATAAAATCACAACTGCTCTTCGTCTGATGGCTATAAGCTAGTACAGTACTGGGTTTCTATTGCCAAGTAACAGGATACATTCTCATAAAACAATATTCAGAGTGATCCCATCTTACATTTTGCAGAAATGTAGCCATGTTAGTTTGTTTCAGCATGTATCGGAAAAGGATAAAAGATAAGTATTGTGCTGTCTTTAAGACCAACAGATTTATTTCAGTACACACTTTCATGGGTTACAATCCACTTCCTCAGCAGCCATCTTGAGGAAGTGAATTTAATCTATGAAAATGCATCTGAAATAGATGTTTTAGTCTTAATCGTGCCCCAGTACTTTTATTCTTGTTTTTGTGAAGCTTGCAATAGGGAAAACTAGTGAGAAATTGGAGCAGTATTCTCCTGGCTTCTTTGAAACACTTGAGTTTTTATTATTTTAATTTATTTCTACCCTGCCTTTATCCTCCAAAACGGGGCTTGGGTAACTAACTTTCAAATAACTACTATACAACTAAAATTATAATAAAATACTATATTAAAATATGATTAAACGTACTGTATTCCAATATTAAAAAGACACTAATTAAAAGCAGTTAAAACTCAGTTTCAAAGACATAAAAAGAGTAAAGCATGCTGCAGTCCCTTCAAGCCAAAGCTAATTTCTCACTGAGGAATTCAATTTCTGAAAGCCAGCTTCTAGAAGATGGTTTTTGCCTTCAGTGGTAGAACAATAGGAAGGGTGCCAACCTAGCCTCACTTAGGAAGGAGTTCCATAGCCCAGGAGCAGCCACTGAAAATCCTGTCTCTCATGTCCTTACCAAACATGTCCCTTAAATGTCTTAAAAGCCAAGGAGGATGATATGATATTACACCATCAGTGTGTAATGACAAATCAACAATGATGCCAAAATAGTTAATACAGTACATCATACAAAGAAGGGCAAGGATGACATATAATGGCCTCTGTATTAAAGAGGCAGCTAACCAATAGCTGCCTCACCACAGGTAGACATTCTTTGGGCCCTCACCAAAACCAACGGAGTTGTGAGAAATTTAGAACTAAGGTTGAGATTATCCGTCAGGACCTTGACTCCACAGTTGATACTGTAAATCAGGCTGAGATGTCCAGTGAGACCTCCTGTCAGGTTTTATGAGATCAGTTCCAGCTTGTGTCACCTGAGGAGGTGGACAAGGCACTTGTACATTGTAGACCCACAACCTCTTGCTTTGACCCTTGTCCATTATGGCTACTAAAATCAGTAAAGGAGGTGGGGGAGTGGCTGAGGAATATCATTAATGCTTCTCTGATGGAAGGTGTTATGTCTTCTGCATGATGACTGTTAGATATTTGAATGTTCAGCGGCGGGAAAACCGCCGCTGCCCATTGGTCAGTGGGCTGGGTCAAGCAGGGTATTTAATCCCCTGCTTCCCCAGCCGTTGTTGTCTTGTTTACCTACACTCACAATAAACAGACGTGTTGTTGGGTTATCCTACAATGGCTTCCTGTGTCCTCATTCCCGCGCACTGATCTCAGGATCTAACACTGGCGACGAGGATGGGATCTTGAGGAACGAGCCAGACTGAGGGAACCCTTGAGCCAACTGAAAAGGCACCACGCCATGGCTAGCTATACACCACCGGCCCCTTTCCAGCCGAAGGAGGAAAAATGGGGAAGCTACCTGGACCGGTTCGAATTCTCCCTGATAGCCGCGGAGCTGGGGCAAATATCGGCCGAACGGAAGAAGGCGTTCTTCCTGACCCACTGTGGTCCGAAGGTATACGAGGTGGCCCAGTCCTTGGTGGCCCCAACACCGATAAGGGAAGTCTCCTGGGAGACCCTGCAAATGGCTCTCAGAGACCATTTCTCGCCGGAGCCATCCAAGTTCGTGTTCCGAATCCATTTCAGGGATCGCTATCAGATGCCTGGGGAACCCATCGGCGAGTTCGTGGCCGCCCTGAGATCAGCAGCCATCCCCGCCGCGTTCGGCCTGTCTCTAGAGGACGCCCTGATCGAACAGATCATCCGAGGGGTCCGGGACAACAAGCTTCGGAAGCGGCTCCTGGCCAGAAGGGACCTGACCCTGGCCGGGGTAATAGACGAGGCAAGGGCTCACGAAGTGTCGAACTCAGCCGCGTCCTCTATCAACCGGCCCCCGTCGGCGCCACATCATGCCACCACTCATCACCAAGACATCAGCCTCGACGAGGAGGACGATGAAGAGGCGGAGGTGTGTGCGGCTGACGGGGGAAACCCAGGGAAGAGTGGTCAGCGCTGTGCAAGCTGTGGAGGGCCGCACCAGAGGGCACATTGCCGGTTCAGGGAAGCAATCTGCCGCTACTGCGAAAAGCGGGGACACATCGGAAAGGTCTGCCGAGCAAAGCAAGCAGAGAACCAGGCTGACCGGCGTGTTCAAAATCTCCCGCCGGGCAAGATGGCCACCAACCACCGAGCGAATCAAAGGCGCCCGGGAAACCACGGCGGCAAATACGAAGATGCAGAGACGCACACTGTCACCATCGGTAACGCCGCCACAGAAAAGGGAGACAAGTTTTACACGACGGTCCACATCGACGGAGCAGAGTGCTCGATGGAGGTCGATTCGGGGGCCGCCGTATCCCTCATCTCATGGAATCGGATGAAGAAGGCATTCCCATCTCTCAAGGAATCGGACCTCCAAGCCCAGCGGATCCGCGTCAAAGATTGCCAAGGGAAATTTCTCCCCGTCGTCGGACAAAAGTGGGTTAGAGTCGGGTACGGACTGAGGGAAGAGACCCTGCCGCTCACCGTTGTCCGTGGTAACGTTCCGACACTACTGGGGACCAATTGGTTCCCAGCCCTGGGGCTATCCATCGCCGGAATACACAATTCCACTACTGACCAGCCGGGAGACACCTCACTGAGAGACGACCTGATGACTGAGTTCCAGGACGTTTTCGGGGAAGGACTGGGCAGGTATGTGGGATCACCCATTTCGTTCTCTTTAAACCCGAACATTGCCGCTATCCGCCTTAAGGCCCGGAGAGTTCCACTGGCCATCAAACCCAGGGTCGAGAAGGAACTAGACAAGCTAGTTGCCCAGGGAATCCTTGTCCCAGTTGACCACGCTCGGTGGGAAACCCCCATAGTGACCCCCATTAAGCCGGACGGGTCAGTGCGCATCTGTGCGGACTATAAATGCACAATAAACAAGGCACTAGAGCCGAGTGCATACCCGGTTCCCGTGATTGACCACCTCCTCCACTCCTTGGGTCCGGGAAAGGTTTTCGCTAAGCTGGACCTGGCCCAGGCCTATCAACAGCTGCCGGTGGACGATGCCACAGCCGAGGCGCAAACCATCGTAACGCACCATGGCGCATTCAAGTGTACCCGGTTACAGTTTGGGGTCAGTATCGCCCCGGGGCTGTTCCAGAGTACCATGGAGAGACTCCTCCACGGCCTTCCGGGGGTAGTGCCATATTTCGATGATGTCCTGATCATCGCAGGTGACCCCCGACAGCTCAAGGACAGGGTCGCGGCCGTCCTTGCCAAGTTTAGGGCCGCAGGACTGAGAGTAAAGCGGGATAAATGCCTGTTCGGAGTTCCGTCCGTGGACTTCCTGGGGTTCAGGATCGACTCCAAGGGCATCCACCCGACCAGGAGCAAGGTGGAGGCGATACGGAACGCCCCGGCCCCTAAGAACAAACAGGAACTGCAGGCATTCCTGGGCCTCTTAAACTTTTACGCGGCATTCCTGAAAGGAAAGGCCACTGCCGCGGAACCATTACACAGACTGTTGGCAGCCAAGTCGGAATGGGTGTGGGAGCCCGAACAGAAGTCGGCATTCGCCGCTGTAAAAAATCTCCTCGCACAGGACAGTTTCCTGATACAGTACAACGCGACCCTGCCACTGGTCCTCGCCTGGTCCCCTACGGTGTCGGCGCGGTCCTGGCCCACCGGCTTCCCAACGGCCTCGAAGCACCCATTGCATACTATTCCCGGACGATGTCACCTACCGAGAGGAACTACGGGCAGATTGACAGAGAGGCACTGGCGGCAGTGGCAGGGGTAAGGAAGTTCCATGACTACCTATATGGCCGGGACTTTGAACTGGTGACTGACCACAAGCCCCTGCTGGGCCTCTTGGCCGGGGACCGTCCCACTCCCTCGGCCCTGTCCCCTAGAATGCAACGCTGGGCTTTGTTTTTGTCTGGGTATTCCTATTCCTTGGTGTATCGGCCCGGGAAACATATGGGGAACGCGGACGCATTGAGCAGGTGGCCCCTTCCACATCAGGACGGCGCAGAAAGGGGGGAGGCATCGGTGCTCACCCTAGACGTTCTGGACTCTGCTCCCACTACCTCGGCCGAGGTTGCCAGGGCAACAGCGAAGGACGCCAAGCTCCGGACTGTCATGAGCTGGGTTCAGCGGGGTTGGCCGGTAAAGGGGGAAGGGGAGTTCAAATCATTTTTCGAGAAACGGGACGAATTGAGCTGTGTGGGGGGTTGTCTGTTATGGGGAGACCGGGTAGTGGTTCCCAGGAAACTCCGCACCAGCGTCCTAGAAACGCTTCACATCAGCCACCCGGGAGTTGTGAAGATGAAAGGGTTGGCCAGGAGTTACGTGTGGTGGCCCGGAATCGACAAAGACATCGAATCTTGGGTAGCCAAATGCACGCCCTGCCAATCCTCCAGGCCCAGTCCTCCGGCGGCCCCAGTCAGGGAGTGGGAACAGCCCACGGGTCCGTGGCAGAGGATCCACATCGACCTCGCCGGCCCGTTTCACGGGCAAGTATTCCTAATTGTGGTGGATGCTTACTCTAAGTGGCTGGAGGTCCGACTCCTGAGTAGCACCACAGCCAGGGCAATAATTCGACAGCTCAGGCAACTGTTTGCCACGCACGGAGTCCCTGACACGCTGGTCTCCGATAACGGCCCCCAGTTCACGGCCACGGAGTTCGAGGAGTACCTGGCTTCCCTAGGAACCAGGCATGCCCTCACCTCACCATTCAGGGCACAAGGAAATGGGCAGGCCGAGAGGTTCGTGCGCAGCACAAAGGAAGCTTTGGAAAGGTTGGGACCCGGAGACTGGCAGGAACGTATAGATACGTTCCTGTTGGCCCAACATAACCTCCCCTGTGCTGCCACGGGAAAAGCCCCCGCAGAGTTATTGATGGGCCGGAGACTCCGCTGCAAACTGGATAGGTTGCACCCCAGGTACTCCCCGGACAAGTTTCGGGAAGACCAGCCATCGGGCCGCACACTGCCCATAGATTCCCCGGTGTTTGCGCGGAACTACGCACCTGGCCCACAGTGGGAAGAGGGAATCATCAGCGACATGCTGGGCCCCTACACATACCGGGTTCGCCTCGCTGACGGTCGAACATGGAAACGTCATGTCGACCAACTCAGGAGGCGGATGAGTCCCGACACGAACAACGTTCCCCCCCTCGGAGTCCAGACCGGCCCAGAGCCAGACATGTACCCGATGGACGAACCGGTCACCGACCCGGTTCTGCCAGAAAACTCCCCCGCTCGCACGGTTGTGCCATCAGTGGACTTACCATGTGAAGCAGAGTCTCCCCCGATCGCCACAGACTCCGTCGCTCCTTCTCCGGATCCGCTCCCGGCCCGGCCAGGGCAGAGCGAGAGCGATAGGTCCGCTCTGCTTGATGCCCCGGTGCCGAATGAACTGCGCAGGTCGGGAAGAGTACGGACACGCCCCCGTCACCTGGATGATTTCATATGTAAATGAGAAACTAAAAGCATTCTGGGGGGAAGGGGTGTTAGATATTTGAATGTTCAGCGGCGGGAAAACCGCCGCTGCCCATTGGTCAGTGGGCTGGGTCAAGCAGGGTATTTAATCCCCTGCTTCCCCAGCCGTTGTTGTCTTGTTTACCTACACTCACAATAAACAGACGTGTTGTTGGGTTATCCTACAATGGCTTCCTGTGTCCTCATTCCCGCGCACTGATCTCAGGATCTAACAATGACCTTCTCCAGGAAGCTGACAGGGGGGCTTCGTCTCCTGGTGCTCCTTGATATCTCTGTGGCATTTGATACAGTATCTTACTGGGATGACTGTCAAATGATAGGGGTCTGGGGCACTGTTCTACAGCGGTTCCACTCTTTTCTTGGTGCTTGCACCCACAGAGTCCAGCTTGGGTAGTTTATGTCAGCCCCATGGACCCTTCAATGGGGTGTTCCTCAGGGTTCAATAATCTCCCCATTATTATTAAACATTTGCGTTAAGCCGCTGGTAGGGGTCATCTGGAGAATCAGAGTGCGGTGTCATCAATATGTGAATGACATTCAACTCTATCTCTCCTTTTCATCTTCTGCAGTGGATGCGGTCCAATGCCTTGATGATTGTCTGGCCATGGTAATGGAATGGACCAAAGGTAACAAGCTGAGACTGAACCCTGACAAGATAGATGTTCTGGTGTTGGGATCATATTAGATTCTCATCTGACTCTTGAAGCACACATTGCAATGGTAACCAAAGTCACTTTTTTCCAACTGTGTCAAATATCTCAATTGTGTCCCTACTTGAACAGTCAGTCCCTCACAACATTAGTTATTTCACTGGTGGTCTCACGTATTGATTACTGTAATGCTCTCTACGTGGGGCTTCCCTTATTCCTGATATGGAAGTTTCAATGGGTGCAAAATGCAGCAGCCAGGCTGATTATTGGAGTGAGAAAATTTGATCATACCTCCCCAGCCTGGGCAGAGTTGCATTGGCTACCTGTTCCTTTCCATATCAGGTACAAGGTGTTATTTCTAATTTTTAAGAGCCTAAACTGTTTGGGACCTTCCCACCTGGTGGAACGTCTTTTCTTCAGGACATCAGCTTGCATCACTTGTTCCTCCCAGGTGGCACAGCTTCAGGTGCCAACACCAAGATTGGCAAGGAAGGCTGTGACTCAAAGAAGAGCCTTCTTGGTGGCAGCAGCAACTCAGCAGTTGGTTGAGCTGCATCAGGTTCCATCCCTACCTATTTTTTTTAAAACTTAAATTGTTTTTCCTGTAAAGAGGTGTTTGGGGTATACTACCTAAGGCTGAGCAATAGGGTTCAATTGACTCTTTCAGACACCAAGATGTGCTCCCTGTCAATGGTTATTTTAATGGTGTGTGTGTGTTACTATTTTTGTTTGTTACTTATAATTTACTTAGTCTGTTTACTCCTCTTTTTTTGTTTTTTAAAATTGTAGTTGTTTTTTTCTTTTTATTATTTTAAATGTGTTGTTAGCTGCCCGGAGTGGGAGAATATCTCAGATGGGCAGGGTATAAATATAACACACAAATAAATAAATAATAGTTACTATTTATCTCCTCACAGCAGTGACATCAACCGAATATAAACTGACTACCCAAATCAAGGATTTCCTGTTTATCTTGGTGTTTCCATCATAAATACAGAAACAGAAAGGCAACGGAACATCTGCTAAAAAGAAGAACAGATACCCATTGTTAGAAATGTAAGCATGCAAGATTGTTCTTTTCTGAAGACTTCCTATGTTTGGTAGCCTTTCTCTTAGTATTTATTTATGCAGAAGATAACTGAGGATGTATCATTTTCAGTGTTGGCTTTCTGGCTATGGAACACTTTCCTCACAGATATTTGAAGAATGCTGACCTTTAAAAAAAAATACAGCAACCAGACATTTACTTACTCTGGTTATTATTGACTAAGGTTATTTTTGACTTGCTTCTTCTTTTTAGTCTGTTCTTTACAGTTTCTACAGATGCTGACTTGATTTTGATATGTTCATGATGCTTTCTATAATTTTTTTAAAGTTGGAAGCTATTTCAGCATGTTTTGTTTAAACTGAAAATGAAATTGAGGGCTGCTATTTTAAAAAACAAATTGTCATGATATTAGTGCATTCTAAATGTTGATTCGTGGAATGCTAAAAGTATGGATTTTTATAAAGCACTGCAAAGTATTCTAGGGCAGCAGTTCTCAACCTTTTTAAAGCCAGGAGAGAGATCACGTACTCAGTTTCGGGGGCCAGACAGCCATTTTGCCCTTCCTCCACCATATGGCGCTTCCTGGTGGAGGCAGTGAGGGGCTACATGAAATGGTGTTGTGGACTGCAGGCCACAGGTTGAGAATCCCTGTTTTAGAGCTTGGTCTTCCCAGGTGGAATCTTGTGCATTAATGTTTGCTTATCTGTTATTCCCTCAATTTTTGGAACCATGACCAGTACAGATTTCTTTTTCCAAGACTATTATTCTATCTGTACTATCTCTTTGAAGTACCATACATACTCAAGCATAAGCCGACCCGAATATAAGCTGAAGTACCCAATTTTGACCAGAAAACCCAGGAAAAAAGATTGACCTGAGTATAAGCTGAGGGTGGGAAATGCAGTAGCTCCTAGTAAGTTTCAATACTCAAGATACATGCAAATAAGGTAAAATTAATTAAATTGTTGGTGCATTTTAATCCAGCACAGTCTTGGGACCCTTGTAGTTGTTGACTTGAGTATAAGCTGTGTTCCCTTTTTAGGGCTAATTTTTGGGGCTAAAAACTTGCTTATACTCAAGTATATACGGTACTTGGGGAAATCACACGTTTTCACACTCAGCAAAAGCAAAAGCAAAACTGTTTGTGTAACCATCTACAAGCAGAAGAACAGCATGAATAGCAATATTTAGGATACTGACTTTTTGTCAGGGCTGAGAAATATCCGTTTCTCATGTGAGGAATATTGTGTGTACAATAACAGGGTAGGATCATGGCCCAAGGCTTTATTATCAATTACTATAACTTCCTTCTGCACAGTCTTAACTGCTAATGGTAGGTTAACAGGTTCTTTGTGTACCTAAGTGCATAGGCATGGACCATGACTCACCATACAACAGCAGTCAGGATGGATTCATTAGGCGCTAAGTATTAGAGCCTGAATTAAGAAGGCTTGGCTGTTTTAGCCTGTGTTTCAATTTTTTTTTAAAAAAAATATAAACTGAAATATGTGGACTGCAGTGGCTCAAAGGGTTAAGATGCTGACTGAGAGGCAGAAGGTCAGCAGTTCAAAACCTGAGTACTGCATGACACAATGAGCACCCGTCTCTGCCCCAGCTCCTGCCAACCGAGCAGTTTGAAAGCAAGAAATTGACAGTAGATAAATAGGGACGGTAAACGGTAAACAGTGTTCTGTGCACTTCGGTTTCTAGGCATACCTGCCACATGTCCAAGGAAACGTCTGCAAATGTAGACAGTGCTGGCCCTTCGGCTGTAAACAGAGATGAGCACTGAACCATAGAGTTGGATACTACTGGCTTTTCAGCAAGGGTGACCTTTCTCTTTACCTAAACTGAAGTATATAATACATTGCTGAATTAGAGCCACAGCTTTGTTCTCTGAATGCTTTATTTTGCTTTCTACAACATTCTATGCTGTATAAACTGGGATTTTATCTTCTTCCCTGCTCAGAAGAAAATCAGTCGTATCTCTAAAAGATCTATGAAAGGACAGTTTCAGAATAGCACTTTTCACCTAGCTAATAATGATTTTTCACCAATTCCATAAAAAGAGTCTTTGGCAATGTTTCAGCTGAACTTGCTGGCTGGGTAGTTGAGCAGTTAGACGTATCTGACTGCAGAGCCAGAGGCTGGGATTTTTCTACAATGAGTACAGTTCTGGACTTGGTGGGATTGCCCTAAGCACAGGAGGCACGGAGAGTGTCCGTCTGAGAAGGGAATCTTAGCAGAACAAGAAGAACATGTTTTGAACAGGCCCCCAGAGGCCATAAAAGTGCGGGAAGAACAAAGCGAAGCTCTGGTAGCTGAATGGAGTGACGAACCACAGCGGAAAAAGAAAGACTGAGGAGGCAACGGCCGGTGCCAGGAATATATAGAGGGAGAGGGAGGGGCCTCGCACTAGCGTACTTTCCTTTCTTTTTTCTTAAAGCTCTGGTACATTCCGAATGGAGTCCTGCACAAGCAAAAAACCCAAATGTGTGATTCACAGACACCTAGAAGAAGAACACAAGATTCAACAGTTTCAGGAGAAAACTGACAAAGGGATGCAAGAAAAAGTAATATAAAAGTGCTTGCATTGCATTAGTTTAGACAAGATAATAGCTGAATTTATTTTTGTGTAAGAGGCGATACATGCCCTCCAAATTGAAATAGCATCAATGTACTTTGTTAGCAGCAAATGTTTTTTGAACCTAGTTCAACAACAAATAATTGATTATAATTTTACAACATGGGTATTTACAAGGAATAGAGTCTAAACCAGAGGTTAGACCAGTTATGTGGGGTGTCAGGGCTGGATTTGTGCCCTGGTGCAGCCTCATCCAAGATAGATATTTCCATGCAGAGGAGACCCTTTACCACATACCTTAGGGAAATTGGAATGTGTAAACATGCTGGCCTCGTGGGTAGGAAGAAATGAACCCTAATGTATGATGGAGAAGTTATGCTGTATGGTCATTGGCTGGATTCCTTTAGGGGAATGGCAAGGGGGTGGATCATGTGTAAGAGGATAAAACCCAGAAGGTAGGGGCCAAGATGCTCTCTCGATCCAAGACTCTGAGCTAAGGGAGAACTGCAAGCATGTAGTTGCAGAAGCCAAAAAAAAAAGGGGGAGCACTGGGCTTTCCCCATAGAGCAGCTTTGTTTATTTTGATGTGCTTTCTGAACTTTTTATGAACTTTCTTCTGTAACTTACTTTGATTACAATATACTTTTAAAATACCTGGAGATGCCTGGAGTGTTTACTTGGCTATTCACTACCTTATCTACACTAATCTAATTGCCTGGGTTACTTAGTGAGGAAGGTGAAGGCTCAGAAGCAGGAAGCAACCACTGGTGGGCAAGATGACCTACTCGTGAGTAAACCCATTTCCTGACATGGGGCAAAAGCCCCACTGGGGTACTTCAATTCCAGAAGCCTACGTCAGTACATTGGCTGATCAGTGCTTTGGATAATTGACTTAAGCTTCTGGGAATTGAAGGCCAAAAACCAAAGGTTGGAAAACACTGGGTTAGACTATTTTTTTTATGTACAGTATCTCCCAACCGTAGAACTGAAGAACTCAAAAAGAATAATGGAAGAGAAACAGGCATTTCCACAGAGGAATTCAGTCTGCATTTTAATCATGCTTATCAGGAAATATGCTTCCTTCATGACAATGGAGTTTACTCCATAATAAGTTGTATTGCTGGGTGCAATTCTCCACTTGAACAAAATGTAGGCACTTTTGTATGACACAGTTCCTCTGAGAGCTTCACAGCTTTGGGATCTTTATGCTGCCTCATTACAATAAAGGTTCCAACCTTATGCAACATTATAAATATTTGTAGTACTGTACAGTGGTACCTCGCTTAAAGAGCATAATGCGTTCCACAGGATTGCTCTTTAGGCAAGTTTGCTCTTTAAGCGAAACACCATTGTAAGTTACCAATTGTGACTTATGGCCGGGGAGGGGGGAGGGGATTGTGAACCCCGATTTAGTTGTTAAATGAGTTTTTGGTTAGTTTTATTTGTTAAGTGAAGCAACGATTCAGAGAAAATTCAGCTCTTTAAGCAAGTTACTCTCTAAGCAAGGCACTCTTTATGCAAGGTTTTACTGTATTGTAAGTCAAATGATTAAGAAACCTTGACAGAGGAAAAGTACAAAGGGGGAAATAGGTTCACTCTGGCCGATTCTTTTTATAAAGAGCGGTGAGAAAGGTTAAGCAAAACTAGGAGCTGTCTTACAATAATAGGATGTAAATCTGTGCAGCCCTAAGAGGCTGAAATGTTAAAGAATGAACGTGAAGGGACCTTGGTTATTTTATCCTTCCACTAATATTCCTTGCTGTTTTCCTCTGTAGAAATACTCTCTCTTCATCTGTAGTGCATGAATGTAAATATGACAGAACAAACAGATACTGTATACATCTCATTGATTTTGTTTATTAAGCTGCAGGTGCAAGGTAAGTCAGGTGTTTTTTGTGTATTATTGTTACTATAACAAAGGCTACTATATATAGACCTGGTACAAGAATTCTAGGGGGAGGAAAGGCTAGAATAATTATACTTAGGCAAGTAAATAAAAAATGAAACTAGATTCCTGAATCTCTAGGCAGTTCTGGAAATCTAAATTATACTAGCAGAGTTTTAAGAGAAGAATTTTCATTTTTTTTAGGCATATACAGTGACAAAAATGACTTGCAGGAAGCAAAGGAGAAGTTCTGATCCCTAAACATTTGCCTGCTGACATTCAGATGTCAACAGAAATACTAGACTTGGAGTCCAATTCTATGTATCTGTTCAGAAGGGATTCCCCTCTGGTTTTTAGGACACCTCAAGATTATTAAGGGTTTGGTGGTAAACGAATAGTTTTATCTGTAAAGTTTACTTTATTTTTATTTATAACATTTTGAAAAGATTTCCATATTGCTTACAAAGAAAAAATACATTTACAAAAATAAGCAAACAGACAACAAGGTACAAAATATTAAGCTTAAATATCCCCTAAAAACACTACAACAAGCTGACAGAGAGGTTCTTTGGAATACCATCAGTTCTCAAATGCTCCTATGTTGCTTTAGTTCTTTGGTTTGAAGAATGTTTATGAAAAAGACATGTGTCAAGTTTTCTGTTCAATGTAATTTTCAGAAGCAAGAGAGGTTGGTGTGAGATAAAGTGCTTTTAAGTGTTCCAGCATGGCTTTTTCCTCCTCTTCCACAGCTTCGCCCTCTTTCATCTCCCATCTGCAATGTAAAAAATCAACAATCTATGGTATTTTAAAAACTTCACATAGGGTAATATATTAATATATATTAATATATTTGCTAAACATACTACCAAGAGTTATTAACTGTTTTTGGTTTATTTAGCACAAGCAATTTTGTTATAGTTGCTCACACAAACATACTGTTTTCTCACACATTTATTTGCACACTCGTAATACATTGATGGAACTGAGGTAGTTCAAGTGGCTAAGACACTGAACTCACTGACTGGAAGGTCACAGTTAGATTCCTGGGTACTGCATGATGGAGTGAGCTCCCATTTCTGTTCCAGCTCCTGCCAACCTAGCAGTTCAAAAGGAAGAAACTGCAAGTAGATAAATAGGGACCACTTCAGAGGGAAGGTAAACAGCTTTTCATGCACTCCAGTGTTGAGGTATGCCTGCCACATATTCACAGAAAAGTCTACAAGATGCAGACAGTGCTGGCTCTTTGGCTATAAACAGAGATCAGCACTGAGCCCTAGAGTTGGATACAACTGGCTTTCAAGCAAGGGTGACTTTTACCTTTACCTAACACTTTGATATTTACAGGATTCAGGATCAAAAGCATGGAATATGCCCAGCCCCTCCTGCTTCATTCAAAGAGGATCATATGATTTATAATCTAAAAATCTGCACCAGATGTCAGGTAAGTATGCATCCATGTTAAGCACCTTATTCTTATTCCTTACTTGTGTCCAACTGTGGCACACTAACCTTTATTGACTAGTGCAATGCCAATTGTACCAGCAGAGTTATACTGACCTTGTTACATTATTTTCCTTATTTGAGTAGAGATGTAAAGATCTGCTAGTTCGCTGCAGCAGTTTAATAATACTTAACAACTGATATGGTGCCACACCCTACACTTATTACCTCCTGAAACAGAAAGGACTAGAAAGACTGAGATAACATTTTAAAATAAGTATACATGCCTCCAGCTCAAAAGAAATACAGGTGAGAGATGTCGGAGCTGGAAGAAGTCATGTTCAACCTTTACCCCTATGTGCTACTTGTCCACTCAAAGCAGTATACCTCAAACAAAAGTGGTTATCAAAGTGTGTATGACTGCACATTTATTTACATGGTAGTGGGCCAGGATACTTAAGAGACTGCATCACCCCAAGAACAGCTGTCCATCCCACCAGAGCAGACCGGGGAGGCTCTCTCATTGTTCCATCTGCTAGAGGGGTGCGTCTCTCTGGCATCAGAAAGAGGGCCTTCTCAGTATCTGCCCTATGGAACCTCCTGCCAATTGAGCTGCATCTCTAGACAGAGTTGCTGCCCTTCAGGAAAGGATTAAAAACCTGGCTGGCAGGGCAGGTGTGGGGCATCAGTGGCATGGTGACCCTGACCTACTGGCTAATTTAACAGAACACACACACTCTTGATTTTAATCTTTTAATCTTTTTTAAATTTTTGTTAGTAGTTTTTTAATGGGTTTTTATTGCTTTTTAAACTGCCATTGGTTTTATTTTCTGTGAGCCGCCCAGAGTCTTTGGAGTTGGGTGGCAATACAAATTAGAAAATAAATAAATAAATAAAATTTATTTCTTGTTTGTTTACTGCCATTCTCCCAACATACTTAGTATCTTTCATTCATTTATACTGAATCGTATATAAAGCATCTAATTTTTTTCTAATTACTGTTTACATATTAAACACTTGTTGCCTACAGACTGCCAAGTCAGAAGTGAATGCCCAGCAAGCAAGCTAGAGAGAAGAATCCAAGAAGTGAGAAGGAAATAGAAATTTCCTTTAGAAGACACAAACACTCTCCAGGACTCAACTGCAGCTTGCTTTACAACTGTCAACAGAGAACTGATAATAGAGAAGGTGTGAAAGTCTGCTGTGGTTGAGTAGAGCCATTTAATGGAGTTGAACCAAGACATTCTGGTTCACAACTCACACTCCAAAGGTGACCCCCGGAGACAAGTTGCAGTGAATTAAACATGTGTAGGATTTAGCTGTTAAGTTAAATGTACCATACCAATTCAACGCTAATTCAACACAGGATCTCACACTGGCCATGTATATAGTTAGCTTCCTTTTTCCAAACCATAGGCAATTAGAATGTCAGGTTAAAGCAGCAAACATTTGTATCTTAGTTGAAAAAGCAGCACAGCATACTCTCAAGTAAAATATGAAGAATTTATTTTTTCTAAAATGGTCCAATAACTTCCATCCTATCCATTTATGTGACATATAGTATTATTCAATCTAAAGTATTTAGAGTTATTCTGTAACTTTCACAATTATTTATGATTTGTCCCCCAATATACAGTCATCAGAGCATTCAATCATGTTTTTAAAAAGTGTTGTTACATCTGCCACCATCTCAGATGAAATATCCTGAACTAGATAGTTCCTTAAAAAAAAAACACATTCCCTAAACATGTCATACAGAATAAACCTGAGAACATGTCTTGTGGGCTTGGTTTGAATTTATGACTCTGATGTTTTGAACTTTGTGTAGTTAATTTTATTAAGTCATTTTAATTAATAAGACTTTCTATCTTAGTATGAGTACCTTTTTTGAGCAATGCAATTGTAAACATTTACAATTCTAAATTTTGGCTGAATAATACAAACCAATCACTGAAATATCCTGTTAGTGGATATTAAAAATGTTCTGTATATGAAAATATGTCCATTTACTCCAAGATTGTCCCTTGAATCCAGGAAGAGGGTTCCACATGTAGAAACAGCCTTCCATCTATACTGATGGTGTGTATATGGAAGCATACACCCCTCTGAGCCCCATTAAACTGGATAGATGTGTCTTTTACTGTCAATGGGGATATAGTTGCATCCAGGACCAACAATTGTTATGCATGACTAGTTGCCTGAGACTAGAGCTGGATTAAGGCCAATGACTTTTCTGTGTCCTTTACTAAATTATAGCTCTTCTGCTGGTATTTGTAACTATGATCAAGTCTGAAATTATTTCTCCCCTCTCTTCTCAATTAAAACACAAAAACAGCTGGTTTTGCCAGGGTAAATAAATAAAATGAAATGCTAAGAGCTTATCAAATGTAACTTGCTTTTTTTCTTAGAAATGAATGCATGATTATGTTTAAAGTAACCCCAAAGCATAACAAACAACGGGAGCCAAAGCAACAAATTATGGTTACTCTTCCAGAATGGATTAAAAAAAAACATAAACTATGTCTCTCTCTCAAAACAGAAAAGAAGATTCAACATTTCTATTTCAAGAGATATCCACAAAGGAACATGGCTTTATTAGCATATCCAAAGTGCATACCCATTATTTTGGCAGTAACAGCTGGCAAAAAAAAATGATGATAAAACAGTTCAAATAATATGGATGAGTTAATTTCTAAATCCTGGCTCCATGAGTTGAACAGTCAACTTTCAACCTGTGATATTTCAAATTAACAACAACAATGTGGGTTTCAGTAAGGTCTTTTAAATCTGGAATTGGCACATACTTTCTTTAGGATTAGATTTGAATTTCCAAAGATTAAATTAAATCAACTCTGCTGTCCAAATTGGTACTAGAGATGCTTGGACCAAGTCATGGTGCCATAATTGAATATTTTGTTTATTTCTAACTTAGCCATCATGTTGTGCAAGTGGGTATGAACATTTAACACCAGGTTTCTTTTAATCACCAGTGCTATAATTAATTTTGACACAACTACTGGTGCAATCAAGCCAAACACACGCATTTTCAAAATCTATTAATTTAAAAATCAATTTAAGAATGTGTCTAACACACTCAGTTATATTAATGTGACTTCAATTAGCTGAGCTTGGGACAAATCATATTCTGTGGTCAAGATCCCACAGGGAAGGGTTTGAACACACAGAACTATTTCAGTGGAATCAGGACATGACAATAACCATCCTTCTGATTTGGGCAGTTCTTTAAGGATGAACTATTATGCAGGTCAGCAATGGCAGGAATCACTCTATTTTGTATTTCTTTGTTCTAATTAATAACATATTGATAATTAGCAGAGTTAATTGCTTATAAGCATATAATGCAGTGAGAAAAATGCAAGTTGTGAAAACAACTATTTAATGGAAGTAACTTATGACTGGTACTGTTGTATTTCTAAATTCATTATGTATAGTAGTTTGTGAGTACTAAAAGGGGAGGGTGAGTCTATCTTTTATTTCCCTTTTAATACCTTTCTCTATAAGGTCTTTATTATCTCAAATTTGTTTGGATTTATGTTTAGGCAGCGAAGCAGATGTCTAACAATGCTGTGCTTGATGTACCTAATGCAGTAATATTTCCAATAATTTCTTCACACGAAAGACAGAGACCACATATTTAGCTGGTTTTGCTAGTCTGTAATTTACTTTTGGCCAGCAAATACAGTAATACCTCGGATAACGTTTACCTCGGGTAACACTAAAATCGCATAACGTTAAGTAATCTGGAGAGGAGAATTGGATTGAATAACGTTAAGGTCCTATGGGATGTATCGGATAACAACCGCTAAAGCCTGTGCAGTTACAATGTATCTCTATGGAGCTTTAACGTTATCCGAGACATCCCATAGGATTTTAACATGCATTGGATAACACTAAAAATCGGATAACACCAAGACTTGTGGAACCAAGTCTTAGCGTTATCCGAGGTATTACTGTAAATAATTTTGTTTCATTTACAAAGAAAAGAAAATGATTTCCCTTTCTTTGATTGATTTTAGTTTTTTGTTGTTGTTCAGTCGCAGCCGATTCCGACCTTTTGTGACCCTGTGGACCATTGTCAGCCAGGTACCTCTGTCCTCCACCATCTTCCTTAACCCACTCAGCTATGTGTCCATTGCATTATTTTTGTTATAATCAAATCAGAATTAACTTACAGCAAGCCTAATAGGGTTTTCAAGGTACGTTAGATATTAAAGCAGTGATTCTACCAATTCCACACACCCAGTGATCTTCTAAGGCTTAGTGAGGATTTGAACTTAGGCCTGAGTCCTAGTCCTTTACTTTATCCACTATACCAGCATTTCCCAAACTATGTTCCATGGAAAACCAGTGGACTTCCAATTCCTAAGTCAGTACATTGGCTGATCAGTGCTTTGGGAAATTGACTTAGGCTCCAGGGAACTGAAGTCTAAAAACCAAATTTTGGAAAACACTGCACTACACCATACTGGGTATCCCTAAAATAAATACAATTACAATATTATCCAATAGTAGACATATCATTCAAATTTAAACATATTCCAGAGAGTAAGTGTTTTATGTATGGAAGGGAGGATTATCCACAATGAAATATGTCTTCAAGATAAAAATAACTCACATAAGAACACAATTTCAGCAAAGACAAATTATAAAGCAAGCATTTATCTAATCATTTTAAAGACCATAATTACAGAGGCTGTGCACTGAAAGACATGAGAACTATTACAATAAAACATTTTAATTAAATATATAGTTAAATAATTTTTCTACATGCTGTCAACTGAAGTTTCCAAAAAATCTGACAAATGCTTTAAAAATCTGTCTAACAACTGCCAAAACTTCCTCCTTATTATTGCTTAGTATATCGAAATATTAATTCCATAAGGTATTTCCACTGCATTTTAAAGCTGACTATAAAGCTACACACTCAGCACTGGATGCTATCAACTTACAACTCTACGCATCATGTCTTCCTCTTCACAACATGCCACAGTTCATCCCAGCCCAACAGCATTTCACACCATTCTGGAGACCCAGCTATCAAATGTGTGGCACCCCTCCCACACCCTGGCTATCAGTTTTAGTCACATTACTTGCATCCTGCAGGGTGAGCAAGTTGCGAATTTGCCCTGCCCTCCTGACCATTTTAATGAATATTGCAGAGGCCAGAATAATAATCACAATAGAGTGAAAGAGAAAATGTTGCCTCCAGGAGTGGTGTTCTTTTTCTGCATTGAGAGAACCCAACATTCAAATCTGGGAAGTATATGTCTATTAACAGCTAGGATTTTTATGGACAGATCCAGAGCGCACTGAAGGGTAGAATATTGAATTATAAGGATGCAATTCATGAATCACTGGTTAAACCAGGGGGGCTCAAACAATGGCCCATGGGCAAGATCTGTATGGTTTTACTTCTGCTTTCGGGAGTGATGGGGGCGTTGGGGGCCTGGATGAATTGGCGTTGGGGTAAGTGACTGCTTTGTGTTTGGGGTGGGTGGGTTGACTTATGTTTGGGGTGGGTGGGTGTATTTTAATGTAATTTTTATTTTATTTATTTATTTTATTTATTTAATTTATTTACGGGTTTGTGTTGTGGGTTGGTGGATGGGTTGAGGTGTGTGTGTGTGTATGTGTGCTTATTTTTATTTTATTATTATTTTATTTTATTTGGCTCCACCCACATCATGACATTAGCTCCACCCACTCTGTGATGACGTCACGGTGGTGTAGTAAAATTTTTGACATCCTACCACTGTAGAGAGGTGCGCCTCTCTAGCCAATGGGCCTCTCTGGTCCGCTCTGGTGGGACAGACAGATGTTCTTAGGCGATGCGGTCTCTTAGGTATCCTGGCCCACTACCACATAGGGCTGTTTTTAACCAACCCTTTTAAGTATCAGGTATAAAGTATATTAGGAGTCAGCTCTTCTAATTGCTCTTCTTTCCATATTAGGATAAAACCTTTATTTCCTGCTAAAAACAGGAAAGATACAAAGTATGTGGTCAGCAAACCCTTTGTTCCAATTTGGACACGGGAAAAATGATATAAAACGATGTGTGGCCAGTATATATGGTCTTGACAATAGCTTGCTATTCACACATAAAAAAGCAGAAATACCACTACCAAACAACTAGGAATATGGCTCCACGTCAACTGATAAGGCTATTTCCTGTGTCTGCATGCAGCTGTAAGTTTTTCTTTAACAAATGTAGCTGTTAATTTTAAAAAAGCTTTTATTAAAGCACACAATTGATTACCAATTTCCTTCAGATTCTGAGAGTGCTGTTGGAAAAGCAAAGGAATTCATAGGTAACATCCACATTTTAGCAGAAGTGGGAATGACAATGTATGTATGTTGCTAGTAACTGATAAGGAGAGAGTGGCCTCTTGATCACTTCACTCGCTCTGGTTTCAAGTTCATTCTCCGCACAATTCAAAGTACATAGAAGAAACAGAGTGGCCCTTATAATTAATGAAAGAGTCGGATACAATCTCAAAAATGACAGAATGATGTCAGTCTGAATCCAAAGCAAGCCATCCAATATCACAGTAATCCACATCTTTGTCTCAACCACTGATGCAGAAGAGGCTGATGTTATCCACTTCTATAAAGACCTACAATGCCTTCTAGAACCAAGACAAAAAAAAAATTCTTTATCATCATTGACAACCACAATGGTGTGGTTGCTGACTTTGAGCCAGACATCCTGCAGTCAAGTGGGCACTAGCAAGTATTACTAACAACAAATCTAGTGGAGAGCAGGGACCACAGAATTGGAAAAGATTAGTTTATGCTCCAATTCCAAAGAAGAACAATGGCAAAGAATGTTCAACCTATTCTACAAATGTGTTCATTCACAATTGCAGTAGCAAGATCATGCTCAAGATCATAAAAGCAAGACTTTGGCAGTAGGTAGATTGAGAACTACCAGAAGTACATGTTGGGTTCCAAAGAGAGTACCAGAAAAACATCAACTGTACTTTTGTTTCATCGCCCAAATCAAACCCTTTATGTGGACCACACAAACTGTGGCAGGTCCTTAAAGAAATGGCAGTACCAAACCCATCTCACCTGTCTTCTCAGAAACCTACATGCAGGTCAAGAAAAACAGTTAGGACTGGATATGAAGCAACTGATTGGTTTAGAATAGGAAAAAGAGTACGACAAAGCTGTATCTTGTCACCCTGCTTGTTTAGCTTATATGCAGAGTACATTATACATAATGCAGGGCTGGTTGAATCACAAACCAGAATTAAGATTGCCAGGATAAATATCAACAACCTGAGATATGCAGATGATACCACCCTAGTGGCAGAAAGTGAAGAAGATCTAAAGAGTTGCTTGATGAGGGTGAAAGAGGATGAGTTCAATAGCTGGCTTGAAATTCAATATACAGTATATAAAAACCAGGATCATGACATCCATCCCATTACTCTCTGGCAAACAGAAGGAAAAGAAATGGAAGCAGTGACAGATTTTACTTTCTTAGGATCTAAGATCACTGCAGATGGTGACTGTAGCCATGAAATAATATTTTATTTTTATTTATTATTTACACTTATATCCCGTCCTTATAGGAAAAATCATCCCTGCTCAGGGTGGCTAACATCATGAAACCAATCATACAACAATCAAGAATTATTTTTAACTGTGTATTATTTGTCAGTTGTGTTCCAACCTGAGTCGCCTGTGCAAGTAGGGCAGAATATAAATTTGATAAAATAAATATATAAATAAATATTTTTTAAAAAAATTACACACAATAAAACACACAATTAAATCATCAACAACATTACAATAGGCAGAAACTAAGACACTAAAATACAATAGCGGACACTAAAAGATACTTATTCTTTGAGAGGGAAGCTAGAGACATCACCCAGCTGACAGAAGTCCATATAGTTAAAGCAGTGGTCTTCCAATTAGTATTATGGCTAAGAGACCTGTACCATAATGAAGGTTGAGCTCAGAACAATAGACACCTTTGTACTGGGGTGCTGGAGAAGACTTTTGAGAGCACCTTGGATTGCAAGATCAAATCAGTCAATCCTAAAGGAAATCAACCCTGACTGTTAATTGGAAGGACAGATACTGAAGCTGAAGCTCAAATACTTTGGGCACCAAGTGAGAAGAGAAGACTCACTGGAAAAGACCCTGATGCAGGGAAAGATCAAAGGCAGAAGGAGAAGGAGGTGGCAGAACATGCAATGGTTAGATAGCATTGTTGATGTGGTGGACATGGATCTGGGCAGACCCTGGAGGATGAGAGAGGAGCCCAGTGTGCTGTGGCCCATGGGGTGACAAAGGGTTGGACTCGACTGTACAACTGAACAACAACATCAACACACTCCCTTGAACGTGTCAGGATTAATTGACTGCATTTCTTGTTAAGAGACGGTGGTTGCAGATGTTAGGAGAGACTTCTGCCTGAAATCCTGAAGAGCTGCTGCTAGTCAGATTAGTCAGTGCTGGCCTAGATGGACAAACAGTCCTTCTTCTCAACAGGCAATTTTCTGGCTCACTGGCGTTTTCTTTTAAATGCTCCTCTCCCCCGTTCCCAATTCTGGCTGCATAATGCAAGGGTACATGTTCAAGGTGGGTAGATGAGTCTGTTTCAGTACAAATTGTGTTTCAGTACAAATTGACAAATTTAATTTGGAAAAAATGTGAGACATAATAATTTGAAATAAACAGTATGTTAGCTGCGATTTTACTGATCAACACTTGTAATAGACTTCATAAATTTTTCTGCACACAGAAATAGCTAGACCTTTTTGAACCCTCCTTGTGATTAATTAGAAGACCTGTCTTACATATTTTTCTCTCAGGTGTACTAACCTTGTAAGACCTTACTATTAAGAACTGATAAATAAATGCTTAGTTAAGCACAAACAGTGTGATAGGCAGTGAAAAAGAGTGATGATCTTGGTTTTTATGCAAGTTACCTGTGCTGCTATTTTATCCCAAAGGACCAAACAAAACTAAACATAAAATATTTTATTGAAATGCCAAATATAGGGAATTTATTTTTAATTCACTATAGCTAAAACATCTAAGGAAAAAGAGTAGCAATGGGACATTAATTAAGTTACAGTATATTTTAGTGTATGTAGTTGTTTAAACTGCTTCTGTTCAAATTAAAATAAAACAAAAACAATAAAGATTCTAAAAATGCATATGTTTAAGTATAAACTCAAACCAGCTCTGTAATTGGGGGTGGGTGGGTATGAGTACCTCTTCAGAGACTGATATTTTGCAGGCTCTGGCATTTCCATTGTTCCCACTATATTATGATAACTTAATATTACTGTACTTTATATTTCTTTAAAAGTGTGAGTCTGCATGCCAAAAGAGCTCAGGACCAGAAAGTGACTCATGGAACAGGACCAGTGGTATGGGGGGTCATGCTGTGATGTGGAAGGCAAATGAAGGGCCACTGCATTATATTCTCAGGATAGTCTTCATGTCTGATCACCGTGATGATCACTAATATTCCGATTCGAATACAGAAGAAGACGAAGACGAAGCAACATGACTGGAAATTAGGCTCCTGATAGGAACTGATATACTGTATAGTGTTAGCAAAAAGATGGGCCCAGTGAGAAGTGCTGGATGGACAAGCAGGCTGACTGAGGGTAGCCAAAGGGAATAAGACCATGCTGGCAATAGCAAGAGCCATAGTAGCTGAAACTCAGTTGTAAAACACAATTAGAGTATTGGGTTATGCAACCTGAAAAAGAAAAGCTTTGTTGGACCCAAAACTCTACAAGCACGTGCCATTCCTTGCTGAATTCATTGATGGTACCAAGTGAAATTCATTACATTACAGGCCAATAAATTAAGAGGGAATGACATGAAATGAAATATTTTCTTTTTGGTTCATTTTATACACCATTTCTCTTCAAAGTCCCTGAAGGCAGCATCCATGGTATTCACAATAGCCCTGTGAGTTGTAAAGAGCTCTCTCATTTATAACTATAGGGCAAGGTTATGAAGTACTTTCCATAGGAAAGATATCCAATTCACAACTTTGGGACCAAAGTCAGCTAGTGGTTTTCATAGGACCAAGAAGAGAAATGCTATGTCCAAGGCCAACAGGTGAATCAGTGACAAAGGTGTGATGCCACCTCTGTTGAAAAGAACATTCCTTTCTCCCTTGGAATGTTGTATGCTTCAAAACATGGATGCAGACTCCAGTCCCCTTTAGCACACCTCTCTCAACTCATGGATGGTACCAACTGAGATAAGTTAAAGGAAAAGAAGAATGAAATGACACTTATTTTTTTGGTTCATTTCATATCCCATTTTCCCTCAAAGTTACTGAAGGGAACACTCATGGTCTTTACAAGGGAGGGAGCCCTGCTGGTGCAGTGGTTAAGCTGCTGTCCTGCAACCAAAAGGTTGTGAGTTTGACCCTGACCAGGGGTCAAGGTTGACTCAGCCTTCCATCCTTCTGAGGTCAGCAAAATGAGTACCCAGCATGTTGGGGGCAAAGGCAAAGTAGGAACAGAGGAGATTGTTTAAAAGTGTATGCCTCTTTAAGAACAAAAAACTCTACAGGCCATGTTTCAGAGTTAGAAAAATGAGTGTGTTTGTGTTAAAAAGAAATTTTTTAACGTTTGAAAGTTTCTACAGCTACTATATGAATTTGTTGCAAATAAAAAAGGGGGGCTAAGGTAAATGACTACTCTTTCTAAATGAAAAACTAGCTGTTTGAAAATATATTTGAACAATTTCTTATCTGCTGATAAAAAAGGTTGCTAATGTCATCATGAAGGTGTGTGTAAATTGCATGTATAATTTTTAAAAAATCATAATTTTAAAACTATTTGACCAAACATCACCAAATATGGCACAGAACACTATCAGACTGTAAATGCCTTCTTTGTCAAATTTGGTTTATAATTTACAATTGTTGGTGTGGATGGTCCCACCCCCCTTAGAATTGCCTTGGGGGTTTTTTTTTTTGCTCCGTCTACAATAACCATAAAATATTTTTCCACTGCAGCATGACAAGTAGAGAGGCTTATCTGGAAGAATGGTCATTTGAAGATGTCATCTGTAACATCACTGCAATTTTAGAACACAGTTCTTCTCTGTCAGCATTTACAAAAGTGACAGTTTAGCAAGTATTCCTCTTGTACTCAAAATGACACACCAGTTTGAAAAGACTGATAAAAAGTACTACGTGAGTGATGTGCAATCATCACCTTAAAACTCAGTGACAGTCACACCCATTCATATGAGCTTCCTTCTCATCAGACGACATGGTCAACACCTGTGTTTATCATAAGGAAATTTGTGGGCTGATGCTGCTAGAAAGGAAAGTGGCAAGAAACTACAGTGTACTATTGCATCTTTCATGCATCCCTCTAAAACCAGGCAGTATTGGTAGTTACTGCTGTTTACCCTTTTCTTTATTTTCTGATGATTCTCATCTTACCAAGAACAGTCTGGTAGTCAATTATTTCTCACATTTTTGCAACTGCAAATAATGCTAACTTACATAGAGGAAAAAACTAACATTGATACCATTAGCAATCCTGATTGTTTCTGTAAGATGTTGAAGCATTAATGTGCAATGGTTGAACTGTTGGCACAAACATCCAATTAATCTGCTTTCGCTACATGTTTTTACTGCCCAGG
This sequence comes from Furcifer pardalis, assembly GCA_030440675.1. Classification (NCBI taxonomy): domain Eukaryota; kingdom Metazoa; phylum Chordata; class Lepidosauria; order Squamata; family Chamaeleonidae; genus Furcifer; species Furcifer pardalis. Next base: position 68,994,703 of record CP126896.1, on the reverse strand, counting down.
ATGCATATGAGATTAGTGTGCTCAGTCATAATCACGCTCAACAAAGGCTGGAAATGTTCCTTTTGAGCTTCCAATCATTAGACCAGCAGAAGTGGAGACCAGTCTATTGACAAGTGAAGATGGCAATAATTTATCTCCTATTGATGGGTAGTAACAAATCATATTCAAGTCATAGCTGCTTATAGTGGGGCTCCATGAAGGAAGACTCTGATGGGCAAGACATGAAACCTTTCACAGCTCATTTAGTCCAAATGTAGCCACCTGGGTGGTGCATCAGTTCAACACAGCACCCCAGGCATTCCTGCACAAAATTAGATCACTAACAGGCAAGCCCTACACAGGTTCCATTAAAGCATTAATCATAAAGGTTGAGCTGTCAAGAGGTAGGATTCAGTATTAAGGAACACAAAAAGTATGATACTGTAGCAATGTCATACAGTGAAGAATGCAATTACCACATCTAATCAAACATACAACATAAGAGCAGTAAGAAAAAGAGCTTTAAATAGCTAAGGTGAAGTACTATACGGTACTTGCAAAAAGGAATAGTAACGTGATTTTAAGAAATTCTAGTTAACTTATCTTTCTCTTCAGTCCATTTTGTTACTGTCTAGTTGAAGAAGCAGATTAAATACATATTTCTTATTTACGTCTAGTTTTCTCCCCCCCCCCCCCCCGTATACATAGGTCTAACTTTTATTTTAGGATATGAAATGTTTCAGGGGTTTTTTAAGTTCCCTTTTTCTGTAAAAGTGCAGTTTAGACCCATTTATAACTTAATCTGTGTTTAAATCTACTTTGTAAGATGTAATGGACATATTTTATATATTGTAATTATTTTTTATTTATGTTTTATTACATGGAAGATTTTTTAAAATCTTTTTTAAAATCTTTCGATTGAAAACAGAAGATTGTTTTTAATCAGTCCTGAAGACTCTTAACTTTGTCTGTATAATTTTTTAAAGCACAATATTATAGACCATCGTGCTTTGAAAAATTATACAAAGTCAAGAGTCTTCAGGACTGATTAAAAACAATCTTCTGTTTTCAATCGAAAGCTAAGCAATTCATGTGGTAGGTCATTTGAAATACTTTATACCGAACTTACATAAAATCATATGTCAGAAAATATTTATTTTTACTCAGAGAATCTCCATGCCACAGAGGTTAAACTGCAGCCCAAACTCTGTTCATGGTCCAGGTTCAATCCCAATATGCTCAAGATTGACTCAGCCAAGGTGGATAGAATGAGTTCCCAGCTTGTTGGGAACAAAATGTTAATTACCATTGGATCATCCAGAGAGTGCTCCAAGTAAATATGTAAGTGTAATTACAAAAAGTGAAACAATTGGGTCCTAGAGCAAGTCAAGTTTGAACTGGAGACAAAAATGATGAAATTGAGACTGTTCTACTCTGGCCACATCATGAGAAAGTAAGAGTCCCTGGAAAAGATAATGATGCTGAGAAAGGATTCAGGTAGCAGAAAAAGAGGAAGCCAAACATAATATAGATTGAATTCCTCATGGAAGCCACAGGCCATAATCTCAGAGATTGAGGAAAAGAGATTTTGGAGATCTCTCATTCACAGGGTCACTGTAAGTCAGAGAACACTTGATTTCTCCAAACAACAACAATAGTAAACATTTTCAGTGCTCTCTTGGTCACTACAACTTGTAGGCAAACATACTGGAGCCTAAAAAGAGAGAGAGAGCCAAAGAGAAAGCTGAAAGAAGAGGAAACAATTGCATCTCTTCATGTACAGTCTTCAATTTATTACAGAAATGGCTATTTGCAGGTAGCCAGAGGTCTGAACCTCTGTATCTAATCATTCCCTTTCTCAGCAAGATCGTGTACAGTATTTGGAAAAAGATATAAAAATATAATTATAGGGTGGAAATTGTGATTTTTTTTATAACTATCTTTTGGCAGAAAAGTTCTGAGCATGCAGTATGTTCTCTGGTGAGAAAATGAATAACACACCAAATATTCCTCCTACTCATTCAGTCCAGTTTTGGAGATCCCCTTAAGGCAGGGGTGCCCAAACTTTTTGGGCCACAGGCTGGTTACATGGTTCAGGGGTGCCAAAACTAATTTTTGAATGGTTAACTCTAGGAATAAGAACTGGGTTTTTTTTTTTTTTTTGGTTTTTGGTTTTACTCTTGGCTAGGGTCAGAGAAGATGTAGAAAGTTTAGCTAGTGGGTTGGCAGTCTAGCAAGTGACAGCTGAAATTGTAAGCCGCTGCCTTCTACCTTTAAGAGCATCATAGTGGTAGAAATCTCAAGTTAGCTTAGGTACATGCGTGAGCCATTTAAACCTCTTGTCCTACATTAGAGATAATGGAGGGTGTGGAATTTCAACGAAAATTAACTGACTGGCTAGAGAATCCTGGATGGGGCAGGTTCAGCAACTGTTGACGAGCATCAGTTAATGTTAAATGGACTTTGAAGAAGAAAGGTGAGAGAGCGAAGAATGGGATCTGATATAACTTGGAGAAAGAAGCTTTTAGCAAGCAGCAGCAATGAAGCTGCAAGAAGATTGACTAGGGTTGCCGAGTCAGCAATATGCTATTCCCTGAGGATTTTAGGGACAATACCTGAGGCTGGAGCAGGGCCTTGTGATGTCACATGGAGCTTGAAGTATCACAAGATTGGGGCAACAGGGCCACAGCCGGGGGGCGGGAGCTAACAGCTGCCCCTCCAACCCACCTTGTGGTGCCAATGTTATAAATGTGAGTGTGACATTGTTGCCCCCCCGAAAAGTTTTCACACACCCCAAAATCTAGAATCCTGGCTACAGCCCGTGGGGCAAGCAAAGGCTGGGGAAAGATGGGCCTCCTTCTAGATCAGATACTTGTACATAAATGCATGAGAGAAATCTGGGGCAATGGATCCAGAATAAATCATTAGTATGGCAACTCAGAGCTCAAACAAAGACATTTTTGGTGACCAACAGGTGATAAAAATGCACCTGTTGTTGTTCAGTCGCACAGTCGATTCCGACCCTCTGCGACCCCATGGACCACTGTCCGCCAGGCACTTCTGTCCTCCACCATCCTCCTCAACTCGCTCAGCTCTGTGCCCATTGTGTCCACAATACCATCTAGCCATCTCATTTTTGGCCGTCCCATTCTTCTTTTGCCCTCCACCCTTCCCAGCATCAAGGCCTTCTCAAGTGAATCTTCTCTTCTCATTTGATGTCCAAAGTACTTCAGCTTCACCTTTACTATCTGACCTTCTAAGGAGCAGTTAGGGTTGATTTCTTCTAAGATTGACTTATTTGTTCTCCTCGCTGTCCAGGGGACTCTCAAAACTCTCCTCCAGCACCACATCTCAAAGGCATCTATTCTTCTGCGCTCAGCTTTCCTAATGGTCCAGCTCTCACAACCATATATTTCCACAGGGAATACCATTGCTTTGACCATACGAAATGCACCTAGCTACCTTGAAAAGTTGTTATTAATTTCTGCTAGTGCTAGAATCCTATGCAGGCTCATTTACCACACCAATGATATCAAGAGAGTTTTTTAAGGCCCTCTTTCACTGATGGAAGGCTCCTTGCCAGCCCACACTGGGTTTCCTGTTCCTAGATCCTACATACTGCTACAGGGCTTGTACAAAGAGTCTTGAGTTACGACACTCATGCTCTATTCCAGGGGCTCCCAACCTATGGCTCGTGGCACCATTTCATGTGGCCCACTGTCGCACCCAGAAGTGGAAGCGGGCACATTTACGACAGCTGTAAAATTGACCTGCACATGCGTAAATGTGGTTGCATCAGCTATAAATGCACCCATGGCTGTCGTAAATGCAGAAGCGGGTACATTTTACTTCCACATCTAGGGGTTGTGCTCAGCTGTGAAGGGGATGTGGTCAGTAACTCCTGTAAATCAGGCAAAAGAGCAAAGAAGCCTCTGATGCAAAATAAACAGCTGAAGATGAAAGAGGAAGCCACAGTAGGAGCATGAAAAACTCTGATGGCATATAAGTAGTCAGTTAATTATAGTATGTTATGCTCATTGTCAAATATTCCATACATGATTTAAAAGGTGCTTCACATGCTTCAAATGTTTTGCTATTTTTGCTTGCATATGGTTGCAAGTTTGAAATTTCTTCTGAAATAGAAAGTTTAGAAAACACACTTCCATATTGAGAAAAAAATATCAGTGTAAGATGACACGTCCTCAAACTGCCATACTAATAAAAAATATCCATCAGGACTTTTAGAAAAAGGTAACTGACCCATATGGTTACAAATGCTTAATAATTTTATTTTTCCAAAAATAAAGTTCATTATAATAATTTTGAGTTTCAAGACTAACCTGTAAGTTGTATACACTAAGCATGTTCCATCTAGCATATTTAATAGATGTAAAAGCTCACAAGTAATGATACAAAGAATCATTTACGCTTGCAATGCATTTTTGTCCAATTAATAGATTGCTTGTGTGTTGCATATTTTGCATGACAAAAGAGCAGAATATTAAACTGCCATTCATGATGAAAATGCACTTTGCAAATTAGAAGTGCCGAAACAGAAATTTTTCACCCTGTTTAGGAAATAAACAGTCCTTAACCAATTAAACTGCATTGTAATAATTCTATGATTTATTGCAAGTTGTTTAACTTTCAAAACTCGGCTAACCCACATTAAGGTCACAATCCATCATGTCTTGCTTGGAAAGCCAGCAAATAATGGCTCCTGTATTAGCTGCTTTTGATGATAGTATGAAAGAAGTATTAGCACTTGTCAACAAAACTGCTTACAACATAACATTAGCATGCATGGGCTGCTGTACCTATTTATTATTCTGGCAGCTTCACACATATTGTTACAAGCTTATAAAACATTTTGTCGGGTGGAAACCAAATGTACACTGTTTGATTTTCTGATAGACTGGCAGCATAAATGTCTGGGCTGACTTAGTTTAGTTTAAGTGTAAATAGAGACACAAATTCTTCAACCTGTTCTCTTATTGATACAGAAAAGTGCTGAATTATTCAGCACCCAACTCTTCTGTTTGTGTCTATCACAGTTATCAATTACCCATCAGTCTACTTGTCAAAACAGAATGGATTAATCTGGCTGAAAACAAGACAAATAAATGGATACTATAACAGAGGTACAGGGTTGCCAAACTGTCAAAGGGAAAACCAGACAATGACATTTGTCGTCGACAGTGGGATATCTGGCTAAAGTGAGCAAATGACTCTCCCTTATCAGCCAAGAACGCACTTAGCTTACTATAAGTAAATTAATCTGCCTACATTGACTACTAATGCACTGATCAATACATAATATAATAGTCACTGTAAGTCTCTGTTCTACTGTATAAATGCCTTCATGTTCTTAAACAGGTTGTGTGTTATAAACAACGCAAATTGTATGAGCTGATATATTAGCTACATAAATGAAACTTAAATTACCTGGGCCACATCATAGGTTCTTTAATTTAGAATAAGAAAGACACCTTTCTGGATCCTCAAGGTTTCTTCTTTTGATCAAGCACCAACAAAGAGGATTTTCTGTAATAGAGGCGTAACCCTCTGCCCTCATTTGGATCCAGATCTTTTTTTTAAAAAAGAAGCCAAGTCATTCTTAAACTCAGGCAAAAGAAACAGGTGTAAAAAAGCAGTAATTTCATGGAACCCAAGGCTTCTGCAAACTGCTGGTAATTACATCTACGTTAAGGGAGGGCTATTATAAGTTAAGAGGTGGCTTTAGTGCTTAAGATGCTGAGCATGATGACCAGAAGTTCAGCAGTTTCAAACCAAAGTGCTGCATGGTGGAGTGAGTGCCAATTGTCCTTCCCAGCTCCTGCCAACCTAGCAGTTTGAAAGCAAGAAATTGCAAGTAGATAAATAAGTACCGATTTGGCAGGAAAGGTAGTAGCGTTCCATGCACTCCAGTGTCTAGTCATGCCTGCCATGTGACAATGGAAACGTCTGCACATGCAGACAGCTCTGGCTCTTTGGCTATAAATGGAGATGAGTTGGATATGACTGTCTTTTGAGCAAGGGAGACCTTTACCTTTATTTAGATGCTTGTAGTTTGTTGTCCCATTTCTTTGCAAACTCTAGAACTGCTTCTGGAATTAAAATGCCAACAAATTTGGTGTTCTTTGTCTTGCTTTTGATAAAGCCATACCTTATAAGTGATACCAACATAGTATGTTTATTTATATTATAAATAATTATGACTAGTTACAATTATATTTTCAAATATTTGTTTAATTTGCTCATGCAAATTGAATGCAAGAATGTGCCCAAATTTTTAGTGACACTTGTCCTCCTTTGGAGATGCTTTGGTAACCATTCTATTAGTCATCTTATTAGTCTGCAAGGGACTACTGAGATACAGCATGATTTAAGACAGGAGTGTCCAAACTTTTTGGGTCGTGGGCCGATCATGTGGTTCAGGGAGCCAGTCACTAAGGCCTGGGGGCCGCAACCGGCCCCCGGGCCTTAGTTTGGGCACCACTGATTTAAGATTAATCCCAGTAGCAGCCCTGCTAGTCTACAAAAATTTGGAAAAAATAAAATGCCTCCCCTAATGTGTTTGACCTAAATGTAGATGTAAATGTTTAAAGGCTAAAAAAAGGTGAAAATAAAGCAGTGGTCTCTAACTTTCATAATAACATTATGCTTTCATAACTTCCAGAATTAATTTATTTACAGCAGAGCAAAACAAATTTCTCCAATGCAAATCTAAAAATGGGACACCCCAAACAAACAAAAAATGTAACTTAGAAACCAGGCTTTTGATCAGCACGAATGGTGGCACAGATGTAGCAGACTATCTGCTCTTGCTCTGAGCCAAAGTTGGGATAGAGGACTTTTGAGGTATGAAATTTTTTTTAAATAAAACTTTTACCTCCATGCAGAAACAAGAAACCTTTTTATGTCCCAGATTTAAAACAGATCAAACAAACTGAAAAGACCAATCTTGCTTACCTTGAAGAAGTATGGTTGGTCTAACCTGCTTTTTTATTATTTAGAAGGAATCCTGGCTGCAAGGACTGAAATATTGATTGGGGAAAAAAGTTTTCAAAAGGGTAACCCTCTTTAAAAAACTGTGTTGAAGGGGTTTACCAGCAAGGAAAGTTCCCAGGTATTGATACACTGTTGCACATTTGCAGAACTCTGGGGCAATCTCAACAGTTTGTTGCTTTGTTGTTGTTCAGTCGCACAGTCGATTCCGACCCTCTGCGACCCCATGGACCACCGTCCGCCAGGCACTCCTGTCCTCCACCATCCCCCTCAACTCACTCAGCTCTGCACCCACCGTCTCCACAACACCATCTAGCCATCTCATCCTGGGCCTTCCCCTTCCTCTTTTGCCCTCGACCCTTCCAAGCATCAAAGCTTTCTCAAGTGAATCCTCTCTTCTCATTTGATGTCCAAAGTACTTTAGCTTCATCTTTATTATTTGACCTTCTAATGAGCAGTCAGGGATGATTTCTTCTAAGATTGACCTATTTGTTCTCCTCACTGTCCATGGGACTCTCAAAACTCTCCTCCAACACCACATCTCAAAGGCGTCTATTCTTCTGCGTTCAGCTTTCCTAATGGTCCAGCTCTCACAACCATACATTGCCACAGGGAATACCATTGCTTTGACTATGCGAATTTTTGTTTTCAATGTGATGTCTCTACTTTTCACTATGTTCCCCAGGTTTCTCATCGCTTGCCTCCCAAGAATCAGTCGCCTTTTTATTTCATGGCTGCAATCACCATCTGCAGTGAGCTTTGATCCTAAGAAAGTAAAGTCTGTCACTGCTTCTACTTCTTCCCCATCTATTTTCCAGGGACTGATAGGGCCTGTTGCCATTATCTTGGTTTTTTTGATATTGAGTCTCAAGCCAGCTTTTTCACTTTCTTCTTTCAACCTAATCAGGAGCCTCTTTAGGTCCTCCTCACTTTCTGCCATTAGGGTGGTATCATCTGCATATCTCAAATTGTTGATATTTCTTCCAGCAATTTTGATCCCAAATTGTGATTCCTCCATCCCTGCATTGCGCATTATGTGTTCTGTGTATAAATTGAATAAGCATGGTGACAAAATGCAGCCTTGTCTTACTCCTTTTCCTATTCCAAACCACTCCGTCATTCCACTTTCTGTCCTAACTGTTGCCTCTTGATTCACGTACAGATTTCTCATGAGGCCTATAAGGTGTTCCGGTATTCCCATCTCTTTAATTACTTGCCACATCTTGTTGTGGTCGACACAATCAAAAGCCTTCGTGTAATCAATGAAACAGAAGTAGACTACTCAGGACCTAATTAGCTTACAAGCAAACAGAAAACCTTTTAACTCCTTCCTAGTTGACTCCAACCCTTGCCACCCCATGGACCACAGCACTGCAGGCTCCCGTCATCCTTTTAAAATTACTTTGTTTTAAAATGTAGCTCCAGAAATAATAGGATAAGATTTTGATATTGCTACAGTTAAAAATGTGATTACCAAATGGTGAATGGAAAATTGCCTTAATATGGGTTAACTAGCTGTATAAAGTAAACAAACACATTTCCTCCCAGCTAATGCCATAACCAAAAATACAAATGAGAAAAGCTTATATATTGCTGTAATATACCTTACATCATCCTATATAATAACTAAGGAAAGGTATTGCCTCCACATAGGGATATTCAGGTTAAGTAATACTTAGATTCTCAATCTTTGTTCTCTCTTATAATTTGTTATTCAGGAACTATAATACAGATGATGTAAAATTAGATTAATCAGCGGAAAAGCCAAATTTAATGAGAGTATACTTTTTCATGTTGAAAAATATCAAGTTTTCATCTTCAGTTCTTAGATTCTCTTGGTGTAACTGTTCAGATGTTGCTGAATTGTCACTCCTATGATCCCTCACCATTGCCTAGCCTTGCTACGGCTAATGGGGATTGCAGTCCAACAGCATTTGGAGAACCATTGTTGCCCAATTCTTGTATAGGCAATGCCGAGACACATAGAATAATCGATGATTCCCATTGATGTAGGGTGGGTTCCTAATAACTAGTGTTGAATTATATGATATGAGGAATAGTGTACTGTCAGGGGAAACAAAAACAAAGTTCCATAGCAATGAAGTAATTGGGGAAAAAAATAATCTTCATTGGGCCACATCCCAACTACTCTTCAAATTGTCAAAAATCATTCAATGAATATGCAAGTGCAAAGTTATTTATTAACAACTGTTTGAGTAATAATTTCTCCAACCTAGCTTCGAACTGCTATCGGTCCCATCATGTCCAATGGTCAGAAATCATTAGATGTGTACTAAAACATCTTAAGGGCACCAACATGGGGTTGACTAGTTTAATTCATGTCAGTAAATCCTTGAATAAGAGCAGCTGATTTACTAGCTTGCAGTTTCCAAAGATAAATGATAAGGTATGAAGCCATTAGGAAACTATCTGTTATTTCTAAAGAGAGTAAGGCTGCTGTAGGATTCCCAGTATACTGGTTAATGGACAACTCATTAAGTTGTCACTCGCTTAAGCAAAGTCCAGTTAGAGAGAATTGCTTCAGTGAGCATGTAGAAGCCATAGCCAGTGGCTATATGCAGCTGCAAACAGGACCTAACTTAATCAGATGACACCTGCTCTGGAAATTTGTTTCCTGAGTCAGCAGTGCTCAAGTTAATGTGCAGTCACCCAAGGCACCTTTGCACCTGAGGCAGAACAATCCTCTCTAGGAGTAAACACAAAATCATAATACAGTAATACCTCAGATAATGTTTACCTCGGATAACGCTAAAATCGGATGTTAAATAATCTGGAGAGGAGAATTGGATCAAATAACGTTAAGGTCCTATGGGATGGATCAGATAACAACCACTAAAGCCTGTGCGGTTACAATGTATCTCTATGGAGCTTTAACATTATCCGATCCATCCTATAGGATTTTAACATGGATCGGATAACACCAAGACTTGAGGAAGCAAGTCTTAGTGTTATCCGAGGTATTACTGTACATTGAAAACCAATAACTAGTTTTCCCTTTTATAATACATGGTATCATTGCCTGTGCCCTGGACGAACCAGCTTACTCTATGTAATAGCATTGCTGGTGGCTCTGAAGTGTTTCCAATGGTGGTGAAAGTCTCCTGACTTCATCCTATTGGTGGTGAAGGCTCCCAACCCATAGTAGCTAGGAGAATAAAGTGAGAGGACTTTTGAGAAGTCAAAATATGAAGACAAGAAATTTTAGGATGGAAACACTAGCTCACATGTCAACATCTCCTTTGTATCTGGAAAAGGCAAAAAAACCCAGTGGTAAGATTTTGATTTGCAGGTCAAATTCATGAAATATATTGGCTGAAATCCTGTTGCATAGTGAACTAAGTCACACTACAGTAGTCCTTTGAATCTGTTGGATTTGGTGAGTTAACTCTTCTATAAGTTCCATTGATTTAAATGGGTCTTTTCTGTTCCTCACATAAAATAATGTTGGGAGTCCTTGGAAGCCCTGTTCAAATATCTAAAATTGTTCTCTATAGTTTCCTAGAAATTATTCCATGAGAGCAGGGTTCCTCAAAAGTCCCAGAATCCCTGATCAGCAGGTGTGGTGACTTGAGGTTCTGGTAATTGAAATCCAAGAACACCTGGACAGCCATGTTTGAGGAAACCTGCCTAAGAGTGATAACTCTAGCTGTTGTCCCTGTGCAGCTTTGAGTAGATTAAGCCAAGTCCTTGCCTCAGTCTCTTAAAGTGGAAACTAGAGATGACAGATGATAGAACTGACAGATGATTTAAATATGGACCAAGCATTCCATTCCAAATTAATTGAGAAGATGGTAACTGACTTGGCACCTCTATGGAGTGAGTTGGGTCAAAGAGTTCCCTCAAGCTGTGAACCTGATGGTTCAGAGGGGAGCATAAATCCATCCATGCCAGTCTCTTGGATGACTGATAGCCTAGATCAGTGATGGCTAACCTTGGCACTCCAGGTGCTCTTGTACTTCAATTTCCAGAAGCCCTGGTCAGCAGGACTGCTGACTTGGGCTTCTGTAACTGAAGTCCAAGAATACCTGGAGTGCCAAGGTTAGCCATCACTGGTATAGATCCATTTCAAACAGGTACAGGCCACACCCTTGTACTGTATCAACACTGCTCTGTATGACAATCTTTTAAGGGAGGTTGGCATGGGGAGTTTAACCATGTAGATGCTTCTGGATATTTCTGTGGTTTTTTAAATATGGTCAGTTATGCTACCCTTCTGAGATGACTATCATGCATAAATATTGCGGGCTCTGCTCTTCACTGTTTCCATTCCTTTCTTGATAGTTGATCTCACATGGTGCAGCTTGGGAATGTTGTCTTAACCCCTTGGGATCTCCTTCCTACAGGGGTCAATTATCTTTCCAATGCTTTTCAGCATCTATATGAAGCTGCTGGGAGAAGTCATACAGAGATCTGGAGTTTGTTGTCATCAATACGATGATAACACACAGTTCTATCTTTTCTTCATTGGCAAATGGTGCTGTGTCCATCCTTGAATGCTGTCTGCTGTTGATACTGGACTGGACAAGGGTCAATAAATGGATAAATCTAGATAAGACAAAGATCTGACTGTTGGGAGGATCATCAGACTACCATATATACTCGAGTATAAGCCGATATTTTCAGCACCAAAAATGTGCTGGAAAAAAGCAGATTCGGCTTATATTCAAGTTATCTGCTCACCTCTATGGGGAAGGATTAGGGCACAGGTAGAGCCCTCCCATCCCAGGTCTCATGCGTTGGGTGGGCGAGGCAGCACAAGTCTTTGAACTGCCACCCTGGAGGGCATCAGGTACCCAGCTACAGTAGCATGAAGGGAAGCTCCTCGCAGCTGAAGGCGCTGCCTCACCTCTCTAGCAATGTAATGAGGGGGAACCCTGGGTTGGTAGTGCCTCCTCCTCCTTCCCTGGTTCCCTCCATGTCACCAGTTTCCCTCCACTAGTGGTGGTCCACCCAAAGGGTGGGAAGAGGCCGGTCCCGAGCACAGTGTGTGCGCTGACTCTCTGTGCCCACCCCTTCCTTCTGCGCCCTGCATGGCCCTGACGCTGCCAGGGCCAGGAGGAGGGTGGGTGGGTAGGTAGGCAGGCAGGCAGGCAGGCATGGCCAACATGGACCTGGGCTCTGCTCACCAAACATTACTCCACTGATGTTTAAATTAATGTAGTTAAGATGCAGAGTTTTCAGACCTTTGGAGTGGTGGGGGAACTTACAGCTGAGTGTCAGGACGAGTCCAGCACATTACTAGAGCTGGCCACTAGAAGCCACCATCGGAAGTGCTGAAAATGCATTGAAAACCAATCAATCCCTTCCGGAGGTCAGAAAAAAGTGTGTGTGGGGGGTGTCTTTTATCTGTTCAAATCTCTTTATAAAGTGGCAAAAATGCGGTGAAAATTCCAAAGTGCACTTTATACAGAGTTTGGAACAGAAAAATGTTTTTTTGTCTGATCTCTGGAACGGATGATTTGGTTTTCAATGCATTCCTATGGGAAACTGCACTTTGAGATATAAAATTTTCATGATACAAAAAACACTGAGGAACAAATTAATTTCGTAGCTACCACTGTAATTTTCTTAATTTGATTATTGAAACTTACTAGCAGCTGCTGCATTTCCCATCCTCAGCTTATACTCGAGTCAATCAGTTTTCCTGGTTTCCCAGGTAAAATTGGGTACTTTGGTTTATATTCGGTTTGGCTTATACTCAAGTTAGAGGGATATTTACTTGGCATAGATCAAGTTATATTCCTTGTGAAGCATCAAGTTCACAGCTTGGGGAAACCCTTTGTTTCAACTCTCTTTATAGAGGTGCAAATACTGTTGTGGCCAAGAGTGCCTTTCATCAACTTTGGTTGATTGTCCAGCAATTCTCTATCTGGATATGAAATGCCTAACAACAGTCATTCAAGAGTTGGCAGTAATTAAATTAGGCTACTGTAATGCTCTCTAGATGGATCTGCCATTGAAGTAAGTATGGAAACTTCAGCAGGCCCAAAATTCAGCAGACGACTGATTACAGGTACCAGAATTGATGAACACATATCCTTAGTCTTGGCATGCCTTCATTGACTCCCTGTTAGTTTCTGTGCATATTAATGGTGCTGGTTATAACTATAAAGCCCTTAAGGATCCTAGTACAGTAATACCTCATATAACATTAGTATCGAATAACACTAAAATCGCATAACATCAAGGAATCTGGGGGGAAGAATTGCATCAGATAACATTAAGATCCTATGGGATGCTTCAGATAACAACCGCGAAAGCCTGTGTGGTTACAATGTATCTCTATGGATCCCATAGAGGATCAGATAACACTAAAAATCATATAACACGAAGACTTGTGGAACCAGGTTTTAGTGTTATATGAGGTTTTACTGTATTTGTCAGAGCATCTCTCCAATAATATAGTTCCCTTTTTCAATCCACACTGTTAAAAGTGACCACACTGAGATAAGCTAAAAGGTGACAACGAGTAACCAGGCCTATTGTGTGGAGAAAACTTCCACCTGAAGTGCAGCAGGCTTCATCCCCTCTTGATATGTACGAAACTAGTGAAGCCAGAACTTCATCAAAGCAGCCTTATAGACCATATCTCCAAATGTTATTAATATCAAATTTTAATTTAGTTTCTCTCTCTTATTATTGTGTTTGAATATGTGCATTGACATATTAGCTGTGTGCTACTGTATGAGGTTGGTTCTTGGAAGGGTGGAATTTAATGTTTCATTTTGTCAACCACCCAGGGTAGTAGATGCTCACTAATGGGTAGGTAATAATAATTTTGTGTCATAAATTATTCTGGGTTCAAAGGATTTTTGTTGGAGAAACTCTGCTCAGGGAATGTCCGAATGAGGTTCCTTTCATGTCCCTAAGAATTGGTACCACTGGGTACCACTGCAGCCCCACTTATCTGGTCAGTATACAAACCAAATAAATAAACTGTTAGTAATTATTGGAGTGGAGTCAATATGAGAAAAGAATTGAAAAAAATGCATTATGGAAAGCAAAAGTAGGAGAAAAATCGCATTCTGGGTTGTAACATAAATTGTGATTTGAAGCAACTGGATACAAACAAAAACCCATTACTCTTGGTCTTCTATTTTCTTCTCTTTCCTGTAGGCAGACTTTATCACTAGATAAAACAGACTGAAAGGAACAAAGGAGCAGGATCTTAGATGGATGGAAAGATACCCTAAGGATTCTTCTAAACAAGTAATTTTAATACGGATTGAAAAAGAATTAAGGAACTTCATGTATTTAAGTATTATTATCCCTTGAAGCCAGAATCTGAACTCAAGCCCAACAAATATTGGAATAACCATTGGAAATGATTTCTCCTGTGAGAGAGAAATTTTGATTCATATTATTTACAAGCAAGTGCAGCCATTTTAATTGAAAGTAGAATCAAAATATATAAAGGGAGTCATCATGTCACTGTGACCTATAATAACCTCAGCAGGTGGCTCAAGACATACTGACCACGTGCTCACGTGTATCTTGCTAACCACAAAACGTGACTAGAAAAAAATGAAATTTTATAAGGTATAAAAGGGAGAAGGAAAGACAGGCATTCGGGCATTGCAAACACGGGATCCTAGGGAAACCTGTCTTTGCTTGTTCCAAATTTCTATATTATTGGCCATTCTTGATATTACTTGCATCTCTTTATTATTAAGGTATTGTACTTTATAGAATATGTTCTGATTTTATTTGGCTTATGTATGCAATAAATAAATTAATAATATTTTAAGATATTGTGCCTAGAGTCCTTTTGTGTGTAGTAGCTGGGGAAAATAGAAATAAAATTTCCCCAACACTCCCTTTATTCAATCTTAGAAAAAGGCAAAAAAAAAAAAAAAAGGGGGGGGGGACTGTTTTTGTGTGTTCAAATACGCATCAGACTTCATCTTTAACATTTCTTTCTCTACTGAAGATATGTTACATGATCTGATAGACAGCAAATGTCATACACAAGGCTGTTTCAAAAAACATTATTTTATTTATTTATTATACTTGTACCTTGCCCCTCTATGAGATTTTCCTACTCTGGGCAGCATAAATCTCACGGAATTAAAAACAGTCACATATTTTAAAAAGTTTACATATATACACCAGCAACAAAAAACCCCTAAAAGAAAAACCTATTGGACAAAATGGAATCCCTAATGCTCAGCTGTTCGTAAAACATTCTCAATAGTCTCTTTAAAAAGAAATGCTTTCAACTTTTTTTTAAACGTAGGCAGGGATGGGACCTGGCACAGCTCAATTGGAAGAGAGTTCCACAACACTGGCGCTGCTGCCATGGAGAAGGCTCTTCTCTGATTCACAGCCTTCCTTGCTAATCTTAGGCTGATGTCTTGAGCAGGAGATGTTCCACCAGGTAGGAACATCCCAAACCATTTAGGGTTGGTTCCCAATTTTGTTGATAATTATTTCATATTAATCTTAAGTGTAAATGGTAGAACTGCTAATACTGTAAAGAAATTTTTTTATTTGAGTGCAATATATAGCTATTATCTTCCATTAATATGCTGTAGATATGTTGTAGCACATTAGCTTTATGTAATTAAATGCAACATAAATATAAACTTAGAATGACCCCAAATTTAAGAAAATGGCTATTTATTTCCACTCAAGCATTCTTGCAGCTTTCAGCAATACAAAGCCCTCCATTAGTTTTAAAAGAAGTTTAATCTTCTTCAAGGGGGCAAAATATTGGCGTCACAATCTTAATGGGTCATCTGGCAATGATTTACCATCCAGTAGATGAGTAATAAATATCATTGCTCAATATTGTTTTAGTGGAATGTACTTGTAAACCGTTATGTTTAGGACTGAAACCTTCCAACTGCATTAAATGCAGTGATGGGATGTAACAGGTTCTCACCAGTTCGCCAGAACCAGTAGTAACTTTTCCCAGTGCCCCGGAGAACCGGTAGCAGCTTTTGGGGAGAACCACCTTTGGGGCTTACCTTTTCACTGGTTCCCCCACTCCTTGGCGTGTATGCACAACCTCCTTGGTGTCCTCCCAAGTTGGGGGGGGGGGAGGAAGAGAAGCTGCTAGCCTGAAGCTCCCTATAGCCTGCTCCCCAGGGTAAGTATCTCACCTTTGGATGTGGTGTGTCTGTGTGTATTTTAATGTGTATTTAATACCTTTACCTATATTGATGTACTACCACAGTTTCTAAAAAGGCCTGGTGGCCTGGCTTGGGGTTTTTAAGCAAAGTCTTGGAGTTACCTCATCAATAAGCTACACCTGTGCTGTTCCAATTGTTGTTACAGTTGGAGAACCCTTAAGGAGGTACAGCTGTTTTACATTTACACTAAGGCATATTATCCTAGAGAACCGGTACGATGACCATATCCATCTTGCAACATGGTGCTGCCCAGGCACTTATACTAACAGGTAAGTGACGGGTTTGTGTTTGGGGTGGGTGGGTTGATTTATGTTTGGGGTTGTATTTTAATGTAACTTTTATTTTATTTATGACTTTGTGTTGTGGGTGGGTGGGTGGGTGGGTTGAGGGGTGTGTGTGTGCTTATTTTTATTTTATTTTATTAATTTATTATTATTTTTTCTTTGGCCTCGCCCATGACATCATGATGTCAGCTCTGCCCACACTGTGATGACGTCACAGTGGGGTAGTAAAAATATTGACATCCCACCACTGATTAAATGGCTACAATCTGCCATTTTCATGGCATAATCCAGATTTCTGTAGACTAAATACATTTGTACTCATAATTTTTATTTGCCCATGTTCCAGCAAAACAAATTGTAACCAATACTATTTGAGTGAATTGTGCACCCAGAATGAGATATTCACCGCAAGTTAACTAGAAGCGAATTTGCAATTTAAAACATAGCTCATCCTAATGGAAATGTAAAGCAGTAGTTCTGTTTTATTTGGCATGGCAGGTTAGGAATCCCTGTGAAGCTATACTGAAGCAAAGAATAGATTAATAATTTAATTTCGTTCAGAACTATGGAAGCAGGACACCATGAGCTTTTATTCTATAACCAGCTGCTGACCCTAATATGGATCAACCAATTAGACAGCTCTATTTAATTGCTGGGTGACCCATCCTAAAACTCAGTAGGAGTTTTTCACTTTACACAACATACAAGGGTTCAAAAGACTTGAACGTATCCTCCTAGTGGAGACACCTGATTTCATACACACAGAGGGATTCAACAAACAAACAAACAAACAAACAAAAGAAGCAGGATCATTTAAAACAGTGTTGTACAAAAGTAATCTTAATATAATGAGTCTTTTTCCCCCTGTCTCTCTTGGCAGAGCGTTAGCCTTTTCCGATAACCTCACACAAAGCAAATACGAAGTTACATTTGCTCCTTGTTATCACAACTTATGCCACTTAATTCATTATTCAACGAATTCACTTTCTTGTTTATTAGATGCAAGGTAGCCGCTCTTCCCTAAAGGCCGTGTATGCAAAAGACTGCTTGTAATCCTGTCACTTCAAACCTCTCTTGGCTTTTACACTGCTTCAGGAATTAGGAAGAAAGAAGCAAACAATTTAGATTTATTCACGCAGATATTAAATTTGTATATGATAAGGAAGTGAGAGAAAATGTTCCAAAGAAAGCTAAAATGGCTGATACAGATTAGTGGATATCTGTTATGCCATGTATGTGTGAAAGTTAGCATATTTATTTTTCTTCCATAGAAAGCAGAGCAGATTATATCTTCTGCCTTCAAGAGATATGAGGAAAAGTATTTGTTTCCTGTAGTGATACTTTCAAACAATGGCATAGTGGAAACCATCAAATCACACTTGAAATAGCTGTCTGAGAAACAAAAGACTGAATTATATCAAAATGCCCTATATTTTAAAATATATACTGTTTGAATATTAATGCTGAAAGAATAGGAAAAGCAAACTGGATTTAAATCATGGGATGTATTTTTTCCTACTAATGATCATGGGATGTGTGGTGTTTTTTTGGCTTGTTATATTTATTAACACAATCTGTAATACTCATTATAGGTGGAGTGCATTAATAAAAGTGGCACAGTGCTTTACTCACTACACTATGAGAAGTCACAGGTCTTATAAATTGATTCTGTAACCTAAAGCTGTGAAGATCATTAGAATTCAAACGAATGACAAAGTCAAATACATTATCAGGCTGGTCTTAAGGCAATTAGCATTGTATACAATTATGGACAGAATTATACTCAGTACAGTACTTTCACAAAAAATACAAAAGAATGCAGTCTTAGGAACTAACAGTAAAAAATACTTTATAACCTTCAATATTCAGAGTTGAATTGATCATTTGGTTTATAAGGGCTTTATTTGATTGCATCCAGACATCTGGTATTTCAAAGTCTTTTTATTAAATTGCTAAACAATTCCTTCGTGGATTTGCTTAATTTGATTGTCTGACGTTATGCAATTCTGAAATGTGTCACACTGTTGTATTCACTAAAGATAACAGCAAAATTTTCTTGTTATTTTTGTGCATTATGAGTGAGCAGTTCACCAACAAAATTCCCAGAACAGTGAAAGTCCCCAAAGCAAGGGCTCTTGCGTAAAAAGACAATTTCCCAAACACCTCATGTTAAGAAAAATTTAGAGCCAAGTAATTTAATATTAGTCTTTCTGCTACCAAGACAAGCATGATGAACATTTCGAGAAAGCTTGGATTGCAAATCTCCATTAGAAAGGAATCTACAGTAGCAACTCTTGGCACTTATACACATCATAAATATAACTAAAATTCTAGGGGATGTGGTGGCTCAGTGGTTAAGAAACTTGCATTGTTAGCTGGAAGGCCAGCAAGTCAGTAGTTCAAAACCCGGGTACTGCATGATGGATTGAGCTCCCGTCTCTGTCCCAACTCTTGGGGACATAAAGACTCTCATTTGGACATTCCCTGAGTGGAGATTCTCCCACAAAAATCCTTTCAACCCAGAATAATTTCTGACACAAAATTATTATAATTACTAAAATTCTGACTAATGAACTGTATCTTTGAATAATTAGCCTTTCCTTAATGGTTACACTTAGACTTCAGGAAAATTTCCTGTTTGTTTATGAAATATAGGAAAGTAATGAACTCATTAAATAACATATGAAATAATTTCTTTTCTGACACAGCAACATGATGTCATCTAATATGATGTGCTGGATTTAGGAAAACCTAAAATACTTTATATATAGAAAAAAAATAACAATTATTTAAGGCTTTAACTATTAATGATATACATCTTCATTATAATCACTGTATCTATACTGTTATTTTTATTGTATAACTCTCGAATTTTGCACTTGGGAAATTTTAAAATCATCCAGTGATTTTTACAGTGTAAAAGAATGCTGGATAAAGATATTTAACCTGTCAATATAACTGCTTCTGTTTTCATTTTGCATTTAATTTCAATGCCAGACTCAAGGCATAAATTTTTCATCACCTGCAATGCTATGAATAAAAGATTAAAAAAAAGATCTCAGAAGAAATTCTAACACATGCGGTGCATGCCAGCACATTGTGCAGACCCAGTGTGCATAACTAGATGTTTAATTTCCATCATTTCTCCTACAGCAGGAACATCATTATTTGGGTTAATACATCATACACTTAATTTCCAGGATTCCAGTTCTGCCAAGTTTCAGCTTGCTTCTTTTTGGGCAAATTACCTATTGAAAAGTTTCTCTACCTTAAACAAACATGTATACATTTAGAAACACACAATATTTCCCCAGCATAATAATGGAGATGACCCACATGAATGAATTATGTTAATTAAAATATTGCAATCCTTCATATTTTTTAAAAAAACATAAAGTAGAACACAATGTATTTTCTCCTAGGTTTTTTTAAAAAATAAGGGTTATTGAGATATTTCACAGCTAATTTTTCATTAAAGCTTTGTATTTTAAGCCAATGAAGTTTTATGCCAAAAGAAAATTTAACAAATGACATGATCATTGCCAGGATGTAAAGTTAGAAGCTCACTCTAAAGACACTGGATACAACCTTATATCTTTACTCTGACTGCTTAAGAGTGCTGCTTATGCTCCTTCTTCTCCTGGCTCACCTTCATGTGCCCAACCTCACACTGGCTATAGAAGAGGTAGCATAGTCAGTGGATCAAGTGAAGGGGAAAACCATTGCACAACTGCCCTTTTCTCCAGTTGGATTTGGGATACTGTTTTCCACCACCACCACCACCCACGAAATAAGGAGACAGGATACCAATAGCTGTGGTTAAAGGCTTGGGCCATGTTTATTGAATGTTAATTCTTAAGTCAGAGGGTACGGCAGGACAAGGGGATACCTTGCCTTCCCTGTGTCGGACGGGCGAAACCTGGTCCCCGCTGGTTAATGCATGGGCAAATAACAAGCGAGCCAGTCTACCAGGGTGGCCATGGCCATTTCCACTTCCCCTCAAAGAGTGGCTCTTGGGCATACTGCATGTCGGCCACATGACATTAGCCACCTCCCAGGTGATTGACAGGAATGCAGCACAGGCTGACTTCACCCCACTGAAGACGTCCTGTAGGAATCACCGCTAGTGCCCCCACTCTGCACTACCTGCTAAACATGACCAGTTTGGACAACAAATTGTATTTGACTAAAAGCCTGAAAGTAGGGAATAGGGTAGGCAAAAAACAGACTAGCCCTTAGTGCCAATCTGGGCTAATCTGAAAAAAATCCTATGTGGCCCCAAATATGGTGACCCAGACACATTCCCTGTATGAGGGCGGAAGGGGGGCCAGGCTGCAGGTGAACAAAGAGGTCTGATTGCGTACCGCGTCGTTGTTTTGTTCAGAAGGCCATGCGCGCCCCATAAGGGGTAGGTGTGCTGTGACATATCAGCATGCCCCCAGAGAAACCTTTTCGCGATGGGGTGGAAACATACACCCCAGCCGGAGGTTCTCGGGGGGAGTGATCCACTTGTTTGTTTGGCATTTAGAAGTGCTTCCTGTCTCTTATACTGCACACATTTTCATTTTCTAAAAACTTTGTGAGCTGTTGAAGAGTCATGAAATTCACAATATTTCTTTAATCGCTTTAGTTGGACAAAGCAATGTTCTAGATGAGTAAGGGCCTGTCCAAACGGAGAAATTTGGAACGAGCTGGTACATGTTTAAAATATTTTTATCTTTAGCTCAATCTATTTTACTTGTCACTCAAGAAAGCTTTCTGTCCACGCTGAACCAAGTTTTTTCTCCCATGGGAAGGGTCCACACTGGCCTTTGGTCCATTCCAATTTGTCCCCCCCCCCCGATCAATTACTGCCATTTCCCTTCCTGCTCTCTTCCCCGCCTTTTGCTATGGCTATCGTTCAGTGAGCTGTGGGTACTTTATATTTTTTTGTTAAATAATAAATGACATACAGAAACAGTAGAGCATCTACCTAGCATGGTGCATATGATACCACCAATGTATCTTGTTTATCCAGAAAAGTACTGCATTATTAGGAAATTAGATTTTAAAAAGTGGCAGAGTGGATGGACATGGGGGGGGGGCATTCTTTTTTGTCTCTCTTGTCCAACACAGGATGACACAGACTTCTGATGAGTTTTGCATAATCACTGGACAATTTTCTGAATCCTTGCACCCTTACAATCTGAAGGAACTTTCCATGTTATTTTTCTACTAAGAAGTAAGCAACAGTGTTAAGTTTTATCTTTAATGGGTTATATTGCCTGGAACATGTTTTCAACATTTTAAGCACCACAGGTTTCAGATCCTCACAAGAAAAAGTTCTGTTAAAAGTGAAATGCTTGAATCCAATCAGATTCAATTAATCAATAGGTCAATGCAGTTTGGAGAGGTGCTTGATGGGGTGGTGGTGGTGAGAACATCCCCTGTGCAAGGAAAGTAGAACATCCCTTGTGGGGACTTAAAATCAAAAGGCCCTCTAGCAGCTGGCATGCACAGAAGTGAAAGGAAACCCTGATGCTGCACAATACATAGAACATGAGAAGTACAGTACGACTCAAGGTAAAAGAAAAACCATAAAGTAAGAAATGGAATTTATAAGCATTGCAGTTCTTA
The DNA here is from genome assembly GCA_030440675.1 of Furcifer pardalis. Classification (NCBI taxonomy): domain Eukaryota; kingdom Metazoa; phylum Chordata; class Lepidosauria; order Squamata; family Chamaeleonidae; genus Furcifer; species Furcifer pardalis. Next base: position 68,972,661 of record CP126896.1, on the reverse strand, counting down.
GTGTCAGTGAACTAAAGTAGATTGGAACAGATTATTTTCAATCAGACAATTACAAAATATCTCACTCTGTAAATGACAAGAATGGAAGAAATGTAGTGGCTCTAATACTGAAGGAAAATGTAACACAGAAGGAACCCTTAACTCAGGGATTATCAACCTGCGGCCCGTGGGCCAGATGCAGCTCATGGCACCATTTCATGTGTCCCCACCTCCTCCATCACACCAGGAAGTGCCATATGGTGGAGGAAGGGCAAAATGCCCATCTGGCTCCTGAAGCTGTCTGAGGGATGATGACCCGGCCCCCAGCTTAAAAAGGTTGAGAACTCCTGCCTTAACATTTCAAAGGACAGGAGAGAAGTAAAAGTAAATGATCAGAATCTGAATGCAACTTTTCACTGACTGTCATATAGAAACAAGGAGAAGTATTACAATAATCAGTGCAAAGAAGACTTTGGCCAAGGAGGAGGCACCGTTATTCATTTGGTATAGCAAGTAATGTTTTCTAGCTACCTCAAAAGATACTCTTAAAAGTAATGTAAAGGCATTTTCAGAAGCACTCTGACAGAAATATTTTCAAGTTTTATGCAAATTTAGATTCATGCAGGTATCCTGAATTGATGGATAGAACGTATGTACGTCAAGAGAATGCTGAATGTTTTTAAATGAACAAGGTACATAACACAAATTGACTTTACCTTCTCCTATTCTTCCATTACATTTCTGCTGAAACAAGAGAACTGTGCAGTAATTTCACAGCTGATTTTAGGAGCTAATATAAGGTTATACTAAAGTTTGAACATTTACAGACTGAATTCATAGCCATCCTTAATTTTAGAAACATATATTCTTTCTTACAGGCTAGCTTGTCAAACACATTTGGACTATAAATTATTATTATTTTTTGCACAGTATGCCCAAGGAACCCCAGTAATGACTCACCAATGAATTCCAAGTAGGTATCAATATTTTATTGCCCAACCCAATTTGCTGATGTCTTTAGAAAAATATTTTAAAGAAGTTTTTATTTTCAGAGCATTGAGACATGGGAGATGAACTCTGTCTAATCTATGCCTCCCTGTTTGGTTTCATGCATAACATACTATAGTAAAAGATCAGTGCTGCACAATACTAGTTCTACCTGAAGAGGAGTTTTCAGAAACCTCTTGAAGTTGTAGAGATTTCAAGGCACAGTGCTGAAACTGCAATAAGTAGCATAATGTTCAGCCATTTGGTTGGCTGGATACTGAAACAAGCTTCTAATTCTGTATAAGTCACAACTTATTTCTCTCAAAGCAGCAAAGTACTGTACAGTAAAACACCGGATAACGATTGGATCGGCAAACGCTAAAATCGCATAACATTGGGGAATGTGAGGCAAACATTTGGATCGGATAACATTATGTTAACCATTATGTTAACCATTATGTTAACGTTATCTGATCCATCAAACAACCTAACTATTTCTAAAGGCTAATGTTTGCCTCAACTTCCCTGAGGTGTGGCTGTGACTGACCAGTTTCTCTTGGGAGAAAGGGAGGGGGCTGCCTGCTCTCTTTATTTCAAGCTTGCAACATTTGAATAACAAAAGCTTGCAAAACGAGTCTGACTAGTTTAGCAAAGCAAAGCAAAAGCAGACATGGGGGTGGGGGTGGGGGTGGGGGTGGGGACTCTTTCAATATGTCCTGACTCCAATTTAAAACATGCAGTTTCCATATGGAGCCATGAGCACAGGAATCAGTTTTAAAAGCTAACAGCAAGGATGCCCATACTTTTTAGGCCACGGGCCAGTCACGTGGTTCATGGGTGCCCAAACTACAGCCTGTGTGCCAGATCTGGCCTTGACACCAATTCATCTGGCCAGTTCCACCGTTGCCACTCCCAGAAGCTGGGTGAGTTTTACTTCTGCTTCTGGTGTCATTGGCTGGATCCGGCCCATAGCCCATAGTTTGAGCACCCCTGGCTAACGGATAGAAGCAGGACCCAAAATGGATGCCACCATTGGTGTCATGGGCCAGATCCGGCCCACAAGCCCTGTTAACAGTAGGGGTGCCCAAATCTTTCAGGCCACTGGCCAGTCATGTGGTTCCTGGGTGCCCCAACTACTCCCTATGAGCCAGATCTGGCCCTGACACCAATTCATCCAGCCCGCTTCACCCTCACTTCCAGGAGTGATGAGGGAGGTGTGGGCCAGATGGATTGGTGTCATGGGTCAGATCCAGTCTAGAAGCCTTGCTAACAGCAGGGATGCCTAAACTTTTTAGACCATGGGCCAGTCATGTGGTTCATGGGTGCCCAAACTACTCCCTGTGGGCCAGATCCAGCCTCCAATGCCAATGCATCCAGCCCACCCCATGCTCGTCGATCCCATAAGCGGAGATTGGGTGAGTTTTACTCCCGCTTCTGGGAGCAATGAGGTTGGAACGGGTCAGATGAATTGGTGTCAGGGCCAGATCTTGTGGAACCAAGTCTTAACGTTATCCGAGGTATTACTGTATTAGGAAAATCTATCTTATAACAGGACTAGGCAACTGAAGTTTTTCATACACTGAACTCCAGGTCCCAGAATCCCTCAACTTTGGCCATGTTGGCTAAAACTGATGGGAGTTGAAGTTCAACAGCATCTGGAGGACCACACTACATAGTACTACATGACAAGATGCTCTCAATATCCAGTGTTCTCTCCAGCAATTACTTCCTAGTTTCCCATACCTTCCCTACTTATACAATCATGTGATAAGATACACATCAACTAACCAATAAATTAAATATGATGTTAACAACTCAGTAGCTTAAGTATCTGGCTACAGAACCAGAGGTTGGGAGTTTGATTCCATATTGTGCTTCCTGGGAGAAAAGCCAACCTATGTAACCTTGGGCAAGCTGCACAATCTCAGAATCTCCTTGAAGAAAGGAATGGGAAACCTCTGAAGATTCTCAGCTTAGAAACCCCTGGAAAGAGTCGCCTTGGTAAGGGGGCGGTTAAACAAGTTGAAATATGTAAGTAAGTAAGTAAGTAAGTAAGTAAGTAAGTAAGTAAGTAAGTAAGTAAGTAAGTAAGTAAGTAAGTATTGACTTGCTGACATAAGATTTTTAATGTCACCTGCAATTCTTCTCCCGAATAACTTTGCTAAACTCTTTCAGGATAAAAATAATTGACTTGTGAGCCACTATATCAGATGCCTTGTCTAAGGACAGGCAGATACTATGGAGGCCAGGAAACTGAGACAACAGGTCAGAAACAGTTGGCTTGGAAGTAGCCTACAAAACCAAGGTGGCTTAAAATTGGAGAATCTGGCCACTCAGGCTAGATGACTTACTCTCTATTCTACCAAGAAGCCCAGAGGAAAAGGAAAGTATCATCTGGATCTTTGTGGCATGATACTGATATTATAGTGAATAAAAGTTGTAGCTTGCTTTAACTGTCCAGCTGAGTCAAAAGATCATATATTTAATCTCATTTGCCTCACAGGTTTGCAGCTAGTCTTGCTCTGCAGATTCCAAACTATGCATCCCTAGAATGGAAAGTATAAGGATAAGACAATCTGCAGCAAGCTTCACATCCTCTCTTCAAAACACTGTTAAAGAAAACCTCACAGTTGTTGTGAAGAACAGTGTTTATTGACATTTTGTCCTATTCTGCAAAGCAGCTAAAAAGGTATTTTTAAAATTAAGGCAGTAGTTAAAATATAATCAAAGTATGGTAAAGGAAAGTTATAAACATCAGTTAAACCACAGTGGTTGGATACAAGTGATACTAGAAATTTACAACTAGTAATTTTACATTTTCAAAGTTTTGTTGGTAAATTAACAAAGATTCTCTAATCTTTCACCCTTTCCCCCCTTTTATGCTTTGTTATAGTAATGTCACTAAGAAGTAATATAGCAATGTCAATAAGAATAATAAAATTGCTAATATGATTTACAAAGATGTACATGGTACAATATTATATTATAGTGAAGTGTTGTAATGAATATTACATGATTATACCTTTTTAGGTATTTAAGTGAACCTTATCATATGCAATGTAGTTTGTAAAGTGAGGCTTATAAAAATAATTTTTCAGTGTACCTTGCATGTTCATGTATCTACTAATAAAAGACCCTCCTTCTATCATAATACTCTATAACATGGTTACAAGTACATTGAAATTCATCTTGTTAGAATAGTAGTAATATATCCCACCAGGACTACTGTTCCTAGTAGCAATTTAAAATAATTATTGTGAGAATTGATGCTAGACATCAGGTTTGCAATAGAATTACAATGAGGGAAGTGTATTAGAGACAAAACATTGCTGGAAGAAAACTTCATAATGGTGCAATTTGGAACTAAGCCTCAATTTTACAGTAATAGATTCTCTTTATGGTGGCACAAAGGAGTAAATGCACTTAGCAAATTTAAATCTATTATTAGTCACACTTTCTGGATTGCAGTGCAGAAACGAAAAAAGAAATTAGCTTCTCAAACATACTTCTTACATAAAACAGGTTCTATTCTGAAGAAGATTGTACTAAAACTCCTTGTTGCTCTAAAGAAATGTAGTTATACTTAGAAACTATAGGGAGTTGTACATGTGCAGAAATTACTCAAAATATTTCGGTTTCCTCATCCACCTTTTTGACTTTAGGATGTCCTATAATTTTTTTTATACTCTTTGTCCTGTCAGCACATTAGGTAACAAGAAAGATAAAGTTAATTTGACAGTCTTTTCTTAAATGCCTGGAATGCAGAAATATTTATAATTCACAATTGTTCTGTGCAATCTTTAACTATATTTCTAGGTACAATGTTTTACATTATATTTAGAGGTCTGATTTGGTTATTTGAAAGCTGCTCAATGTTTCTAATTTCTTACAGAAGAAATGTGTTTTTAAAAGACTGAAGGAAGGGTGAATTCTCCCCAATGCACCCCATTATGAGTCAACAAAATCTGCTTCAGGTATTTACAGTATAAAGGTATGTTTCCCAGTGGTGCACGTAGCTACATTAGAAGGGGCAGAATAGTCAATCATTAATAGCAGATGGTTGCAGTATAATACTGGCGTTAGGCTTATATTGTTATTTCTTACTGCACAGCTGGCATAATAGTTCCATATAAAATTTCATGATACAGAGATATGTGCAAAATATTAACCATTCCTCTTACTAACACTTTGTTCCATTTATTTATATTTTTAAAATGTACATTTTACTTCTTAGAGAAATAAAACATACATATAAGAATGGCAAATCTACGGAATCAAAAGAACAATCATAAGAAAACAGAGTAGTGATTGTAAAAATAAAATAAAAAATAGCAACTCAGAAGTACCAAATAGTAGAACGAAGTACTGTAATAACAAAAGGAAATAGCTTTAACATATTCATTAATAAAGACAAAAGAACAGGGTCTTGTGAGACTTAAAAGACTAGCAAGCACTGGCTTCTTCAGATGGAGAGTAAAATCTTGCAGTCTGAAAAGGTAGATTGCAGTTCACAAAATCTCATGCCAAATAACAAGTGCTGTTCCATGAAGTGACACAGGATCTTTTGCTGCCTTTGTTTGCTGCAACAGATAAAAATATTTCCCTTTTGTGGAAGTGAGTTAGAAGTTAAAATTTCTAAATGTGTGCTGAGAAACTTCCACAGGACACAAAATGAATGAAGTGATAAAAATGATCCCACATGTCTTTTCAAGATGAATGACTATACATGCATATTTCCACTTTCAGTGTGCTCACGCTAGTGCAGATCTAGGGAACTATCATGTTTCCCAGGTAATAGCAGAGAAAGAATATGGCAGGAATCTTGTCCCTTCACCACTGTTCCTTTTATTCTTTCTCCTATATTACCTGGGAAATCCATGCTCTGTGACTGGAGGAACAGAGAAGGCCTTCTGGAATTTCAAAGCAATAACAACAGCATTTAATGACCACTGTAGATGGTGGTGGAACACTTCCTAATGTTTATTGATTTCCATTTGTAGAGGTAAGGAAGTACAGTGGTACCTCGCTTAAAGAGCATAATGCGTTCCACAGGATTGCTCTTTAAGCGAGTTTGCTCTTTAAGCGAAACACCATTGTAAATGGCCGATTGTGGGGGGTACTGCAAACTCCAATTTATTTGTTAAGCGAGTTTTTGGTTGGTTTTACTTGTTAAGCGAAGCGAACATTCAGAGAAAATTCTGCTCTTTAAGCGAGTTACTCTTTAAGCAAAGCACTCTTTATGCGAGGTTTGACTGTACTTAGCCTCTAAATAGGTGCCAATACTGAAACTAAAAAAGTTCCATAAGGATATTTTCAAAAGGTAATTTGTCCTTGCCAATTATGTCTAAAATGTAACTAGTTCCCATTGCTTGTGCCTAATTTACAGAAACAAGTAACATAATAGCAATATATGCTACTTTTAGCTCTCCCAACACACATGGGAAACCAAAAAAAAAAAAAAAAGTCAAAGATCTACATACATTCACCACAAACGGGACATTAGTATCTTACCATGTAGTCTAAACAAAAATTTTGCTTACTTTAGCCAGGCTAAAGACATCAGCCAGCTAAGAGTCATTTTCTTTCTGTAAAATTATGTTGCCACCACCTAATGTATCTTATCAATGCCAAAGGGGTAGACAGAAAGAGCCTCCTTAAAGATGGTGGTAATTTTGAACCACAATCGGGCATACCTCAGGCAACAGCCATCTTGTGCCAGCTAATCTTTCTCACGCTAGGTCAGGCGAAAGGAACTGAAAAAGGGGGCTTCATTTAGTCACTTTCGCATCTGGTCCAGACATGGAAGAAGAATCAAAGCAAAAATTGTACAATACCCAATATCTGTTCTGGTAGATATGGGTGCCCAAACTACAACCCAGGGACTGGATACGGCCCCCAGTGACAATTCATCCAGCCCACAAAGCCCTCGTCACTCCTGGAAGCGGAAGTAAAACGTGTCCATATGCTGGATGAATTGGCATCAGGGGCCACATCTGGCCCCCGGGCTTTAGTAACCCGTTCCCTGAACCATGTGATCGACCCATGGTCCAAAAAGTTTGGGCCCCCCTGTGGTAGATTGTATGCTGATTGGTCAAAGACCAGATTTAGTACAAGATTTCCCATAACCAAATCCAATTCTGAATGCCAGAATGGATTTTATATGTTTTATTAAGAAGAAAGAAAGCAGAAACTTTAAAAAAGTAGATAAAACATGCGAAAAGGCTATTTTTTTAAAAAAAAAGATATACCAATGGAAATATGCAGCGAGCACACAACCAAAATAGAAAAGTCTATTGCCTAACTCCTATATTTAAACTCATGTAAACCCCTTTGAATTTTAGGAAGATAGAAAGATGCCCCATCCTATTTTTTCCATAGGACAGCATGACTGGGCATCCACTTTGCTCTTTCCAGAAACATGGATGAAAGACTTCTTCCTTCTAGAAGACTCTGTATCTGATGTATATAAATTGATGCCATGAAGTCTCACTTCTATGTCTGAGGAAGTGGACTTGATCCACAAAAGCTAACATTAAAATACAGCAGTTAGTCTTTAAAGTGCTACAACGTTTTTACTCTGTGATTTTCTAGAGCAGTTGGTAATTCCTCTCAATGGCTCTGGCCATCAGTTCTCAATAGCCTTCAATCTCCCTTAACAGTTGCCTAATATTCATCTTCCAGGAATACAAAGATTGAAGGAGTCATCAGATTCCTGAACTATAAGGCCCATCATCCTTGGCTAGCTTTGCATTGTTACTATAAATACTTTCCATTTTGTCCATTTTATAGGGGACAAACATTTATCTCTCTGCTGGATGTCATATCTGTGAGACAGTCCACATTACTTTGTCCCTCACTTTACCTCTGAACATTTACAGCAGGAGTTCTCAACCTTTTAAAGGAGGGGGCTGGGTCATGCTCCCTCAGACAGCTTCAGGGGCTGGACTGCCATTTTGCCCTTCCTCCAGCATGTGGGACTTCCAGGTGTGGTTCAAGTGGTGGGGGACCACCATTCTCCAATCATTTTGCCATTGGACCCAATATGATGGTTTCCAGTGGCATTTCCTCCACTAAGGAGGCCATTATGACACCTAAAGCGGATTATCCACCCATAGCCATTGGTCCCTTTAGGGAATCAGGTTATTTACCTCCACTCAACACTCGGCAATGAGTCACTGGCTGTATGGTTGTCTAATCCATTACCAAAGTGGGATGTCCAGCCAGACACAGTCTTGACAATCATCAGTATTATTATGGGAGAGACTCCAAAGAGTGTAGAAATAACAAGACATATAACACCTAAAATTTCACTAGATATATTTGACAGTTGAAAAATAATCACCAAAATCCTCTTAAACCAGTATGCTGGCATAACACAAACAGCAGAACTTGTGCTGCATATTAAGAAATGATATAACATACAATGGGTAAATATCTACAGTGATTTGTTAACTTTTGGTAGCACTAATTACACTATTAGCATTATGTCATCATAACTATGCAAAAGGCTTTGGGTCACTATTATCTTAGCAATAAAATGCAATAAAATGCTACAGAAGAGACAACATTTCTACAAGAAAAGTATTAATTTAAGAAAAGACATCTGGAATTGTTTTGTAATATATTACATGCAAAACCCCATTTATTGTCTAAAAATTGCTCACCTGGGAAATTTCCTAATTTTTTTTCCAAAAGAGAAGAGACACAAATTTAATTACAACAACATCTCAGACAAATGTTTAAAAGATGAACACTTGGTACTAAAGACATGACATGACAAAGAACATAGCTTGATAAATCATAAAATTTCTGTCATTAGGTTGAAGGAGCTCCAGCCCTAAATCTTCTAAGACTATTTCTCAATTGATATAGCAATTCTTTCATGCTCCTTGAATGAGAGGAAAAAAGGAAACACCCCTGTAAATGTCACTGACTTTCTGGAAACACTTCATCAGCAGCTGCTTGATTAATCTTTCTTCAACAAATACAAGGAGACAAGAAAAGAAGTTGAACTCAGAAGTTTCCCATGAGAGATTATTCGGGAAAGACAATTAATTAACCAAAACTATCATCACAGCAAATTAACAGAAAAGTAGATTATTTTAAATCTTCGGTATTTCTTTTTGGATTTGTAAATCACAGAAACTGAAGCAGGGTAACTAATCACAAACTTTGGAAATAATGCATTTTGAAATTAAATTTGTTACTTTTTGAACTAGCATAAGGAGGTGAGGTCCTAATTTAACTTCCTAAAATTAACAGTAGTGGTAATTTTGAACATTAAAAATATTAATTTTGGGGTGTCCAAATTATCAAGAGGAGACAGGTGAATCCATGTGAGCTTTCCCTCCCAAAAGAGAAAGAGGCTTATGCCTCAAACTACATTATACAAGGTAGTCAATAAATTGTTCTTATAAGTGTATTGGTCTATAGTACACAGATGACACACCTAACAATGCTAACAGTCCATAGTATTTCTGAAGGCCTCTGGGTCTGGGAGTTAGAATTTACAACCACTAGGAGTCCCAAGGTTGGGAATCAACACTCTATTTCCAACCTTGGGACTCTTTGTGGTAGTAGATTCTATTGAATACTCCCAGTTATACTCCTTTAGCACAATATAAAAACCTTGACTGAAAGTACAAGTATCAGAAAAGCATCAACTCAGGCAGCTACTGAGATTATGGTGGCAAATTCCTTGCACCCAAATCAGTTAGAATGGAAGAAGCCACTGGAACTACTACTACTACTACTTCTTCAATGCCCACTCTGAATATTGGTTATCATCATGGTGATAGTCTTCCTGTTCTTAATTCCTGAGAACAAGTATTCTATACTTCATATCATTCCTCATGACATGCCCAAGGTATTTGAGTTTCTTTGTTTGATGGTCTTAAACAGTTCTTTATCCATCTAGCACAACACTTCTACAGTAGTCACATGTCAACCCATGATATCCTCAGCAACCATCTGTAGATCCACATTTCAAAAGCTTTGATTTTCTTTTCAGATGCTTTAGTCAATGTCCAAGCTTCAACTCCTTATAGCAACACTGGCAACACATAACATCTCACTATTCAGATCTTTGTAGAGAGTTAGATCTCTACTGAATATCAAATGTCACATTTTAATGAAGGTGGATCTTGCTTTTTCTATTCGTATTTTAATCTCTACCTCGGGATCCCACATTTCACTGAACAAATTTCCCTAAATAGACAATTTTATCCACTCTTTTGATTTCTTGTGTTCCTGCCATTAGCTTGAAATGAGTTGGTGCTCGGCTTATAACAAGATATTTAGTCTGGAGCTTATGGTGATCTAATTACAAGAAATATTGAGAATCTCATAGACTTAATTTTATTAGCTGAGACTTTGGGTTATTATAGCAAAATGCACTTATAGTACCAAGGATGAGCTATCTAATATAAATGTAATTTAAAAATGTAATTTTTTCCTCTTTAGGTTGACGGATGTTTTCTGAAAAAGGTACACCCAGACTAATATTAGTACTAAATAAATATTTTTCCAGATTCTAACGTTCAACTTAAAATAACATTTTTAAAAAAAAAACCCCTAATGTTCCAAGCTCTGACTATCTCTATAAGTTTAGTTCGACATAAAATCTGCAATAAAATATGGCACTGGAAGTGTAGCATACACAAGGGAAAATTAAAAAACAAAACAAAAATGTGAAAAATATACATTTAAAATGTATTGCTGGAAGCTTTTTCCACCTACAAAAAGCAGCTGCTACCTGACTAAAAAGCATAGCATGACATATTCTCTAACATATTACTTGTAGGTGGGGGGAGAGTGGCAGGGAGGACACACTATAACACCCCTATTCTTATATCAAGGATCATTGTCCAAGGCCTTTCCCCTACCAACATTATACACTGCTGACAGGCCCACTCCATCTTCTGAATATTGCATTAATTTTACACTGCTGTACTCTGTCCAATATTGATTTATCAAGCAACAATGTTTGTTCTTTGGGTTAAGTTAGATATGCTATAGAAATCTATCTGTGCTACTTGCTATATGTTTTCAACAATCCAAAACATACCACAGAAGCTGCAGTGAGAAATGATATGCTGGGCAATTCATATGCATTATCATTCATATAAATGAATTTGGATTCATATGCATGAAAGACAAGACGATCCATATACATAACTAGCTGGAGCTTTTGTTACTACGAACTTTCAATAATGTGAAGGCAAGCTTGCATGGTTACAGACTTTCACAAGTCATTATCAAAAAATAAAGACAGAAAATGATTTACCACAAAGAAACTGAGATTGTCTCTATTGATACAGTGCAGCCTTCCCTGTACATAATTCTGGGGGCTGGAAAACACGTTGGAGCAATGTTTAGGAATGTATATAATCTTTAGGCATTAATATAATCTATCGCCAAGACACCAAAAACCTTGAATACTTTCACCAACAGAAGCTAAGATCCATCTTGAACATCAAGTGGGATGACTATGTCACCAAAATTGCACTCCTTAAGAAGGCAAATCTAAACAGCACTGTAGCTTTCATCATAGGTCATTATCTTTGATGGATAAGGCATGTCTGCCATATGGACGGTTCCAGGCTTCCTTGTCAAATTCTTTATGGGGAACTTAGCTTTGGTACAAGATCTTGTGGAGCTCCTTCGAAGCGTTATAAGGACCAGCTGAAACAAACCATGAAGGTGAAAGGCATAAACCCACAAATTTGGAAGGCAGCGGCCAAAAATCACCCACTTTGCTGCTACCGGTCACTTTGAAGGGGAACACCGAGGACATGAAGAGGCTAAGCAACAAGCACAGAAGCTTTGTCAAAATCAACCATGCCCTCCACCATCTATTCAGTGTAATGTGTGTGGTTGCATGTTTCATGACAAGATCAGCTTATTGAGTCACCAAAGACACATCCACCAATGGAGAAAATAATGACTTAAAGGAAAAAAGTTATGCTCGGACATGAGTAACTGCCAATGATAAGAAAATCCCATCATACTAGTTGACACATGTTAACACAGTGTTGAGGCTATGCTTAGTCTCACTGTATCACTCTGTCAAGAAGTCAATTGTTTGTTTTAACTACAAATTAATAGGATATATAAACATGTGCAATAGCTATCTGAAATTGTACGGACAGACCTATTAAAAATCTAAACATTTCAAGATCATACAAATATTACAACTGTCATCTGAACTAAATAAAAATGTTTCTCAAAATAGTATTAGAATTTATTTCACACCCTTGGTTTATCTTCTAAAGATGCCTAACCATTTCAAAAATTGTTATTGATAAGGTTGTAAGACTAATCAATTAATAAACATTCATTCATTTTTAAAATTTTATTATCTGTGTCAGTTGAATGAAAAAAGGCACCTTGTCTGCCTCACAGTAAAGAGAATCTACCAGCAATTCTTAAGATTTAAAAAGTTGATAAAAAGTGTGCAGGGAGCTAAGCATATGTTGCATCTGCTAGAATATTAATTAGCCACATCAGCTTGACGACAGGACCATTTTTTCTTTTTTCTTTTTGGAGTAATTAAGTAATCTTGGGTCAGATCCCAATTTATGAGCAGCAGAGAACCCCACAGAGCAATTTCTAGAGCAAGTGTCAAAGATGTCAGACTCTACATTAAACAAAGGGGGAAATAAAAGAAGCACTCTGACTGTTACTTAACAATTGGACAAAAGACACAATATTTGTTGGTCCAACATTATATTATCAAGAGAGACCCCGTGGTGCAGTGGCTAAGCCGCAATACTACAGCTGAAACTGCTCACAATCTGACTTCAATAAAATGAGAACCCAGCCTGTTGGACGGTAAAATGCCAATTACTTTGTGAACCGCCCAGAGAGGACTCTAAACACTACGGGGTGGAATATAATTGAAATTGATATTGTAATTTTCACCACAATATTCATCTGTTTATCTTCCTACTAGAAAAAATAGACTAAAAATTTCCATACAATAATAACCCTGATATTTCTGTACAACTAGTGCTTCTGTATTGGACTACGATATACTATTAAAAATAATACATTAAATCATTTTCTTTCATTTGCAAAATTGAAAGAACAAATGTTCCTTTCCTATTATTCTTTAGGTAAAATAAAGCAGTAAACTGACATCAACAAAATGTATTTTGCTCTTTTCCTCTAGCTTTATAGTTATTTATTTATTTATTTTATTACATTTATACCCCACTCATCAAGATTTTTCCACTCTGGATAGCTAACAACACAGAGAGAGAGAGAGAGAGAGAGAGAGAGAGAGAGAGAGAGAGATTTTAGCTGTTTTTCAAATATAGACAGAGATTGAACCTGGTGCAGCTCAACTGAAAGAGAGTTCCCCAAAGTTGGTGCTGCCACCGAGGTGGCTCTTCTCTGAGTCATGTCTTTTCTTGCCAATCTTGGGGTCGGCACCTGGAGCTATGCCGTCTGACAGGAACGAGTGATGTGGGCTAATGTTCACAACAGCTTTATGAATGATTGAGGATCCAACTTCAGTACAGGCAGCTTCACACTGGTGTACAGTCAAACTTCGCATAACAAAAATATTTCATTCTGCAAGGCTGCTCGCTATGCGAGTTTTTCGCTATGTGAGTTTTTTCACATAGCAAAAATTCCTATGGAAATACTCGCATAGCGAAAATTTTTTTGTTATGTGAGTTTTCCCCATAGAAATGCTCATTATGTGAGTTTTTCCACAGGGAATGTCTGTTTCGCATAGTGAAAATTTTCGTTATGTGAAACGGAAAGTTTGTAGAATGCCCGCTCGTTATGCAAGTTTTTTGCTAAGCGAAGCATTCATTATGCGAGGTTTGACTGTATGTGTATCCTGGCATGAAATCTGCTTTCTGCAGGATATACATGAATTGGTCCAAAATGGATCAATTCAGCCTTTATCCAATCTGATGCACATCCCTAATAAGAGGGGCATATTTACCTATGATGTTCAATTCATAATTTTCCAACTTGTTTGGAAACTCAGCTGTTTCATGTAGCATTTTATTCCAGTGTGTTAGCAAATGGGTATTTGGCCCATCCTTTAGGTGGTCCAAGAGACAAATCAGGCTCACTTTTCATAGCTGCTATGATGCTACTGCTCAACTTGGCACCTGCCATGCTTTCAGTAGTTCAGTTTAAAACAAAGTACAGTTTCTCCTACATAGCATCCTGATTAAACAAATTAACCATGGCACTGACTACAAATGTACACACTAGAGTGCTGGAAATGAACAGATACAATGGCCAAGTCTGTATTTAATTTTAATTAAATTTCATTCTGTAGCTCAATTAATCCACATCTCCAAATGTCAGCAGGACTTAGGCAAATGGAATGACATCTGCTGCACTGCACACTGACTATAAAACCTTCATTGCATGGTACAGCTCTGGAACTATACCAGAAAATGCAAATTAACCCAACATATAGATATCTAACTTTGAGACTTGAATGAATTATGCTATCATAAAAAGAAGGAATGACTATACGAAGTAATACTATTTTTACATGGACATATTGTCAGTGAATTAGAGAAAGAAAAATAACCAATCACAAATATCTGGACAAGTACGAAAAGATGTTAATTACCTATCTATGTTAATTTTCCATCTCTAGGAAATACTCCTTTGAAAAGCTGAAATTGCAACTTTATATGATTATCTGTGAACATCAGTGCATTACAGCTCTTATTTGTGAAAGTGTCTGAAAGTGAAGGGATATCCTATTTATATTCTCATGATGTCGCCTTAGAAATGCCAATCTTAAATGGAATGGATATGGAAGTTAAGCCAGGCTATTCCTAATTTTTTATTTATTATTTTTCAAACCACCCTGAACCTAGGGAACTCTAGGCCTGATATCTTTCAATGACACTATTATATGCTTCTATAAAACATTTTTTAACCTAAATGAATACAATATTTTTTCATATCCACTTCCTATTAAACAATGGCTGTTATAGTAAACACAACTAGACTAGACACATTGAAACAGTGAGGATGTGGTTACTCAGCTACTCTGTAAGATCCATTGATTCAGTAGGCTTATTCCTACTTATATGGATAGAGGGGACAAAATTTTCAAAATGCATAGAACACACACAAGAAAGAGATTGAAATGATTTTATTTTTTCTTTATAAAAATTGATCATTAAAATAGGACAAGACATATTTGTTTTTAACAGATGAGACTTTTCAAATATAAAAACTGATAGCAGAGGAAATTGGGAATAAACTGCCTACCTGAGCATTTAAAACACATCACTCCTTCTTGGTTCAGGGTGTTTGTTAATACCAAAAAGAAATACATATTCAGTATTCCTTACAAATCATTTGTTTAAAGTTTAAACAAATGTAATCAGAGGAAGCAAAATGCAGAGTATCATTGACAATTTTAATTCCAGGAACAGCTTATTGCATTTTAAAAAAAATGTCCATGTAAGACAGCATTTTAAAAAACATGTCCATGTAAGACAGCTATACTGATGCAAAGCTGTCAGAAATTAAGTACAGTGCTCCTGGAGTTACCATACTTGGTGCTGAAGAATAAAAGCATGTGCTGCATTCTGTAGTTCAGTAAGATGCTATGTCTCCCCATTGTCTTTTCCACCTTCATCATCATAAGCTCTACCAAAGCTAGGATTTGTGGCTCATCTTATTTGAACTGTTTCAATACGTTTTCAAAATACTAGTTGAAGGATTCACTTTTTACAATACTTAAAAATTATGTTTTAGGTTGGAGGGGAGTGAGGAATCAAAGTTAGTATTTGTTTGCTGCAAAAGAACAAATATTCAAATTTCAAAAGCTGTATCTTTGTTCGTCTGCTAGTCTGTACATTGGCAGAAGCATATGATTCACCCACGTCTCTCTCCCCCCCCCCCCATTATTCTACCTTTGTCTTCTTAACCCCATGGGATTTCATTTCTTGGTGAAAAAGGATTTAAGTCTTTAGGCCCATTCAGTACTTGAACCCTATACAGAAACTGCCAACAAGATTGCCAATTAGTGATGTACGGTTGATATAGATTTTAGATAGATACAAAAGGCTTCACTGTTCTTCTCTTTGTGTTTAAAAAACATATGCTATTAAGCAAAGTGAGCACTGCATGAGATTTACCAGCATACAAAAAGCCATTGGCATACAAGAAGCAGGAATTACTTGCTGTCACATTTAAAGGGTGCAAGGACTACTTCCGCGTAGTCAACGGCTGTTAATATTCCCAGTGCTTCTATATTTGATTTTTTTAAAAAAATGCCCCACAACATTCCCTGCTGTTGGTGTCACTGTAAATTTTCAGGTAATGAGGTAAGGGGCACACTTAGGTTCTTTGGATGCCAAGATGAGAAAAAAATAATTTTAATGCTAAAAAGATGAGTTCTGGTGCAGACAGTCACTAAATGTGG
This sequence comes from Furcifer pardalis, assembly GCA_030440675.1. Classification (NCBI taxonomy): domain Eukaryota; kingdom Metazoa; phylum Chordata; class Lepidosauria; order Squamata; family Chamaeleonidae; genus Furcifer; species Furcifer pardalis. Next base: position 68,956,274 of record CP126896.1, on the reverse strand, counting down.
CCAGCTGCTATATGAGACTAGAATCTGGAAAGGGAATCCTGTTATACAATAAAGAAGTGGAATAGTTTCTTCCACACCATCGACATTTTGTGATACTTTTAAAAAGACTGAGGAAAATTTAGAAGAATCAGTTTGTCCACAAATAAGTTCACTATTTAAGAAAAAATGAGAAAAAGAAAGCATTATTACATAGCAAGTATTCTATCCCTATGTAAAATCATATTGTGCTTATAAGGTTAATTAAAGGGATAAAAATTGCATGTAAACTTTTACATTTTAAATTTTCTTCATCAAACTAGCAAATTGGAGGAAGGGAAATATAAAAATACAATCATGGGGTTGCACAATGCCTTGGGTAAAAATGAAGACATCTAAATGAGATCCTAGTGGGTGATGGATTGATTTTACATTTCTACCTACAAATAACAGCTAGAAATGCTGGAAAATAGAAATGAAGAAAAGTTTGATTCCTCTGTTTTTGAAAACATAGCATCTGAATTCTTTTTATTCTGGGTGAAGCAGATGCGCTATTTGATAAATGGAAAACAGAGAAATGAGGTGGTTTTCTACAAATAACACTGGAGATTAGGACTGCAGTGGCTCAAGTCACTAAGACGCTGACTGGGAGGCGGAAGGTCAGCAGTTCAATTCCCGAGTACTGCAGGATGGAATGAGGTCCCGTCTCTGTCCCAGCTCCTGCCAACCTAGCAGTTCGAAAGCAAGAAATTGCAAGTAGATAAATAGGGACCACTTCGGTGGGAAGGTAACAGCGTTCCATGCACTCCGGTGTCTAGTCATACCTGCCACATGACCATGGAAACGTCTGCAGAAGCAGACAGCGCTGGCTCTTCGGCTTAGAAACAGGGATGAGCACTGACCCCTAGAGTCGGATACGACTGGCTTTCGAGCAAGGGAAACCTTTACCTTTAACTTGTTGGGAGCTAAATGCTAATTAACTTGTGAACTGCCCAGAGAGTGCACTCATTCTATGGGGTGGTATACAAGTGTAATTGCTATTGCTATTCAGCTGGACGAGAGAGAGAGTGAGTGAGAGTTAGAGAGAGAGAGAGAGAGAGAGAGAGAGAGAGAGAGAGAGAGAGAGAGAGAGAGAGAGAGAGAGAGAGAGAGAGAGAGAGAGAGAGAGAGACTAACTGGAATGACGTGTCTTGTGGCTGGAAAAGATGTCACCTCCCCTTCAGGGAATAATTTTCCAATGTCAGGTAGCAATAAACCTTTCTCAGATAGAGGATTTATGAATGTATGTGCATGTACATGAATTGGGTCTGGATAACCACGATGAAGATGTAAGCCAGCAATGCAAGCTTACTCATGCACTTCCCGTTATGATCTTGCTTGCTATTATCTTAATGCCCAATATGCTCGGCTTGAGCCAATTCAAACCGTGGATTCTACATTACCAGTGCAGATGATGAACAACATGCTGTGGAGAGTGGGATTTTGGTTGGTTGTTGTTTGGGCAATATCCTATATTGAACCTAATAGTAAGGAAGATTTGGGCCTCCCGGGAAGCACTTGTGGAAGTTTCTGGGGTTTTTTTTAGCAGTAAGGAAACAAGAAAGCTAGAAGAGCTAATTGTGCAGAAACATTACTTGAGAATCTTTGGGGGAGGCTAATTTGGGATTTTGGCTCCAGTACCATAATTAATGGAGAATTATGGGAGCTGAAGTTCAAAAACATGGAAGAACACACTCCTGTAGTTTACTTTTATGAATGAAGAGAGGACTGGAGCTAAACCTGCTTGTATTTGTACTAAGCTGGCCTCTAAATACATTGGTGGTCCTGTGATGTGTTCAGAACACTAGGAGTACAATCAGTTTTTCTTGCAAGAATGGAGGAAAGGCTGTTGTTAGGATGAGGTTAACTGCATATCCTCTTCATCCCTCTTGTGTATGTATTCACATACATTGTGAATACACAATGTATTCACTATATGAGTATACTGCAGTGATGGTGAACCTTTTAGAGACTGAGTGCCCAAACTCAACAGGCTGATGTCTGTCCTGCAGATTGGCAGGGTGAACTCTGTGCTGGGGGGGAGGGAGGAAGTGCTCCCATTGGGCTGTTGGACAGAGGGGCAGGGCAAACTCTTCTGGGGTGACGGCGCACATGCCCACAGAGAGGGCTCAGAGTGCCCCTTCTGGCACACGTGCCATAGGTTTGTCACCACTGGACTACTGACTGATAAATATCTTGTTATAGGACAATTTCACAGTCCCTTTACCTAGCCACCATCTCCTATTCAGATTCTTTCAGACTCCTACAATTTCAAGTTTTGCACCTGCTTTCATAATATCTGCTGTGTTATTACAGTCAAACCTCGCATAAAGAGCGCCTTGCTTAAAGAGCAGAATTTTCTCTGAATGTTCGCTTTGCTTAACAAATAAAACCAACCAAACACTTGCTTAACAAATAAATCAGGGTTTGCAATCCCCCCCCCCCACACAATTGGTCATTTACAATGGTGTTTCGCTTAAAGAGCAAATTTGCTTAAAGTTTTATTTTATTTTAAAAGCAGTAAACTTCCATTCCGAATACCTAATCATTACAACCATTATTTTGTTTTGCTTGCCTGTGTAATATTCCAGAAATTAACTTCTTCTTTCATTATTTCAATTCACTTTTCATTTCTACCATATTGGATTTTAAAGTCATTGTATAGTTTGCTTTATCTTCAGCTTTTTAAAAAATACTCTTTAATATCCATATAAAATGTTTACTCTTCTATGTGATTATATAATAAACTTAGACAACTCATTTAATATTTTTTGTTTTAAAATACTTAAGTCTTGTTGAATGAGACAATTTATTCAAACAATCTTATAAATATCATATTTAATAAAAAAAATCCATGGCAAAGAGAGCAAATGTCTTTATACATAAGCAACCAGATGAGAAATGGTTTTTTATTAATTCAAATCTTTTTAGTCAATGAAACAGCACTTTCATGCACACTGCACTCAAGTGATAATTAATATAGTCTAATTCAGGACATGATGCTTGAATTGATGTACTGTCATTGATACCCCATGTTAGATTCAAACCTTGACAGGGGCTTAATACCCTGGAACAGGTCATCATGTGATAATACTTCTTTTGCTTTTCAGTATTTGTCTTCAGCCAAGCAAAGTATTACAAGATAGGTTTTTTAAAAAGGAAATAATTACAAATGAAGAATGACACAGGCTGTGAATAGAACATATGTTAGGCTAGGCAGAAGCATCAGTGAATTATATCATTTCATGATGAAGTGGCGCTGGGGCTGAACGGACCTATTTCAAACCTTGATGTATTTTATCTCTACTGTATTTGGACTGTCATCTTTGGAGAAAGACTTTGTGTAATTGAGAGTCAACTCCAATCTGCATGACTTGAGCATGAAGTGTGGACTAGATGAACAGTATTATGGAAGAAAGGAAAGCTTTTAATAAGGCATAAACGAGTTATAAGCTGTTAAACTATGGACTTTAAGTCTTATCGTGTATAAAATTATTTCCAGTGATCTTATTTTCCAAATTTTGCTGCACGTAATAAAACATCTTAGCATCACATCAATTATAAGGTTATTTTTCCATGTTGCTATAATGTATATATTATGTATATTCAGAAGGACCATCTTACTTTTAAAAATAGAATTTTAAAAACAATCAGTAAGTTTGGAAGGCCTTATGCCACATATTGTTTTATGCATTCTTTAAGTGAGATAACAGAATAAGCAAACTAATTAAATTACTTGTCAGGTAATAAACTGACAAACAGCATTTGCCATTTATAAGGCATCTCATCAATTTCACCTGAGACTAGCTAGTCTAAATTTCAGAGTCATGATATTTTGATTAGCAAGATAACTGGGTGTGGCCTGGATAGCACAAATGTCGGGAGGTATACAGTTTGTTACAGAATTGTGCTCAGAGATTATTTATTAATGGCTCCTTTCTAAACTGGGAGAGGTTACAAGTGGAGTATGACAAGCTCAGTCCTGGACCCTGTTCCCTTCAACATTTTGACTTGGATGAGGGAGTGCAGGGAAAACTTACCAAATTTGCAGATGAAACAAGACTGGGTGTAATAGCTAATACCTTGGAAGATAGGAGCAGAATTCGTAAATATTTTGATAGGCTTGAACACTAGGCTGAGCCCAACAGAATGAAATTTACTAGAGATAAGTGCAACGTTTTACACCTAGGGGGAAAAACTAGGTGCAGTTACAAGATGGGAAATACTTGGCTCAATAATACTACAAGTGAGAAAGCTAAGTATGAGTCAACAGTATGATGTGGCTGAAAAAAAAGGACAACACAACAACCCATGGAGATGATGTCATCTGGAGCGTGCCAGGGGGCTCTCTTAGCGCCGCAAATTTTGACTTGCAGGAAGCTCCGAAAATTTCCCCCAAGCAGCGATCGGCTTCAGTACAGGTTGCTGAGGGAAAAGAATCGAGTAAGAGGCTGCTTGGAGCAGCCTGAAGAAAGCAGTTGCTGCCTCCATCACCACCACTGCTGATGTCAGGTGGTGCTGGTGATCCACAGTGAAGCCCGGGTGCTGACTGAGGGCCACATTAATTATATGCAGGGGGCCAATTAGGACCACAGGCTGGATTTTGGGCATCCCTGGCCTAAAAGATCCTTTCCAACTCAGTTATTCTGGCTTTTTGGCTATAAACAGAGATGAGCACTGAACCTGAGAGTCAGATACGACTGGCTTTCAAGCAAGGGTGACCTTTCCCTTTCCCTCTTTAAACTAGTCATCAAGATCAAGATCAAAATCCATTTTAACTATGCATGCCCAAACTATGGCCCGTGGGCCAGGTATGGCCTGCAAAGCCATTCCATCAGGACTGCGGTGCCCTCGTCAAACCAAGAAGTAAATATGTATACTTCCGCACATGTGTGAAAAATGGCCATTTTGTTTCCTGGTTTGTCACAGGAAACAAAATGGCCACTTTCATGCATGAGCGTCTGTGCCAAACCAGAAAACAAATTGCTACTTTTGCGCATGCACAGAAGCAGCCATTTTATTTCCTGGTTTGGCATGGAGGCTTCTGCATACGCACAAAAGTGCCCATTTTGGTTTCTGCTCCAAACCAGGAAACAAAATGGCTGCTTTCATGCATGCGCAGAAGACTCCACACTGCACATGCACAAGCTGTTCCAGAGGCAGGGTCAGGCCCCCGGCCTGAAAAGTTTGGGCATCCCTGATGTAGACTGATCAGAAAACACAGGATCACAAACAGTCATGTTGCTAAAAGTGCCAGCACAGTAATAACCGTCATAACCAAACCACAGGATTGTCTTCCCATCAAAAACTGGAAGAAGTCCAATGGAGCTTCAAAATAAGTGTGCTTCTCTCTCATACACACGCGTGCACACATGCACACCCCTATACACAGATACATGTTTATATTTTATTGATTTTTCAAGTGTCCATTTTTCTTAGTTGTCAGCCATAGCCAAAGTTTTGAGCACAATTGTTTCTCTCTCTCTCTATCTTAGTAGCGTCTTGGCAAACTCTGCAAATTATTTAAATGAAACTCTCCCTCCATTCTCCTTCTATGTATCTGGAGACCATTTTAATTCACTCAAAGTAAATTCTCTAAGGGACTGATATATGTAGTTACATAGGAGCCAATATCCCAGCTATCAGTTTTCATACAGCCTGGCTAGACATTTACATTACTTCTATCCCATACTTATTGTTCTTGCACTGCAACTGTCAGCTTTTCCTGACAGCACATTATACAGCATACGGGTATAGAATTGGTATCAATCAGTCTAAGATTATGCAGATATTAGAAACTGGCCATTGATAATGGGCCTGAAATCAAATCATTTTGGTTTAAGTATAAGATTCAAAAGACCTATTAACCCAGAGGGAGCTCTCTGTAACTTCTTTTACTTCTAACTATTAGAAATGACCCCAACTTGGCACTTCGTATAACTTACTACTTTCCTGAATAGCTAAAATAAAATCCTTTAAAATAAGCACAAGTGTAGTCTTTATCTTTTATTCAGAAAGCAGCAATTAATAGGAGTTTTACTATAGCGCCTTTAAATTATATGTACTGAAATATTGCACAATATATGCCATTATCCTAATGTTCCTTCCCCCTCCCACTGACTACAGCAGTTTTGTTGCGCTTTGAAAACGTCTCACTTCAAAAAGCACTTCAAACTTGATATGACCATTTAGGAGGAAAAGTGAGAGAATGTGTCTAGTTTGGAGGAGCTCTTCAGTAGAACTGAAAGCACCATGTTAAAAACAAAAGGATCTAATTTGTCCCAGACATAAATAATAAAAAGAAAACAAGAGTTGCATGCAAATTTAGTAACATGAAATTTGAGGTGATAAACAGAATGGAATCTGGCTTCTTGTTTAGTATTCCTTAGTTATCAGCATAATTGCTGCATGTCTGTCATCACCAGAAAAAGAAAAAAAGTGTCTTTCTCAGCTGCTCCCCTGCTTGTTTTGTTCGCTGTATTCTTGTAAAGTGGGAGAAAATAAGTGTCATTTAATGAATAGTGCTATTCTTTGTCTGACAGCTTCATATCTGTTAGGTGTAGGAGGCCTTGTACTTTCCTTTCTGATAATGTTTTTGACAGTGTGCTAAATTCTTCCCCCTAAAGGCCAGTGCATATATTCTGTTAAAAGGGGCTCAGTCTACCCTGAATGGGTGCCCTCTTTTAACCCCCTTCAGCTTCTGTTCTTACATTAATTCAGCTGATCAGGTTGAGTATATGAATTTGTCTTTGATGTATTCATATGTTTAGTTGATGCTGCTTGCTCTCTCATTGGCCGCGGACTGAGCTCTCAGACAAATAGGGCTGTTGTCATGGTAACAAGGAATAGCTAGGGAATCTCTTGAAAAATATTTTTATTTCAAAATTCAAACTGGAAAATTCTCACCGGATACAGTTCTTGGTTCTAAACGTGTCATATCTAATGATGAATGCAATTAGGAATCCCACCAGTGCTTTAAATAATAAATTAGGCTAATTTTTTAGGCCTGGCATGATGACGTACAAATACTAAAAAGGGATCTTCTTTTTGTTGTACATAACAAAAGATTTATTAATTAGTTTTGTTCTTAGGATTTAGAAACGAGCAGAGCAACAAAACTTCTATGTGCCAAAAACTAGAATCCCAGAAATGACCTCCTATAACTCTTTAAGATAATCTTATATTTGGTTATTTTCTTACTGAAGCAAGTGAAGAAATCATTCTACAAATGTTGAAAGCTATAGCAGTTGGCAAATCTCAGAGGATAAAAAAAATGCCCATAGCCATTTTAAATTACTGAGCATGAAAAAGGATAGATGTTGAACATATGTTTTGTAGGCCTCAGCAGTCCTAGAAGCATAAGATTTTAATTCATGAGATCTTATTTTGAATGCAAAGAAACATAAAAAGGCAAAATTATTTAGCTGATATAAAGGTGATGATTATGATTTCTAATGTGAAATGTAAATTTGGTGCTGCTGAAGTTACCACTATTTCCTAAAGAAATTAGATTATTAAAACTTTTAAGATACTATATGCTAACATAGACCAAGGGATAGAATAGTTTCTCTCTAAGCATTTTATCCCACAACAGGCCTGCTAGAAACTGCTAACATATTTTAGGCTACTCCAGTTGTCTATTCAAACTAGTGCTATAGTCTAGACTCCACTTGATGCTGTTCAACCAAACTTCCCTTCACGCCACTGTCCAAACCTTGAAGGAAGCTCCCTATGGCCTGGGTCAGATGGTGGGCCTGGAACATATAGATATCCAAACATGAAAGCCAAACCCTAGCCAACCCCTGAGGGAATTGTTATACTTCTTGTCCCATCTCTTGATGTTGCCACACCAATGGGGAACTGAGGTGCTAGGAATTAATTTCTTAACAGATACAGCCCACTCAAAGGTTGTCTCATCCCTTCAAAGGTATCCACCATGAATCTATTCCCAGCTGTAATTAACACTAAGGCTGGTTCCTGGGATGGATGGAAGATAAGGAGGTTTCTTTCTAACATTCCCATCTGGCTACAATTTTAAGTCCTCAAGGCCACTCTGGCCACACTCTTAAACTCCTTTAATATTTGATTTCACTCCTTCAGTGCAAGTTCTTCACACCTTGCCCCCATTGTTTTCTTAACTCTGACTGTGTTTCCATTGAGTGTTAATGAAACCTGAGTCAGAGGTAGTGAGCTGCTTTTGACATTTTAATCTGACCAAACCGTTTGGAAAAGAAGCTGTACAGAGTGCCAATTTGATACCTGAAATCCTAAAAACTCTGGGTGTATCAGCTGCAATAGCTCCAGATGGGTTCCTTTCTTACTCTTTGGTCCCACAGTCTTCTTGGTCATGAAAAGACCCAACTGTATCAACTTTTCTGCATAATCCAACTGTTGTGGGTTAGAAACTAACCATTGTAATAACACACATATTGCACTTCTACCCAAGGCAAATAGTGTCGATTCAGCAAAACATTTGTGCTTGTTTAAATGCTGTTCCTTCTCAAACAAAGCTTAGCAAGTATCTGAATAAATGAAACTAGGAAATATCACTTTTGAACTAAAATATGTAAGCAAGCTCAGAGGTCTATGAACTAGAATTAGAAGGTTCTTCTCTTTATGATGCCACCTTCAAAGGCAGACTTGTTTGTTTATTTATTCAACTTATACCCTGCCCATCTGGGATGCCCTTCCACTCTGGGCAACTCACAATGCTAGAAAAACAGAACAACCATCATAAAACCACAGAAAAATACACACACCCTATCTACCCAGTCCAATCTGCACCAAAGACCACTAGCTCAAGTGGCCACAATGGGAGGGACTCCTTGTTTAACCTTCAACAAGCTGTCAAAGGCCTCATTGAAAAGAAGTTTTCAGTTGCTTCTTAAAGGACCCTAAAGAGTCAATCAAATGCAGCTCCCCAAGTAGAGCATTCCAGTTAGCCGGGGACGCCACTGAGAAAGCCTTCCAATGGGTAATGGACTTTGTAGATTTGATGTAGATACAAGACAGGTCCTTTTGAGTTGCTTCTCTCAGGTTTCGGAACGTCCTTGCTTAGATGCCTATTGCGCCCCTCCCTACTGCTTGTCAGTTTACCTGCAGAGACCTCACTTTTAAATAGGCTTTTAACAACTGAATTTGGTCTTATTGTAGAATGCAGTACATATTTGTTGGAGTGCCTGTTTCTTTAAATATTTTTAGATAGTTTTTATTATCAGTTTGTAAATATTCTTTGCTCAGCCATAGGATCCTGTGGGAGGGGTTATGCAACTGGTAAACCACTTATTAAAACCTCACTTATCTTGAAAACCTTATTAGGGTCTCTATAAATTGGTTCCAACTTGACATTACATAACATACAACATTTTTTTAAAACAAGTACAATTAGCTTAACAACTTAAGCTAATTGTTAAGCTAATTGTACTTGTTTTAACTGTTTCTAAACCTTATAAAATGATTCAAAAACAGTATAAATTGCATTAAAAAGTGGCATAGAATTAAAATAAATAAATAATAGTCAATTAAGGTAAATAATCTGAATATTAATACCTGGTAATCACTTAACATAACAGCAGAGGAACTACTGCAGCACTAGTCCTGTACATGCTGCTGGGATAATGTGGGCCGACACATTAAAAACAGGAGATGTGGTTTAGAATTTTCCCATTTACTTGTGCATCACTGTGGAAAAAAATCACTGCAGTATCTCTCATTTCACTAGGTCCGTGATGGTGAACCTTGGCACTCCAGATGTTCTTGGACTTCAATTCCCAGAAGCCCAAGCCCCCGTGAAACCACACAAATGGGTTTGCTGCTATTCATCCGGCCCGCGCCACCCTTGTCGCCCCTGGAAGCGGAAGTAAAACGTGCCTGTATGGACTCACTGGGGCTTGGGCTTCTGGGAACTGAAATCCACGAACATCTGGAATGCCAAGGTTCACCATCACGGCACTAGATCAATCTCAATGTTGGTTTCAAGAGCTAACGTACATATTGTACCTATATAGAATTGTGGAGTAGATTTGAAATACAGTTGTACCTCGCTTAAAGAGCATAATGCGTTCCACAGGATTGCTCTCTAAGCGAGTTTGCTCTTTAAGCGAAACACCATTGTAAATGAACAATAGTGGGGGGGGGGAATTGTGAATCCCGATTTATTTGTTAAGCGAGTTTTTGGTTGGTTTTATTTGTTAAGTGAAGCGAACATTCAGAGAAAATTCTGCTCTTTAAGCGAGTTACTCTTTAAGCGAGACACTCTTTATGTGAGGTTTGACTGTAGTAGAAATCTTGACTATGACATCACATTTCATTTTTGCCTTCCTCACACTGTGAGATCATGGTAACCCTTTTCTAAATGCCCGAATAAGGCTTAGATGTTATGAGTCATGTATATTTCAATCAATTAACATGTTTCCTCTCGCAGGAAATCAGGATGGGATTTCTTTATTTAAAAAAGAAACAAACACCTGTCTCTTCAGATAGGGCTGTTAAGCCTCTGTTTCTCTTCTCATACTCAATCATGGAATAAAGCACACTAAATGCAAGATGGCTGTCTGGCCAGGTTATCCTGCTATGGTTAATAGAGTAGAACATACTGCTAGTGACTCAACGCTGAGTGTGAGGTAGCGGTTAACTAACCTGACAACCCTGAGGACTAGCAGCCTTGGTGAAGTCCACAGGGAAGGGTGATGGTCCCCAAGTGAATTAAATCCCACTTGAATCCATCTTGATGGAGAGCAGCAGCTTCATCAATACTGGTCTGGGGCTGAGGAGGACTTTGTGTGCCAAAAGGACTCAGGACCAGAAAGTGACTTGCAGAGCTGGATCAGTGGTATGGGTGTCATGTTGCGATGCGGAAGGCAGATGAAAGGCCACAGCATTATATTCACATGATAATCTTCATGGCTGATCACCAGGATGATCAATATTTAGAATCAGATACAGCACAAGAAGAAGAAATGCAAAATACATCATGTTCTGTAACAAGCAGATGCATTTCATTATTTACATGAGGCAGCATCTCTTCTAACAAACTTCTGATTATATTGTTTAGGTGGACCCTCAAAGCAGTAACAAAAAATAAAATTAATGTTTAAGCTTAAAGATTAGTTTTACTGTTTGTGGTACATAAGCTGTTATCTGTTCCTCAAGTACCCATCACACTAAACTCAACTTGGATCATTCTCTTAACACCATTCATGGAGGAATAGGACCAATATTGGTTGTTTATTTAGAGGCAAAATACAGCTGAGTATGAATTTCATCTAACATTGTAAGACCTTTCCATTTGATCTGGCATTTGTCATTTGGACAACATAAGAGATGATAACTGTAAATGTCTTAGTTAAGCTTCCTGAAACTACTATTATACTATGAAACAATGGATCAAATCCAACAGTATGTCATAACTAAAGCAGGCTCACTGAATCAGTGATGAATTGAAGTCAACTCCTCTATAAGTTCCATTGATTCAATGGGCCTACTCTATTTGCAAATTACTACTAGATTTCTGCAAATGTCAACATTTACCTGCCTTTTAAAATTTAATATCTTGTATTTTAAAAATTAAAAATATTCCACCATACATGAAGTACATGTGTGTAATGTATGTGTCATATGATAAGGTCTGCATGTAAATAGTATTTGATTACATTTCAGCGAAGATAGATACAGTAAAACTTTGCATAAAGAGCGCCTCACTTAGAGAGTAACTCACTTAAAGAGCAGGGTTAATCAGGATTCACACACACACACCGGCACCGCCAGAAATCAACAACTGGTCACTTACAATGGTGTTTTGCTTAAAGAGCAATCCCATGGAATACATTATTCTCTTTAAGCGAGGTACCACTGTACGTGAAATATCAGATCCAAGCAGTTCAACGTAGCCCAACATTATAAGGCTTTATTTATAATTTTGGTCACATAAAGTAGTGTTAATTTCGGGGCTGCCTTGTTTAGTGAAATATTGGAGTTGACAACTACTGTTTTCATTGGTCCAAACAGTAAAATGGTGTTACAGGAAGGGGTCAACATAAATGTCTAAAATTAAGCAAGACTGCAATATTTTACATCTTGACCCCTCAAATGTTCTTGGACTTCAGTTCCCAGAAGCCCTGATCAGCAGGTGTGCTGACTTAGGCTTCTGGTAATTGAAGTCCAAGAACACCTGGGAGCCCCAAGATTGAGAAACCCTGCTCCAGGAGATACTGTAAATTAGTATGTACTATAAATATATTAACACCTAAGCACCAAGATAATACATTTTAGTTCCACAGAGTCAGTCCCACCCCCCAGAATCCACAAAGTATTAGACCTACACTGTACCTGCTATACACCATTTATCATTAAGAGTAATACATATTTATTTATTTATTTATTTATTTATTTATTTTGTCCAATTTGTTATCCCGCCCCAATTAGGTAAACCCAACTCTGGGCGGCTTACAACACTACCAAAACACTACACCAGGGCCCAGCTGATTCCAGCACCATCTTCCTCCGGCCAGTCTGACTGTTATGTTTGCTAGACTTTTTCTAGGCTGGGGTTTTGTGGCAGCACTTACATGTCAGATGGACACATTGCCTTTCTACTTTCCCTTGGACAGAAGGAAGGGGAGGAGTCTGTTGGTGGCCACCAGCTTAATGGGTAGGATCCAGGGTGAGTGGGGTGGGGATGTCTTTTTGTAACTTTTTTCTTTGTAAGATTGTGTAATGTTCCTATGGGTTCTGTAATATTTTTGTAACTTTATGACGTATATTGGGGTTTTATCTTACTGTACTGTATTTTATGATATTCTATTGTTTGAATTATTGATGTATGATATTTCATTGTGTTGTGACATTTTATTGTTCTATTGAATTGTTGCATTGTATTTGATTGTGTTGTGAGCCGCCCTGAGTCGGTTTTCGCTGAGTAGGGCGGCATATAAGTTTAATAATTAAAAAAAAAAAAAGACATGACTTAAAACAACAGTACATAGTAAATATCCAGCCAATATCTAGCCAATATACAGTATCTGGTTTTCTACCCACAGCCATGTGTATTTTTCTAATGGGTGATATGGCTAGAAAAATATCTCAAGAAATATATTGTGTTTGGGGATACTTATTGTCCCAGACATGGTAATATAATTGGGTCACAAAATATCAATTCCATTTATCAGCAAGTCTTGAAATGAAAATCTGGTTCTCAGAAATACAACTAACAGTAAGTTGCTCCCAGTTCAAGGTAGACACTGGAATCCTTATGGATTCAGGGATTTCTAGAAATATATATTTAATCCTTCCATGAAGTCTAATTGCAATGCTAACTGTCAATCCAATTCTAAATTTTGTTTTGCTATCGTAGAACATGAACGTTAAATATTACTTTAGAACTGACCTAACAAACTACTCCTTTTTAACACCCCATTTTTCACTCTGTTCAATCAGCTTCCTCTCCATTCCACACACACACACAAACACTAGTCTTCATCAAGGTCTCATACCTAACCTATCAAGATCCTGGTGAAATATGCCTGCAATTAAAACTTGGCAACACTACACAACATTCTTAGTATTATTGGACATGTTGTACGGGTATCAGAATCTCTATTGGTATCTTTGTTTCCTTCTTTTCACAATTATGTATCCAAAATATCTAATATTTACATAGAATATAGTGGTTACAACTTTGATAAAATAATATACATATCTACTATGAATTTGTATATACATTAGCCTTAAATTGCCTTTATAAGCATGAGAAAATAATGTCTGTGAATCCAATAGTTTAAAGTTAACAAGAATTACAGCACAAACAAAATTATTTTTATATGGATTACATAAAAAAAACTGGATAACATTTCAATATATGTTGCATATACTGTTACAAATTACTTTTATGAAGTCTTTCTACCAGTGTAATCTTTGTATCCATCTGCTAACAGCCACATTTTGTAATGTGGGTATAATGGCAAAATTATTGAAACTATAATTATCTTAATATTTAAATAATATATTAAAAATTAATAGTCAGCACCTGGAAAAATCTGTGCATGCCAGTAAATTAGATAGTTGGGCCTGGAGCTTTTATAACTACGGGCCTAAAGAGCAACCTATCACAAATAATTACTAAGCTAAAGCAGATGCACACACCATACTAGTTGTTTGAAAATCAAGTCAAAATTGCTCTCATCCATTTCTTTTAAACTATGTTTATACAAAAAAAAAAAAAAAAAACCAACAACAACAACCCCGTGTGGTTTACATGACTATTCCCACACTACTTTATAATGATCTAGTATTCATAACAGTCAGGTTATGAAAAATTCTGAAAAATTGTAAAACATTATTCTATAAGATTGTTACCAAATGTTCATATAACATTTGATTGAATTGGAGGTGTATTTACATACAGTACAGTAATACCTCAGATAACGTTAAGACTTGGTTCCACAAGTCTTAACGTTATCCGATTTTTAGCCTTATCCGATTCATGCACCAGATAACGTTAAAATCCTATTCAGATGGATCAGATAATGTTAACTCCATAGAGATAAACCACAGAGGCTTCAATGGAAAGCCAAGGAAACCTGCTGGAACCTTTGTCTAAAGGGTAAATACATTACAAAAGCTTGCAAAACCAGTCTGACTAGTTTAGCAAAGCAAGCAAAGCAAAGCAAAAGCAGACATGGGTGGGTGGGTGGTTGGGGACTCTTTCAATATGTCCTGACTCCAATTTGGCAAGGGTGCCCATACTTTTCAGGCCACGGGCCAGTCACATGGTTCATGGGTGCCCAAACTACAGCCTGTGTGCCAGATCTGGCCCTGACACCAATTCATCTGGCCAGTTCCACCATTGCCACTCCCAGATGGATTGGTGTCATGGGCCAGATCCGGCCCAGAAGCCTTGCTAACAGCAGGGATGCCTAAATTTTTCAGACCATGGGCCAGTCATGTGGTTCATGGGTGCCCAAACTACTCCCTGTGGGCCAGATCCGGCCTCCAATGCCAATTCATCCAGCCCACCCCATGCTCGTTGATCCCAGAAGCAGAGATTGGGTGAGTTTTACTCCCGCTTCTGGGAGCAACGAGGTTGGAACGGGCCAGATGAATTGGTATCAGGGCCAGATCTGGCACACAGGCTGTAGTTTGGGCACCCATGAACCACGTGACTGGCCCATGGCCTGAAAAGTTTAGGCACCCCTGCTGTTAGCAAGGCTTCTGGGCCGGATCTGGCCCATGACACCAATCCATCTGGCCCACACCACTGGCCACTGGCCAGTCATGTGGTTCCTGGGTGCCCCAACTACTCCCTATGAGCCAGATCCGGCCCTGACACCAATTCATCCAGCCCACTTCACCCTCACTTCCAGGAGTGTGGGCCAGATGGACTGGTGTCATGGACCAGATCCGGCCCAGAAGCCTTGCTAACAGCAGGGGTGCCTAAACTTTTCAGGCCACGGGCCAGTAACGTGGTTCATGGGTGCCCAAACTACTGTACTTGATAAAATCGCACCACATGTACTAGTTAAACATAGCCTTACCAATGGTAGGTGTAATACTGAGTAGGAATTATTCCTATTTAGGCCCATTGTAAATTGTGAACTCTCAGATGCATTAAACCACATTACTATTGATGAGATAAGAAACAAATCAAAACCATAAATAATATTGCATATTTTAAAATACTTTTTACCACCCTTTAAATACTTGGCATGCTGTATTCTTTTAATAGTATAAAATCTCTTCAACTTTGGGAAGAGGGGAAGTAAATAAAAATGTTTGTACCTCATTACTCCAAATAATTCTAATATAAGTCATCCAATTTGCTAGGCAGAATATTGAAAATATGTTTAAAAAGTAAAATTACTGTCCAAAGAGTGACACTGGAAAATATTAACTATGAGCTCTACTTCCAGATAAGACTCACAATTAAAGAGTTTTAATGGAGAGAGCATTCAAAGGCAAAATCAGGAGGCATTGATTAGATTGCCTCTAACTTTGTATTTTGACACCTTCGTCTTTTGTGGCATTATATTGTCTCTGTGTATCTTACAAAGGAAGCCTTTTACTAAGCCCACACATGAACAGAAGACAGCAGTGCTTATAAAAGAGACTGTCAAGGGTGTGAGCCAAAATGGGTCTCATTTGGATTTCAAGTGAAGAAAACTGCTAATGCATTTCATTACAATGTATGTGAACCTCTGAAAAGAAGGATGGACCAGGATTCTCATCCCCACTAATTTATTGAAATGGGATGCAGTTCTTCCATGTATATCACAAGAGACCATGTGTTTCATGCAAGGTAACAATATTATAGAATCAAATAACTAAACAGGCTGTGTGATACAGGATGCCCTTCTGTGAGATAAAAAGAATGCATTTTTTAATATCTCGAAGGATTTAAAAAACACACACCCTATAACAGCTTTTTGAAAAACTAAGATGTTCTAGTAAGTATATCACACAGCTGTGATTTATAGCCCAATCTTACAAATGTTTAATCAGAGAGAGGTCCAAGTGAGCTCATTCAGACTTAATTCCAAGTAATCATACAACCCTGTTACACAACTAGTACTTCAATCCTTATACACAGCTCACACTATTATTTTTAAATGTTTTAATTAAACTAACAACAATATTTTATATTAAAAAGTCATGTTGATTCTTAGACATACCCTTTTCATATAAATTTTTCTGATCGCCATACAGTACTTAATTTAAAAGTTAACCTCTTAAACTAATAAACATTATTTAAAATATAATCATAATACTCATTTGCCATCAAGTTAGTTTTTAGGTAGAGAGTACTCAAAAGTGGTTTATCATTCCCTTCTTCTGGAAGTACCCTGAGACTGTGAAGTTTGGCCACTGCCACACAGTTGGCTTTTCTCTCAGAAGGCACAGTAGAGAACTGAAAACCCAGCCTCTGGCTCCAAAGTCAGGTATATAAACCTCTGAGCTATCCAGTCAGCTAACTGAAAACACACATCATTTCTAAGTTTTTCAACAGCATTAATATTTAGATCAGGAGTTCTCAATGTTTTTAAGCTGGGGGCCGGCTCATGCTCCTTCAGACAGTTTTGGGGGCTGGACAGCCATTTTGTCCTTCGTCCACCACATGACACTTCCTGGTGTGGTGGAGGCAGTGAGGGGCCACATGAAATGGTGCAATGGGCCACATCCGGCCCATGGCCACAGATTGAGAATATTTAGATATTAGTGGGCATGCACTACCAACTTTAAATAAGTACAAAGGACAATGGAACCTCATACAACAAGCGCTCCATATAGCAACGAAATCACATATTAATTAGGTTTTGGGAGGAAATGGTGTCCTGCATAACAATTTTCCTTATGGAAAAAAATCGTACAACAATTTTTCAATGGGAAAAACCACTTAGCAAAAATAAAATAAAAATCATTGTACAATGCATCCCATAGGGAAAATCACTATACGATGCATGCATCGTATAGCAATTGTTTTGTACAACAACGAGCCCCGTGGAACAGATTAAAAGCGTTGTACGAGATACCGCTGTAATTCTATTCTTATACAGATTTAACAATATGCTAATTGATGCACTGACCCCTAGAGTCGGATACGACTGGCTTTCAAGCAAGGGAAACCTTTAGTTAATTTAATTATCATGAAGATCTAACTTATATATTGGGGTGGAAAACCTCTGGCCCTCCATATATTGTTGAACTGCAACACTCATATTTTACAGTTCATTATGCTGTTTTGTGCTGATGGGGTTGCAATCCAACAACATTTGAGGGGCCAAATACATATAAACATTCTATAATCCATATATAAACATCCAAGTCTGGATCCAAATTTACTCTTTCATCCAATCACAACTGGGATGTACCAGATGCTCTCTGAAGGGTGAAAAGGACAGGCCAGTGATTTCAATTATTTTTCTGTCCATGAAGCACTCAGCACCATCCAACTCTCTATTCTACAGTGTTGATTCTGAACCCTTGGCCTTCCTGGTGTTTTGGACTCCAATGTATTCCATCCAACATGGCTAATGGGCAAAGATTCCAGGCACTGATGTCATAAAAAACTGAGAGCTCTGAATCATCTTAAAAGTAACTGTTTTAGAAGGCCTTCAACCCACCAGAACAGATTTTCAAGGGTAAAGGTGGCTGCAGAGAGAAGGAAGAGCCACTTCATAGTACAGTACTCTACTCTGTGTAGCTCTAGGCAATCCACTACATATTTTTCCTTAAGGAGAGGTTCAATCCATGAACAAACATATATTATATCTAGTTATAACAAGTTAACTTTAAGCAATTCTGCTGTATGATAAAAATCCAGTCTTCTAGATTTCTGATATTAAGTGAGATCTTGCTTGCTCCATTTTAGTACAGTATTTAACATCACTCAGACATATATGACATAAACCTTTCCAAGATCTATCTATCTATTTCCCTATACAACTGTGTGTGCTTTAGCATGGGTGCATATATGGGTATATATTTGACATGTACTGCACTTAACATCACTCAGACATATATGACATAAACCTTTCCAATATCTATCTACAGTCAAACCTCGCATAAAGAGCATCTCACTTAAAGAGCAGAATTTTCTCTGAATGTTTGCTTCGCTTAACAAATAAAACCAACCAAAAACTCGCTTAACAAATAAATCGGAGTTCACAATCCCCCCCCCACACACAATTGGTCATTTACAATGGTGTTTAGCTTAAAGAGCAATCCTGTAGAACGCATTGTGCTCTTTAAGCGAGGTACAACTGTATATATTTCTCTATACAACTGTGTGTGCTTTAGCATGGGTCCATACATGGGTGTATATTTGACATGTACTGTATGTTATACATATCAACATTAAGGATTATATGATATATTGTAAAAAATGATGACTTAATTTCTTAGACGGTCCATCATAATCCATAGCAGGGATCATCAAACTTGGCTCTCCAGGTGTTCTTGGACTTCAATCACCAGAAGCCCAAATCAGTACATCTGCTGATCAGGACTTCTGGGAATTGAAGTCCAAGAACATCTGGAGAGACAGGTTTACAGACCCCTGGTCTATAAAATACAAGTAATTTTGCTAGAATGGCAGAAACTAAAAAGAAGCGTTTCGGTTATATAATCCTACATTTTGCAAGATACAGAAACATATAAATATATATTGGGAAAACAGGTCTTTACCATATAAAGTGAACTAGGAGACAGAAACCCTGGCTGGAATTAAAATAGATGTAAATAAATGATAACGATCAAATATTAAAAAAAAAATCAAATATTTTTGTTAACAAAGTTTAGGATTCAGTTTTGCTCCTATAAACACAAAAGCAAATACCCACTGATTTTAAAGCAGCATTTTTAAAGTCATTGTGATGATGCTTTAACAAATGATAATTAAGAATATTTTTTCTTATTTTTGACAAATTATAATTGGGTTTAAAAGTGATCCAGGCTTCATTTTTACTTTGACAATTACTGGATAAATATACATCCGTACTCTATGAAATAAAAATACAGAGTCAGTCACATCTTGAATAATGCATTTTAAGAATTGGGATTTGACTAACATCTGCACATGAATATGTATTTTGGACAAATTCTTGAACTGGCATTTATTGAGTTGAATATATAGTTTTTAATGCACAATGAATTTCATTGCATTATGGTTATCTTCCATGCCCCCTCTCCTGAATATAAGAAAATAACACCAGCTTTACAATAAGTTTATGATATTCTGGATAAAACTGACAGGGATAAAATTTGATCCACAAACTAAGTGATGTACTTATGTTAATTCATCTTTTAAGAGATAGAATGTATATAACTCAGTTTTCTAACAGGCATCCTTTTCATCCTGGAGACATGTTGAAAAACTCCTTATTTTCTTTCAATAACAAAGATCCATTTTATCTATCTCAATAAAATATCAATCAAATTCTTGTTTCCAGAGTTTACTTGCTGAACTGTCAGTTTATGTATATACAACTAAATTCAGCTGAAATTCATGGCAGTTTGCTTTTTTGTTCTAGATATTGGAAAATATAAACAGAAAAAATGGTTCTACATATTTTAGTCAGGAACAGCCAAGAAGAATAGAAACAGTTTAAAAATAATCTATATAACAGATAATTAGAAAAAATTAGGACCATATTTTTAATCAGGTACAAAAGTTTCAGCCTAATAAGGATTCTACTGACTAAAGTAACTACACCAGTATTCTAAATGGTAGTAACATCTATGTCAGACATGTGGTTATCTTCTCATCTTGACCTACCCATGAATGTGTAAATCAAAGGTTTGAAGGACAGTCTAGTGACCTGTTATGCCCCCTCAAACACAATACCAGTAGTGCCACATTTTGGACAAAAAATGTTTCATCACTGAAGCCTTTGCGACATCTGGCGGTGCAAAGTATATGCAAAATATTAGTTTTGTTTTTACAAATCAGTACTTGGAAATTCTTGTCCGAAAGGCTTTGATACTTGCTAGCAGGAGGACAAAAGCAATTTGATCTGTAAAAATACATGGGCCGTGCTGAATCCATATGGTGCAAAAGGTCAAATCTTGAGATGCAGTTGCATTGTGACAATGAGTTACTGGTACTTGCTAGACAGAAAGCTTACTCATTTAAATATAAAAAAGATCTACATCTAAACATTCCCACATATTTAAAAAGATAAAGAAAACAGTCAAAGCATCCAATACAAATCCTGAAGAGTGTAAATAGAGAATACATAAAGTCCAAAGTTAGATGACTGATGCTTGTCAGATATATAATAAGCAAGCACAAATCACAGCACAGAATCTGATCCACAGATTCTGAGGAATATACAGATAAGGAAAAAAGCTTATCTTAGAACAGTTGTATGCAGATTCTAATTCCCATTAGTAAAGATAATTAATTTTAACTGTATTAAAGATTTTGTATTGCAGATGTGAGAATAATTTATGCTTATATGCAGAACAAAATATGGCACTGAACATACATTATTTTTCTAATGATTTCAGAAAATTCATTATTTCAGGCATAAGCATGAATAAGGTTTACTAAGGAACAACGACCAATAGAAAATGTCATATTTCTGGTGTTTCTAGATAGCTACTTAAATGTCATTGGATAACGATCTGTTAGCGTTATCCGATGCAGTCATTTCGTAGCAGCAGGGCGGCTGGAAAGCTGAACAGGGTTCTCCGTTCAGCTTCCCAGCCACCCTGCAGCTGCGGAGGCAGGGGTGCGGCGGCTGGAAAGCTGACGGGGGGCTCCCCCGTCAGCTTCCCCAGCCACCCTACAGCTGTAGATCGGGTCCTCTGATCTCCCTGGACACTTTTTTACCCATTTCGGGCTCCCTGACCCCCCCTGCCGGTTCCAGGGAGGTCGGAAGACCCGATCCAAGCTGTTTCCAAAGTTTCCCCACCTCCCTGGAGGCTGCAGCAAGCCAAAACGTCAGGATTCAAATCCCAACATTCTGGCTTGCTGCAGCCTCCAGGGAAACAGGGCTTTTTTAAACGTTGTGCGATCAATGCATCGCACAATGTTAAAAACTGGATAACAATGAGACTTATGGAACCAAGTCTCATTGTTATCCGATGTACTAGTGTATACTAATTTATTTATTTATTTAATCAAAATTTTATTCTGCCCTTCTCACAAAGACCCGGGCGGGTAACAAACTTTAAAAAGACTTAAAACACAGTAAAAACATGGTAGAAAAACAGGATTAAACAGGATTAAAAAGTTACAAAAATTAAAAGAATTTAAACAAGACACACACAGAGAGGGATGGGTTAAATGAGCCAACAAACTGAGGCAACCGTCTGGCCCATCCCCCACACATGCTCCACCGTCCAGGTCTTAACCCCCTTCCTAAAGGGCAGCAGCTCTGTCTGGAGATGCAACTCACTTAGCAGGAGGTTCCATAGGGCAGGAGAAGACATGTAGAAGGCCCTCCTTCTAGTGCTAGAGAGGTGTGCCTCTCTAGCCAATGGTACAACCAAAGAGCCTCTCTGGTCTGCTCTGGTGGGGAAAACAGATGTCCTTAGGGTGGTGCGGTCTCTTAAGTATCCTGGTCCACTACCATATAGGGCTTTAAAGGTAATGACCAGCACCTTGAATTTAACCTGGAGGCACACTGGCAACCAATGCAGCTCCTGCAGCAATGGTGAGGCACAAACATTAATGCCCGCACCCCATCACGACCTGGGCAGTCGCATTCTGGACAAGTTGCAGCCTCCAAATGGTCACCAAGGGCAGCCCCATGTAGAGCACATTACAGTAATCCAGTCTGGAGGTGACCAAAGCGTGTGTGATCATGGGCAAGGAGTCCTGGTCTAGGAGCGGGCATAACTAGTGTATTACACAAAGTTGTGCAAAAGCCCTCCTGGCCACGACTACCATCTGCTCTTTGAGCAGTAGTTGTGAGTCCAAGAGGAGCGGTTGGGGCAAAACTGCTCCATTCAGAACCAAAGATGGTAGCTCCTGAGTTAACGTAGGACCCCTGACCGACAACCACTCAGTCTTATCGGGATTCAGTTGTAGCTCGTTATCTAATCTTGGAAAAGTTCAACAGATGTGCTATTACATCAATTATTTTAGTAGCAGAAACTGAACAGAAATGCAAACCAATAATCATTAATAAAAAAGAAACGGTAAATATATTCTGAAGCTACTCGAGAGATATAGAAACACATGTACTATTTTTGTTCAATATGGTAGACTGGAAAAGCAAAATATTGTGTTTCTGATATACTGTATTAACTATCATAATGTATAACTAACCATTATTATTTCAGCATAACCAACTCTGGATTTTTTCCTCTGGTTTTGAGGGGATGAGACCAAATCATAAAAGGAAGATTCTCATTGTCTGATGATATAATGAGCTAACCATGTAATGAAGATCCTGGTATCTAACTCATCCTCCTGCAAGCAGAAATAATTGCGCCAACTGTATCAAGATCTGTGGCATGGCATGTTATGAAGAACACTTAGTGCCTCAGTCATTTAAAATAACTGGAAATTTTATATCTGTGTTATAGAGCGACCATGATTCTGACAGAGGTGAAAGCAAGGTACACATACAACATAAAGCAGGTCATAAAAGTTATGTTTTCCTTCCTTCTGTTTTTTTTTTTTTTTTTTGGAGGGACAAGGGATTCCCTAGTAGTATTCTTGGATGTTTATAGGGTAAAAGCTGTGTTTATAAGTAAAAAATAAACCTGCAGATATAGTTAATTACAGTTGTCAATAGGGTGTTATAACTAGAAAACAACTTAATAGATCATTAAATATTTACACATTTTTAAAGAAAAGCAGAGCAGAGTACTGTACTTTTCTTGTCCTGCTCCTGAAAGCCCAGTATTATATGTATTAGCAAATCTATGGATCATCAACTTTTCAAGACACCTCATCATTATTATATGAAAACATATAATAGATATGAAACTGTATGATAATCAAGCTCCAAAAATATCTCTAAAGACCTCTTAAAGAATATACTCTGGATATATTTCTTTGTACTAAATTGTTTCAGAAGTAGGATTGTGACTCTATGGCAGAGGCGCCAAACTACATCCCACCTGGCTGGATTTGGCCCACAGCGCCATTCCATCCAGAGCTTGCCGCTCCCTGAAGTGGAAGTAAAACACACATGCACTACCATAAATGACCTGCGGCTGTCATAAACGTATTTACAACAGCCACGGGTGCATTGGCGGCAGCATTTTGCGCATGTGTGGGGACATTTTACTTCTGCTTCTGGAGGAAACCACATGACCGTCCTGTTCTACCATGTGACTGGCCCGCAGCCCAAAAGGTTTGGGCACCCCTCCTCTATGGAGACACTCAGTGTATTTCACAATAAGTGTCTTCTATATCCAAAAATTAAAAAGCATTTTCTGTGATTGAAAGTATGTGGCTTACAATTCTTCAACCATATTAAATTTTTTCATTTCCAGGTGAAATGAAATGAAAAATGACACACAATCAAGGTAGTAATATTTTGGTGGTAAACAGAAACCATTTTTTAAGAACTAGAATTTTCTATCAAGTGGTTGTCTACTGACGTGGACGAGTTTCTTATATCATCTATTCTAAAACAATGCAGCACCTGGAAATATTTTTATTACAGTAAGTTATAGAGAAATCTCTAACTATAGATAACTGGTTAGATCAATAGTTGGCTTGTAAAAGCAGAAAGGCAGGCCCACTTGGGACATATTGGCTATCCTGCTTTCCCCAGATCCCCTCCTATATTATTCTAAAGGGTCCTTCAAACTTCAGATTTTGCTTGGGAGCAATGTCCCACATGACACTGTGCTTAAAGTTGCAGTACCACAGCCAAAAGTCTTCTCTCAAACTGAGTTTGATCCCAATGGTGTCAAGGCTGATTGAGCCTTCTATCTGAAGTCGGTAAAATGAATACCCAGTTTGTTGAGGGCAAAAAGGTAATTACTTTCTGAACCATCCAGAGAGTTCTCTAAGTGTTATGGAGGAGCATATAAGTGTATTTCCTATTGCTATTACTAATGGGTGGAAGGGCAGGAGAGAAATCCCCACTGTATCAGTTGAATTCCAGATCTTCTTGATCTAATCCCATCTGACTGCTCACTGTATGCCTTAGCTGAATCTATTATTCAGCAAAGCATAATAAATACACACAAGTATGAAGTGGTAAAATATTGAGTGATTGTTACTGAAATAACTCAGTAACAAAAGTGAGCCTGAATTGATCCTAAAATGTACTAACCTTTTAATCTAGTGAGACAAGCTAGTAGATTGGTTTTAAAAAGTGTTTGTAGACAAAACATACAAAACACAATAATATCCCTGAATAACAGTTACTAGGTAAGAGCTCAAAAGTGGTATTGCCCTTATGTCCTTTTTGGAGACTTGTCATAGGCATTTGGTTGACAACTGTGTTCTCTAGTCCAAAACATTAAGCTTGTCAGTACTTTGTTTTGATTGAACAGTTTTTATGTTAATAAATATTGCAGTGACTCTTCTTTGGTATGCAACAAAAGAAACAAAACATTGAAATAGTAAAATGTTGGAAGTGTTTATAAAATACATAATCTTGCCAATGTGAAAAAAATTCATATTATTTTGTCCTATGCTTAATTACTAGAAAACAAGGTGTACCAAATAAGACATCCTTTTTTGTTTTTACTGTTTCTGATTGTTTTGGTCTGTCTCAGCGTAAACAGCCATTTTGCTTCATTCCATTATGTGATTTGAGTACTTCCCCTGACCAAATTAAATATGAGGCAAAGAAAAAAATCTGTATGACCCGAGAAATTCAGCAACCACACCCATTGGATATTAATACTAAAAAATAGTAATATTACTATTATTTTCACTCAGTGCCTAATTTCTGGAAAAACCTATGATGGTGGCAAATCTAGATATTTTTACACCTCTATTGATAAAATTTAAACAAATTCCCTTCCCCCATTCAGCTACAGCAGATCTACCGTATCAAATCAAGACATTTACTTCACCTCCCTTTTCTAAAATCCAAAGGATTTCATGTGCACACATATATAGCTGAAAGACTACAGGGAATTGTTGAAAGGGAAAAAGACCAACAGACTGAACTAGAGAAGTTAATCATGGAAATGTGAAAAACAAGTGGGAATGAAAGAAACCTCAGGATGAATAAAGCACAGCAGAAAAATAGAGGAGGAACAGTACAGTCATTTCTAGTGAATGAGTTCCCATTTTGCATATCCATTTAACTGTTAATAACAGTGGATTGAAGCTGATCTTTTGGTCCAGATTTTATTGTCAAAGATCAGATAGACATTTGGTTACTCATCTCTTCATGGTTTTAGACAAGGATTCTAAAGTGTGGGTGTAGAATCAATAAGGATAGAACACACATTTCTTAACCCATGAGGGTCCAGAAGTCATCACATCATCTTGGGAGCAAAGTAAAATGCATGACCTCACAACCTCACAGTGACTCTTTAATTCAAGGATACTCGAACAGAGACAATATACCACTTATATCCCACTTTCTTTCTACAGAGGTCAGAATATCATACATAGGATAAATCTACTTTAAAACAAACCTCTTGTGATTTTTACACAAGTTATTACCTTAACTCCCCATGCTCATGCAAAACTTTTGTCTAAAAATGTTGATGCTAAAAAGTAGGTGCTCAGTCACACCACACCACAATCTTAGGTATATCTTTCCCAACTTTTTTCATAGTTGCTTCCATATGTGTTGTTCCTCTCCATTGCTGACTGACAGGCTGCCTTTTTCTTATCTTTTGTTCTAAGACCGTGATGGTGAACCTTGGCACTCCAGATGTTCTTCAACTTCAATTCCCAGAAGCCCAAGGGCCCGTGAATCCACATGAATGGGTTTGCTGCGATTCATCCAGCCTGAGCCGCCCTCATCGCTCCTGGAAGCGGAAGTAAAACGCGCCCGTATAGCTCTATCACATTATCGCTGTGGTCAAATGAAGTAATATTGCCTTCACCAGGCATGGGGTGGGGAAAATAATCTGCCCTGGTTTTGTTTTGTTTTTTTGAAACAAGATGTAATATTTCATATTCTCTTACGTTGTGTGACTGTGCTGCCCATATAGAACAAGATAGTAAGAGAGATACTGTTTCCAATAGACTCAGAACGTGGAGATAAATTTCCTTAGAACGTCAAATTGTAAAGATGAAGCTAAAGTACTCTGGACA
Source organism: Furcifer pardalis (assembly GCA_030440675.1). Lineage (NCBI taxonomy): Eukaryota > Metazoa > Chordata > Lepidosauria > Squamata > Chamaeleonidae > Furcifer > Furcifer pardalis. Next base: position 68,929,570 of record CP126896.1, on the reverse strand, counting down.
TCAAATGAGAAGAGAAGATTCACTTGAGAAAGCCTTGATGCTGGGGAAGGTGGAGGGAAAAAGAAAAAGGGGGTGGCCAAAAATGAGATGGCTAGATGGTATTGTAGACACAATGGGCACAGAGCTGAGAGAGTTGAGGAGGATGGTGGAGGACAGAAGTGCCTGGCGGACAGTGGTCCATGGGGTCGCAGAGGGTCAGAATCGACTGTATGACTGAACAACAAAGATATTCAGCAATTTTGTCACTGTTCATTTGCCCCTCAAAGTGCTATTTCTTTCCCTTTTTCAACAGAAGATCAAACACTGTATGAAAACACTGCTCCTCTAGGGTCAGGCTTAGAAGCCGCAATAGAGGGAAATGAAAGATTTCTCTAACTTTTTAAAAAAACTCACCATACACTACCAGTTTAAAACAGAAGAGAATTCATCTGGAAGCAATATGTCCTGCATTAACAAAGTCTGGGTGATAATCTATGTAGTGTCTGCCAACTAATCAAAATCCAAAGGCTCTCTTGATCCATGGCTTGATAGCCTATTCTCATGGACCAAGACTATAGATCTGGAAGAGACAAGAGAGTGGGAATGGAAATCGGACTAATCTGAGAGCAAGTCCTGGGCATTGTCAAGTTTCAGTGGTAGAAGATTCCACCTCTCTAGCCTGGAAAGTTAGCAGAAACTACCCTAAGCTGTTGAATTTAGATAAAGGTCTCTTTTATTAAAGAGCCTTGCTTATTTATTTATTTATTTATTTATTTATTTATTTATTTATTTATTATTCAACCATTCCTGCTATGAGCTTAAGTTGGGTCCCCTTCCCTCTTTTACCCTCACAACAACTTTATGAGGTAAATCAGTCTACAACATGGGTTCTCAACATTTTTCAGCTGTTGGCCAGGCCATGCCCCCTCAGACAGCTGAGCAGGGCTGGAATGGTGGTTTCCCCTGCCGTAAAATGTGTCCGTGGCCGTCGTAAACGCATTTATGATGGCCACAGACTCATTTACAGTTGTAGTAAACGCGTTTATGACAGCAGCTGACTCATTTACAGCTGTTGTAAATGAATATATGATGGCCATAAATGAGTCCGCAGCTGATTTTGATAGCGGTGGTGGAAGTTGGAACGAGGTTGGTGGCCAGATTATTTGGCGCCATAGGCCAGATTCAGCCTGTAAGCCGTAGGTTGATAACCCCTGGTCTACAAGAGTGTGACTGTCCTGTGGTCTCCCAATAGGTTTGAAGACATAATGAAAATTTGATTTCGTACCTCAAAACTCTGACCTGACTTCTTTCATCAAAGACAAAATTAACCACCCAGAGTGTTGCACATCTAATGTATGTTTGTACCTACCTGCATGCTAAAATCTTAATTGTTTGCCACACAGTTAGCAGCTATTAGATTACTAGGAATGATGGAGAATATCTTCTCAGTAGCAGTTCCTCTCTTATGAAAACCCCTTTCTCTTTTATAGAATGCCTTGTCCCCTTGATATTACAGTAATACCCCAGATAACGTTAAGACTTGGTTCCACAAGTCTTGATGTTATCCGATTTTTAGCCTTATCCAATACATGTATCGGATAGCGTTAAAACCCTATGGAGCTGGCTCGGATAACGTCATCTCCATAGAGATACGTACAGGTATGCACATTGTAACCGGCACAGAGTGCAAGGGAAAGTCAAGGAAACTTTTCGCTCCCCTGCTGCCGGGGGGCAGATTTCAGACAAGCCTCCCCTTGCTTAGGCATGCGACCGTGCGTCTGAGCAAGGGTCAGCTTGTTTGAACTCCCCCCGTCCCCGGGGGGGGGGGAAAAAGATTTCGGACAAGCCTCCCCTTGCTTAGGTGCGCGACTGTGCGTCTGAGCAAGGGGAGGCTTGTCTGAAATCTCCCCCCCCCCGGCAGCAGGGGAGCGAAAAGTTTCCTTGACTTTCCTCCTCTCTCCTCCTTCTCCCTCTCTTTCTCTCTCTTTCTCTCTCATTCCCTCTGCAAGCAGCCGGGCAGCTTCCTGTGCTGGGGAAGGAAAGCTGAAGAGCGGAGGAGGCGAAGGAGCTGGAGAGAAAGAGAGAGGGGGAGGAAGGAAGGAAGAGGGGGAAACCCCAGAAGAAGAATAAGGAGAAGGAAAAGAGAGAGAAAAGGACAACGGGGGGCCGGGAAACAAGTGCCGATCGCCGGCCGGAGAAAGCGCCTTGCGAAGAGGAAGGCCCCCCGTCGTCCTTTTCTCTCTTCCCCGTACCCTTTCCAAACATCAGGCGGGTGCAGATCAGATGGGGTTGGGGAGGCTACGGGGAAGATCTCCATAGCCTCCCCAAACCCCGTCTGATATGCGTGCACCTGCACGGTGTTTGGAAAGGGTACGGGGATCTTCCCTGTACCCTTTCCAAACATTGGGCGGGGGGGGCGCGCGCACGTCAGATGGGGGTTGGGGAGGCTACGGGGAAGATCTCCGTAGCCTCCCCAAACCCCGTCTGAGGTGCGCACGCCTGCACAGTGTTTGGAAACATCGGGCAGACACGCGCCTGGAAGGTGTTTTGGAATGCAGCAGGGAGCCCCCGTCTGCGTTCCAAAACACCCTGTAGCCGACACGATTGTAACAGATAACGCTAAAACAATCGTTATCCGATTCTAGCGCTATCCGGTACAATCGTTATCCAGGGTATTACTGTATAAACTAAATGACTAATTTATTATAAGAACCAGTCTGTAGACATGGTCTCTCCAAGGAAGAAAAACTCCCGCCAAGGCAAGGGCCAGGTCACCCACTTGAACAGAAAGGCCTCTCAACAACAGGACCTCTGTCTTGTTGTGATTCAGTTTCACCTTGTTTGATCTTCCCCATTCCATAATCAAGGTCAGGTGCTCCTCCAAGCACCAAAGTGCAACCACTGCAAAAGATGCAAAGGAGAAATAGAACTGAATTCAAATAGTCAGACAATCCTACCAGCACCTTTACATAAATCTTAAATAACACTGGGGAGATGGTGCATTCTTGAGCACCCCACAGCAGAGTGTCCATGGAACTGAAACAAACTTACTGAGTTGAACTCTGTGGGTACAGTGGTCAAGGAAGGAATGGAGCCATTGCAAAATAGTGTCCTCAATACCCAACCCTGACAGCCGCTGGACAACAGTATGCCCCCATCAGCTTCCCAGGTAAGATCATCATCCCGAACAACAAGAACAGTCTCAGTGCCATGGTGAGGACTGAATCCTGACCGAAATGGGTCCAAGCAATCTCAAAGTCTTGTTTTATCCATGATATTTACAGCTATGAAACAACTGGAGAATTTTGAGGCTCAATGTCACCAGTATGCAGATGACATGCAAGTTTATCTCTCCAGCTGTCTTGATTTTAAGCCAGTGTTTGTAGGCAGTAATGGGTTGGATGAGAGCCCACAAATTAAAACATAGTTCTGCTCTGGTCAATTAAAAAAAGGTGAAAGTATAGGTATGTAACTTGTACTAGAGAGGGTCACACTCACCCTGAAAACACCAGTGTGCAGCTTGGATGTTCTCCTGGATTTGTCTTTGAGCCTAGTGCACAAACTACACCCATTCCTGGAGATGTCTGGTGAAATATGCCTTAGTTACATCCTGGTTGGATTATTAAAACACACTTTACTTGGGGCTGATTTTGGAAATTGTTCAGCCATATAGTGGAAAAAAGACCACTATGCTTAGTGTTGTGTTGATTCAGCCTGTGGAAATTCCAAAGTATCTGCAAATGCTCCACTAACAGGTTACAAAGATCCTTCAGCTTATTTGGAGCTCTCCTCATTATAGCGCAGTTCCTTAAATAGACCTGTATATAGCACTTGCCTACAATGTAGTCAATTTAGCATCTACTGAAAGTTTAGGATTTTTTCCCTCACTTTAGTAATTTTTGCATCTATTGAGAGTTTAATGTTGATATGATGCAAAACCCATTTATTTGTCTATCTGGCAATAGCTGGTATGCATAAAACTCCAATACCACATTTGAAATACAGTGGAACCTCATATAACAATCGCCCCGTATAGCAACGAAATCACATAGCAATTAGGTTCGGGGGGGGGGGGGGGGGGAATGGCATCCTGCATAACAATTTTCCCTATGGAAAGAATCATACAACAATTTTTCAATGGAAAAACCACTTAGCAAAAAATAAATAAATCGTGGTACGATGCATCCCACAGGGAAAATCACAAAATAAAGTTATGTAAATCATCAAGAAAATCAGCTATTTTAAATATTGCAGTATATTTATAAATCAGTTTATGGTTCTACCTAAATTAAAATACCTGGCAGAAGAGCACAAGAAATGAGTGTAATGGGGTGTCTTCTGGCAAACAGTTCTTCTTCCACTGCAACTTCTTTAACATTTCAACTCCATCAGCATGAGAATAGCTTGGGAGTTATGGTGATGCAGTTGAAGGAAGGAATTCATCAAAATCTTGCATGTTGAAATGCTTCTGGCCCTTCTTTTTCTTCTATCCATCAGACTATTTTATTCCTCAAAGAATTGTCATAATGTACTGCTTTGTAAGTTATTATTTGTTCAATTGAAATTGATATACAGTGGTACCTCATACAACGATTTTAATCCATTCCATGGGGCTCGTTGTTGTACGAAACAATTGCTATACAATACATGCATCAGTGTGTTTTCACATTTTAAAAAAATATGTATATAAAGAACTGCAATATTTAAAATAGCTGATTTTCTTGATGATTTACATAACTTTATTTTGTGGATTTCTCTTTGTATTTTACTGCTGTTCTTGTATCATAACTACATTTCATTTTGGCATATTATTTCTATTACCTATTTGATAGAAAGATGGAAGATGGAATAAAAAGTATTAGATATAGCATATGAATTTACTTTATAACAAACTAAATAGATGAGATATAAGATCACAAAATATGATTTATAAGGTAAATGTTATAAGACAGGACTCAGAAGATCCAAATCCCTGTTTAGCCACACAAACATATTGGGGGATAGAAATAGGAAAGCCTCTTTTCAAATACGTATTCTCATATGTCTTGGGTTCACCATTTGTTCACCGCCCAGAGTGGGATAACACCCAGATGGGTGGTATAGAAATCCAATCAACAATAACAATAACAGCAGCAGCAGCAGCAGCAGCAGCAGCAGCAGCAGCAGCAGCAGCAGCAGCAGCAGCAGCAGCAGCAACAACAACAACAACAACAACAACAACAACAACAACAACAACAACAACAACAACAATAATAATAATAATAATAATAATAATAATAATAATAATAATAATAATAATAATAAATGAGTTTGAAGCAATTTGATGGGATGTTTGCATGGCAAAGAGGCAGAAGATACTGTTGTGAGTAGACTAAGATTAGGAAGATCAAGTAAATCTGGACAAGTCTGAAAAGATTTACGCTCTTCAAAAGTTCCTGGAGTTGATATAGAGCAGTGGTGCCCAAACTTTTTTCCTGCTGGCCAGTCTCGCCCCTGACACACAGCTGTGGAGGCCAGACGTGGGCTGCCCCCACTGCTGACAGTTTTGACATCAGCAGTGGTGGCGATGGAGTCAGTGACTGTGCTTCTTCCAGGCTGCTCTGAGCAGCCTCTCACTTGATCCTTTCCCCTCACCAACCTGTGCTGAAGCCAATCGCTGCCTCGGGGAAATTTTCGGAGCTTCCTGCAAGTCAAAATTTGTGGTGCTAAGAGAGCCCCCTGGGGTGCTCAGGATGACGTGGGGGAGGGGGTGGTCCGTGGTGAAGCCTGGGTGCTCACTGCAGGCTGCATTAATTATATGCAGGGGGGCAATAAGGCCCATGGACTGGAGTTTGGGCACCCCTGATATAAAGCAATAACTTTATAGTTTCAATGAAAAAAATTGGCCAGTGCCTATTTCAAAATTTATAGAGAAGACTGAATGTATCAATATGTCGCGTCTTCAGGATTTTGATCTAAGAACCAAAATGATCTGGCCCAGTAACTCTATTTATATGGGTACATTTCTTGAAATATGGCACACTTGCCATGAATGACTCTAAAGGAGTCAGTTAATTATGTTTTTGATGCATAACATGCAGCTGTCAAAGTTCCAGGAGGTTCCTGAGAGATCATGTCTGAATAATGCAGCAAAGAAGCCAAAAATTTCCACTCTTGAAAGTAAACTGCATAAAAATGAAAGTGAATGAAGAATGTATCATACAATGTGACAAAACTGGGACAAATAAGTATCCCATCCAGTTGACTAAGTTTATAACTTTCAAGACCATATTTCTTATTAACCTGTCTCAGGATACATAAAAAATTCTGAACACCATATTTAGTTACTTTATAAGTGAACATTATCGAATAATTTCTAATACTTTATTGCAGTTTAAATACAACCTTTTATCTTTTAAATTAGAATAGCTACTTCATCACTGTTTGAGGGTTACTTTAAAACATGGTTCCCAAACTATGGCGCACGGCACCAATTCATCTGGCCCATGCTGTTCCCAGAAGCAGAAGTAAAACATGCATGCACATAACATGCCCATGTATGTGCATAACACTGCTGTAAATGCATCTATGGCTGTCATAAACACATTTACAACAGCTGTGGGCACGTTTTATGGCTGGAGTAGCCATATGACCAGCCAGCTGAACCATGTGACCAGCCTGCAGCCCAAAAAGTTTGGCCATCCCTGCTTTAAAATATCATCATAATTTATGGAAGAGGAGGAAATAACTAAACGCAATTTTAAAAAGTGATAATAACCTGAAAGTCTAAATGCTTTTCTTAAAGTGTTTTACACAATTCCAATACAGTATATATTATGAATTTCAGATTTAATACACCGACAGCACAATCCTAGTTACTTCTCAGTAGTTACCCCACTGAGTTCAAGGAGAATAGGGTTACGCCCTAAATGCTTTTTTCATGGCTTGGTGTTGCATTCTTATGATTTGACCAGGGTAATCATGATAACAAATTCTCTGATAGGCTGATCAATAACACAGGTTGTTCATTCCCTATGATGGTGAAAATGTTCTGTTCATGGACCATCCTGAACCAATGATCTAGGAACATTTCCTTCTTGCTATTGTAAGGATACAGAAATAGGTTGCATTCATCTATCATCAATTGTGTAAATGTCTATTTGAGTAGGCCTAGTGCAGCACAACATGACAGTGTGGTGAAGGATGATGGATCATGTCATTGTGTGCCATACGTTGTATGCTTGTGTGAAACTGTTAATAAAGAGAGCTCCTGGGAGAAAGAGATAGAGGAGGAAGAGGAGTGGAGAGAAGATTCCAAAGTACCCAGCTAGCCCACCACAAATCTTGTGTATTCATTCTGCTGGTCAGAATCCCATGTAGTAGGCAGAAGCGTAGCTTACCTTGGCGGGGCCCCGTATAAAAATTGTTTGGGGGCCCTTTATATGCGGGGCGGAGCTAACGTCATGACATCATGACGTCGTGGGGGGAGCCAACGTCATGACGTCATGACGTCGTGGGCGGGGCCAAAAATAAAAATAAAATAAATAAATGAATAAAATAGAATAAAATTAAAACAAACAAACAAACACACACACACCTCAACCCACCCACCCACCCAAACAACCACAACACAAACCCGTAAATAACTTAAATAATTAAAATAAATAAAGAAATAAAATAAAAATTTAATAAAAATCCACCCACCCACCCAACACACACATAAACCACCCACCCACCCGAAACACAAAACCCTCACTTACCCTCCTGGGGCCGCATGGCAAGGCGCGCTGCCCCCAACTGCAGCCTCCTCCTCCTCTTCCGGAGCCGCTTGCGGCTTGCCGCTGCTGCTGTCGCCGCCACCACCGCCGGACCCGGGTGGTGGAGCAAGGTGAGGGGAAGGGAAAGGAGCCAAGGCTTTGCTGCCCATTTTGGAAAGCACCGCCGCTGGGGGCAACCGGCCCCCCTCACCTTGCTCCACCACCCGGGTCCGGCGGTGGTGACGGCGACAGCAGCAGCGGCAAGCCGCAAGCGGCTCCAGAAGAGGAGGAGGAGGCTGCAGTTGGGGGCAGCGCGCCTTGCCATGCGGCCCCAGTTCTGACTTCTTTTCAGACCATGAGAAGTCTTTACAAAGGACTAGGTTGCCCTTGCTTGAAAGCCAGTCGTATCTGACTGTAGGGTTAATAAGCATTAGGGGAATCCCCTCGTGAAGCGCTCTTGGCGTCCACTTGGGACTGGGAGCTCGAAACTCCCTCCTCAGCCCTTGTCATTTTCCCCCTTCCTTCCTGCTCCCTCGTCTTGAGGTCGTCCCTCTTCCTCCCTCGGGTGCTCCCCCCATGTCTGGTGGCCCAGGCTCGTCTCCTCCTGAGCCCTGCCCTGAAGAAACCCACGCCAGCCCCTTTCCCTCCTGGGGCTCCTTCCTCTCCCTCACAGAGAGCAAATAAAAAAAACCGGCTCTGGCGAACCGACCAGCCTCAGCCGCCCCCGCGCGCGCCTCCTTTTCCGGATCAGTCCTCTCAGGGCGCGCTTTAGCTCCTCGTTTTGAGGTCCCCCCTTCCCCTCGTGTGGTTTTTATAGCACCCCTCCCCCAGAAGCATAGCTTACCTTGGCGGGGCCACCATCGGAGCCGCTCCGAAAAGCTGCGGCTCCGACTCTGAATTTTTATTTTTTAAAATTGGAGCCAAAAATGGCTCCAATAAAGTGCGCATGCGCAGAAACTCAATCTGACGCATGTGCAATGCGTCAGATTGAGTTTCTGCGCATGCGCAGTAAATTTTTGCTCCAATTTTTATTTTTATTTTTATTTTTTGCCGTTGGGGGCCCCCGTAGCCCGGGCCCCCCGTATAATTGATATGGCTGATACGGCGGTAGCTACGCCTCTGGTAGTAGGTCACTATAGCTGGGGACAGGTGAGAAAAAATAAAACCATAATAGAATAATATTAAACTTGATACAAACAAAGAAAGAAACTATGTTAAAGCAATGCACTATGAGATAAAAACACCTTTTAGGAGATGCCACTATTCAATATTCAAATAGATTTCTTTGTACTAGAGACAAAAAGGTCTTTGATTCAATACAGAACTTTAGCTTTATATCACACAAATGCTTTCACTTTAAGCAAACCTATTGTTAAATTACTCATATCATTATTTTAAAAATTATATCTTTTTATTGTTAATTTCATAAATACTAACTTTGGTTGCACAGATGTGGCCCTAAGTTATTTATCAATAAAATAAGAAAGTGTGTAATTACTGAATTAAAACAATAACATAAGGAACTATTTAAAATAGCCCTGAGATAGCTCAATTTATCATTACATTAATGACAACAGCTTGAATATAGAAAGACCCACAAAAACAGCTTTTCAGCAAAGTGCAGTATTTTGGTGGGGAAGGGTATCACACATCCCTATTGCTTCTCAATGAAATCTCTTTTCAGCAGGAAAGAATTGCTTTTATAGAATTCTTCCACAGAGGTGTGGAAGTGTATATAAAACATTTACTTCCAGTTTTCTACCCCACCCCAACACTTAACACTACATGAGATTATCACAGAAATCTATTTTCTGATATTTCAATTTGACATTTTAAAATTAATATTAAAGTTCAATAGCATAACAAAGTTTGCTGCTTAAAGTCATATGAAAATGTTTATTTAAATATGTGCAGCCTTTGAAGATTAAACAGAAGAGTTAAATATACAAAGTGTGTAAACTAAGATATACATTTTATTGTAGTAATCTGCAGACATAAAAATAGCTCAAAACACTTACTCTCCCTGTCCCAGAAAAATACCTTTTTTTTTTCATTAAAAGGAGGGGGAAAGGCTTTAAGAGTGTTTGCAAGTCCACTTTGACAGAATGGTGTGTTGCATATGACTTTCACAGTCTGCTGGCAGTTTGTAGGAAAGCCACCACACCTGTGACTCTGCTGTTGATTAATGAGTCTTTCAACTTATCGCTACCATCTGAAGAAGGGCCATGGCCTTTCCAGGCTCCGCTGGTTCATTCTCTTTCAACTGCAGCCTATCCAGCTAGCTCTTCTAACAGAAAACCACACCTGGTTAAAGCAAATGAAAACCTCAATATGTCATTTTCAAGATAAGTCAAAGAGGATGTAAAACTAGACAAAAGATGTATTCAAGCAGCATGAATGCAGTTTTGTCATAACCTGCCAGTCTAGAGACTAATAAAAAGAGCTTTCCTCTATGACATATTTCATACTGCAAACTTCTGGAATGACAATACTTTGCTCTTTCTTTACTAACATATGTAGGTCCTACAAGAAAAGCTTCTGCCCTAGGAAAACAATCATTTGAGCTGGATTCAGGAGAAATCCTATCTAGACAAAAAGGCAATTTAATCAGAGAACTAAATATTCCATCCATAAAATGTATCACACTTGTAAAGCTCTTCATCGTCTTTATCATGCTTTGTCATAGCTTTTCTAGTTCTTCTCCTGCAAAGTTGTTATACATATTCCCACAGGAATTACCGGTAGACTTACACGAAACTGAAAGTGTTCATCCACAGTACATATGTACATTTCTTCCACTATCCAGAATGTAATACACCAGGAAACTGCCATAACAAAGCAAGAGTCTATTATCCAGTTACAATACTAACTTGTTTGCCTAGTGCCATAAGAATGAAAAGAGCCTTATTCTGACATTCAAGGGGATTCAAGGAGAACTCTCAAAACATGAAGGTGTTCTGCTCCACACCCTGCCTCTATCCAGGTGAAGAAGGACTAGCTAGAGACAATCTGCTAAATGTGGAGTCTCTCCATATGATCAAGAAATTAACTCGTGTTCCCCAGTGATGTGGACAGACTTCATGTATAGCATGAAAACAGCAAAAGGAAGAAGGTAGGCCTAAGATACTTTTCTTCACCATTTTTTTAATTAGAGAAAATATTTTTTCAGCTCTTGAACAGAACTATCACAAAGATCGCTCCATAGGCCATAGCAAGAATACAAAAGATATATTTTCAAACTGAAAGCTCCCAGAGCTTCAATGGACTCAAATGAGGAAAGGTAGACCTCAACATAGTATATGGCCACTCAATCAATAAATTTACAGCCTATTCTTGCAATGGAAAGAACATATTTTTGTGGTAGTGCTGAGCATGCTATTTCAGACAGAAGGCCTACACTGCAGAAGCCCTCTTACCATAAAGTCTCTTCATGTATTCTTAGGCACAGTCTGAGTAATTCATGGTTTTATATTTTCCATATACAAAACAAGACAGTAAAATGTCAGCACCACCTGACATCACAAATAAAATAAGAAAATTAGAGGAGACTTTCAGCTATCATTGGCAAAGGTTGGAAGAGTATATTTAAAATACATTAGCGCTACTTACAAGAGTTGAATACAGTAATATTAGTTGCTATTTATTTTTTATTTTATTTTAAATTTAAAATTTTTGAATGCATTTACATTAGTATTAGTCATTTTACTAGCAATGTCTTACTAATAGTTTTTTTAAAATTAATTGTACACTTTTAAAAGTCTACATTGGCCACATTCTGTTTGAACTAATGATGAGTAAGCTTCCATACGCCTGACTGATCATAGGGCTTGAAACAGTGCTATTATCAGAAAAATAGCAAAATTTACCTATTTTCTTCATAATTAATTTTCCCCTGACACAAGTTCTAAATTTGGAAACCTTAACACAATTCTGATGATGTCAAGATGAGAGGTATGAAATTTGAACTTTCTCCCAAACATTCCCCCTACACCATATTCATCTGGTCACATGGCAGTGACCACAACTTCCCTGTAGGCCTGAATGACAGGCTGCTCTTCAGAGCATTTATAAAGGTAAAGGTCACCCTTGCTCAAAAGCCAGTCATATCTGACTCTAGCATTCAGTGCTCATCTCTGTTTATAGCCAAAGAGCCAGCGCTGACTGCATTTGCAGACGTTTCTGTGGACATGTGGCAGGCATGTCTAACACACTGAAGTGCATGGAATGCTCTTTACCTTCCCACCAAAGTGGTACCTATTTATCTACTTGCAATTTCTTCCTTTCGAACTGCTAGGTTGACAGGAGCTGGGACAGAGACGGGCGCTCATTCCATCATGCAGTACTCAGGTTTTCAATCATTTAGAAAACTGCTATTTCACAACCAAGATATAAGGAAGCCTGAGAAAATGTTGTTGGATGCCTGAGCCCACAAGGATTCATTGGTAGTGTAGAAGAATATCTAAAATACATCAACTAAGTTATTTACTTAAAATATTTATATGCTGCCTTTCTTGTAAAAAGGAATCATCATGCCCTTTTAAAAAATAATCTTAAAAACATTGATTCCAGTTATAAATCTAATGTGGGTCAATGCTCTCAAGTGCAACTAAACATTCCAGAGGTTGGTTTTTTTTTTTTTTGTAACTGAACTCAAAAAGTACATCTTAGTCAACATACCAGTTGTTCTGGAAAGCAATGTAGACTCTTACTCTTATGGAAAGGTCTCATATTACTTGTGCTTTTTCTCTGTCATATAATATAGCATCTAAAAATCTATTTCACCATAAGCAGAACTTATCACATTATCCTATGTAACTTTAGCAGTTTCTGTCCTGATATTACACATAGATTAAAAGTACCGGGCACAAAGAAGCAATCATAACTTTTTACAATCACTTCTTTACAGACACACTAAATCTCATGCCAACTTGTTCATTTGAGCCGAAAGTGGCCAACAAAACCAGAAAATAATATGATACCCTGAAGATACCAATGCAAACCTTTGCTTCTATTACTCCATTAATAATCACTCAGTTTTAAAGCATTGTAGTCTTCTGTACTAGCACAATGTCCCTAAAGAGTCAATGCACATATATAGTAACCCTTTACCATGTGTTTAGTTTTTCTCACTATTTATTTCAGTTTGAATGATGAAAGCTCTTTAGACATGCAAAATGCACCTTTGTTTCCCTAGGTGGAATGTCACCTGTTTTTGTTGATGTCCTTTCTAGATTCAGCCTCAAAGAACATTCCATTCTATTTCAAAAACTTCTTGATTCTCAAGAGAATCTTTCAGAAGAGCACAGTAGGCTGTAGTGGAAAGAGTGCTCTACAAGCAGCATTTTGCATATAAACATTCTGGGATACACATCCACAAACAATAAGAACAACAACTTTGTCTCTGTGCTCCTGCACAACAGAATATCTAATGCTTTATGGTCTAAATCTGTACATACCTAACAAGTGGATGTAATTCTTAATAAATGATGCAGGATTATTACTGGCTGCCTGAAACATATTCCCACACAAAAAGTATTAAGTGGATGGCATTGCCCCTCCAGAAGTGGGTCAAGAGGCACTAGCAAATAATGAACAAAAAAATAATATCACATCAAACCGATCCACACAGACAATGTCTAAAATTGAGGGAATGTTTTCCCTATATCCCTGAAGCTCTAAATATAATATCAAAGAAGCTAGATTAAACCTTTAGCGAGCAAAAGCAATATGGTTTGCTGAATGGATAAATGTCAAAGAATGTCACCTGCCAGGACAATATCCTGGTTTGACCATTTGGAAATAACTTAATGGACTTTGAAGTGAATTAAGATAAAAGAATAATCAAGTAATATTGGGCAACCTGGATACAGGACAAATCTTTTACAGATTTAATTGAATCTGTAGAAATTCAATTAATACAACATTTATGTGCATGCAATTTATACCCCACCCTGTATACAAAAGATCTAGGAAATGGCTCAGATAACACTACTGAAGTAGCCTACTAAAAGCAGTCAATGTTTTTATATTTTTGTTTTGAATTTTACCTATATTTCAAATACAACCATAATTTTAAATTGTACCATGCTCTGATAGGAAAAAAAAGGCAAAAAATGGTTTAAAATGTAATGTTCAAAACAGCTTTGCATTTTGTCTTATACAGATTGTACAATACAGAATCCTAGAGGAACTCCCCCACCATATTATTACCTGTGGGCCAGCAGTGTCCTGAAAATCATCTTATTTAGTCCAAGGTAACTTGGCAGCAAGTTTGACCAATCCCATTTCCACTCAGTCATGGTAAACTGTTGATGTATAAAAAGATGGTATTGTTTGTTATTAATCAGAATTAACATAATCCGTAAATTAAAGCTCCAGCTGTGATAAACTAACCGTGTGTGTGTGTGTGTGTGTGTGTGTGTGTGTGTGTGTGTGTGTGTGTGTGTGTGTGTGTGTGTGTGTGTGTGTGTGTGTGTGTGTGTGTGTGTGTGTGTGTACGCGCATGCATGCTGGAACAGGGACTCAGACAGATAACATCAATCATGCCTCGAGAAGAAAGGTTCTATTTTAATAAGTCAGCAATTAATTTATAAATCCATTTCAGGATGTAGCCATTATTTAAATAAAGATAAATCAATTTTTGAATCATTATTCCTCCAAATGTTAAAGGCACTTTGCCAAAACACTTTCTCTGACTCAGAAAAACACAACTGTCAACTTTTTATGCATTGTTGCAATTTAAATGTTTGCTATCAGCACAAAGTTTTTCAACAGAAAAACTGTTTTGCAACTGAACCTGAAGGTGTACACTGTATCTTAATTATTGTGAGATTCTACTTTTTTATTGTTATGTTAGGCAGTTCAGCCACCAAGTGACGATAATAAATAAATATAAATTTCTATCTGTATAAATTGTGAATGTTCTTTAAGTTATATAATACAATTTATTTCTTGCTTTAATTTATCAATTATAAAAAAAGAAAAACAAAGTCATAATTATAAAATATTGAATAATAGCAAATAATAGCAAATGTGTGTGCAAATGTGTGTCAAATTGAACAGAGATATTACTGATAGTAAACAGGCATTTAGAAAGACAGCAAATGCCTACAAAGCTGCATTTTCTATGAAGGTTTGAGGTGAGGAGGTTTCTATTGTTGTTGCTGTTCAGTCACAGAGCTGATTCTGACCCGTCGCGACCCCATGGACCACCACACGCCTATCCTCCACCATCCTCATCAGCCCACCCAGCTTTGTGCCCATTGCGTAAACTATGCCATCTAGCCAACTCATTCTCTGCCGCTCTCTTCTTCTTTTGCCGTCCACCTTTTCCAGCATAAAGGTTTCTATTACTAAATATCAAACACTTACCTGTAACTTTTCTCCACAAAAAGGTGTAATCATTCAAATAGAGTGAGAAATAGATGTGCTACTTAGGATCATACTGTAACCATATATAGTGCTATTTTAAACTCATTAAAAACCAGTGACAACCAAACCCTTCTGGAAAGTAGAAACCTTTAATTTGGGAGCTTAGTGGCTCAAGTCACTAAGACGCTGACTGGGAGGCGGAAGGTCAGCAGTTCGATTCCCGAGTACTGCAGGACGGAATGAGCTCCCGTCTCTGTCCCAGCTCCTGCCAACCTAGCAGTCCGAAAGCAAGAAATTGCAAGTAGATAAATAGGGACCACTTCGGTGAGTAGGTAACAGCGTTCCATGTGCTCCAGTGTCTAGTCATGCCTGCCACATGACCATGGAAATGTCTGCAGAAGCAGACAGCACTGGCTCTTCGACTTAGAAACAGAGATGAGCACTGACCCCTAGAGTCGGATACGACTGGATTTCGAGCAAGGGAAACATTTACCTTTACTACCCATTTCTAAGAACTGTGGTGGCTTAGTGGTTAAGATACTGAACTTGACGACAGGAAGATCAGCAGGAGAGCAGTTCAAGACCCAAGTACTGTATGACGGAGTGAACTCCAGTCTCTGTCCCAGCTCCTGCCAACCTAGCAGTTCAAAAGCAATAAACTGCAAGTTGATAAATAGGTACCACTTCGGTGGGAAGGTAAACAGCATTCTGTGCACTCGTGTCTAGTCATGCCTGCCACATGTCCACGGAAATGTCTACAGATGCAGACAGCACTGGCTCTTGGGCTATAGAGATAAGCACCAAACCCTAGAGTCAGATATGACTGGCTTCCAACCTTTACTCATTTCAAAGCCAGATTTATTATACTCTTTTTTCAGTACTGAGCACTGCAGCCTGATCCTGATCTATGAATGTTCATGAATTTGTAAGGATATAGTAAGTGAATATACAGAGACTTCCAAATGGGATACATATGTGATTTTGCCTAACCCAACCATTAGCACGTAGTACCAGGAAAGAACCTAGGAAGGAATGTGGCCCTCAGATGAAAATGGCTTTACATCTGCAAACAAGCAAACTAGAATGTGGAAGATAAACAGAGTATTAATTTTGTAAGCATTTCAGCAATGAAAAATGTAACACGACTAATTATAAGCAAACTTTAAAATGTATTTAAAACTTGCAGGGGTTTGGTCGAAATGCTTGATAAGCATACATTACAGAGAAAGTGGTGAGAAGCATTCAAGACACTTGATCTCTTCTTATGGCAATGGTTTTCTGGTCACTGAAACTTAGCACTTTAATTTTATGAGTATCTCAGAAGCATTAGATCCTATATCCCTGGTGGCTAATCTTGGCACTCCAGATGTTCTTTGACTTAAATTACAAGAAGCCCAAGTCAGCAGGAGTGCTGATCAGGGCTTCTGGAAATTGAAGTCCAAGAACAGATGGAATGCCAAGGTAGGCCATCATTGTCCTATATTAACAGTGGGCTAAGTCACTGTCCACCAGCCCTTTCCTTGCTATAACAGCAGCAACAACAACAACAACCCATCATGCAGTACCCGGGTCTCGAACTGCCGGCTTGCCAGCCTTCCAGCTAACAAGGATAGCTTCTTAACCCCGAGCGACCACAGCCCCCATTACAGAATGAATAAAGACTGAATCAGGGATATCTGAATTAGATCAGCAGAAAGAATCAGTTGTTTTAGCAGTAGATGCAGTAGTACTACTGCCCAATTTATTATTTATGTATTAGAAATATTATTGTCCCCTTGGTCATATGTATTAAGTCCCAAGCCAGTTTATAACACTATCATACACAATAAGGTAATTAGTTTTAAGTGTCACCAAGTGAGAACCAATTTATGGCTACTTTCAAAGGACATTGGAAATAAGTGAGTTCTTTAAAGAATGGTTTTGCCAGTTCCACTCCTCTTAGCAAGTTTTCAAGGCCACAGAATTAACATCACTGTGTAGAAATCTGTTGTCTATGTTGTCACCAGAAGAAATTGGTAGGTTGTACAATATTATATGGCAGGAAATATATGGCAGGAAATATTCCATAAGGTAAGCTGTTCCTGAGTTGAATAACAGATGAGCAAACTATACCCATAGGTCAAATGTAGCCGCTTACAACTTTTAGTGTGACTCTCTTCATTGTCTCCGAAACCACTCTTTAAAAAACTGGTGATTAGAAGTTCCTACAGGAAAGCCATTTAAGGTCTAACTACTGATGACAGTGCGTGTAGAATTTTGTTTACAGGGATAATTATCTGCACTTCCTGAGGCTGATAGGGGGCAATTTCAGGGCCATTATGCAAAATAAATCAGTAGATTATTACGCAAAAGCTATTGACTTCAACAGTAATTGTTTGTTGTTGTTCAGTCACAGTCAATTCGGACCCTTTGCGGCCCCGTGAACCACTGTCCGCCAGGCACTTCTGTCCTCCATCCTCCTCCTCAACTTGCTAAGTTCTGTGCCCATTGTCTCTACAATACCATCTAGCCATCTCATTTTTGGCCGCCCCTTCCCCCCCCCCCACCTTACCCAGGATCAAGGCTTTCTCAAGTGAATCCTCTCTTCTCATTTGATGTCCAAAGTACTTCAGCTGTATCTTTACTATTTGACCTTCTAAGGAGCAGTCAGGGTTGATTTCTTCTAGGATTGACCTATTTGTTCTCCTCGCTGTCCAGGGGACTCTCAAAACTCTCCTCCGACACCACATCTCAAAGGCGTCTATTCTTCTGCACTCAGCTTTCCTAATGGTCCAGCTCTCACAACCATACATTACCACCGGGAATACCATTGCTTTGACTATACAAATTTTTGTTAGCAATGTGATGTCTCTACTTTTAACTATGTTCCCCAGGTTTCTCATCACTTGCCTCCCAAGAATCAGTCACCTTCTTATTTACATGGCTGCAATCACCATCTGCAGTGAGCTTTGATCCTAGGAAAGTAAAATCTGTCACTGCTTCTACTTCTTCCCCATCTATTTTCCAGGGAGTGATAGGGCCTGTTGCCATGATCTTTGTTTTCTTTATATTGAGTCTCAAGCCAACTTTTGCACTTTCTTCTTTCAACCTAATCAGGAGTTTCTTTAAGTCCTCCTCACTTTCTGCCATTCTGGTGGTATCATCTGCATATCTCAAACTGTTGATGTTTCTCCCAGCAATTTTGATCCCAAATTGTGATTCCTCCACCCCTGCATTGTGCATTATGTGCTCTGTGTATAAGTTGAATAAGCAGGGTGACAAAATGCAGCCTTGTCTTACTCTTTTTCCCATTCCAAACCAATCTGTCCTTCCGTATTCTGTCCTAACTGTTGCTTCTTGATTCATGTACAGATTTCTCATGAGGTATATAAGGTGCTCTGGTATTCCCATCTCTTTAATTACTTGCCACATTTTGTTGTGGTCCACACAGTCAAAGGCCCTAGTGTAATCAGTGAAACAGAAGTAGACTTGTTTCTGATATTCCTTTGTTTTCTCCATGATCTAACGTATATTGGCAATGTGGTCTCTAGTCCCCCTGCCGCTTCTGAACCCCGCCTGCACTTCTGGTAATTCTCTCTCCACGTGCTGCTGCAGTCTATCCTGTATTATCTTGAGCATCACCTTGCTAGCGTGTGGAATGAGCACAATTGTTCGATAATTTGAACATTCTTTAGCATTACCCTTTTTGGGGATTGGAACGCATACTGATCTTTTCCAATCCTGTGGCCATTGCTGTGTTTTCCAAATCTGCTGACAAATAGAATGCAATAATTTGATTCCATCATCTTTTAGGGCTTTGAAAAGTTCAACTTGGATATCATCATCTCCACTGGCTTTGTTGTTTGCAGTGCTTTTTAGGGCCTTTTTGACTTCACTCTCTAGGATGTCTGGCTCAAGTTCAATTTCCTCATAATTGTTATTATCAGGAGTGTTGAGGTCCTTTTTGTAGAGTTCCTCTGTGTACTCTTTCCATATTTTCTTAATCTCTTCTGCATCAGCTAACTCTTTGTCATCTTTGTCCCTTATCATGGTCATTTTTGCTTTAAAAGTTCCCTTGATTTCCACAATTTTTTGAAAAGATCTCTAGTCCTGCCTTGTGTGTTGTTTTCTTCTATTTCTTTGAAACTGTTCATTCAGGTAGGTTTCCTTATCTCTCCTTGCTTTTCTTTGTAATTCTGTATTCAAGTGATTGTATTTTTTCCTTTCTCTTTTGCCTCCCTTCTTTTCTCTGCTATTTTAAGAGTCTCATCGGACAACCACTTAGCTTTCTTACGCTTCTTTTCTTTTAGTATGGTTTTCCTTGCTGCTTCCTACATGATGTCCTGCATCTCTGTCCATAATTCTTCTGGCACTCTGTCTATCTGGTCCAAGCCATTGAATCTGTTCCACACCTCCACTGTATATTCCTTAGGGATGTTGTCTAGGTCATATCTGTCTGGCCTAATTGTTTCCCCTATTTTCTTTAGTCTAAGCCTGAATTTTGCGATCAGTAGGTTGTGATCTGAGCCACAATCTGCTGCTGGTCTTGTTTTTGCTGACTGTATGGAGATTCTCCATCTTAGCTGCAGAGTATGTAATCAATCTGGTTTCGATGTTGGCCATCTGGTGATGTCCATGTGTAAAGTCTCCTCTTGTGTTGCTGGAAGAGAGTGTTTGCTATGACCAGTGCGTTATCTTGGCAGAATTCTATCAGTCTTTGGCCTGCTTCACTCTGTGTTCCAAGACCAAACTTGCCTGTTATTCTATTTAATTTTTGATTTCCTACTTTGGCATTCCAGTCTCCTATGATAATGTGTACATAATTTCTTGGTGTCTGTTCTATGAGGTGTTCTAGGTCCTCATAGAATTGGTCAACTGTGGTTTCATCTGCACTAGTGGTTGGTGCGTATACTTGGATTACACTGATATTGAACGGTTTGGCGTGTATTCTGATTGACTTCATTCCATCATTTTTGAGAGTATATCCTATTACTGCTTTTCTCACTCTTTTATTGACAGTTATGGCTACGCCATATTTTCTGAGGTTTTCTTTTCCACAGTAGTAGATATGATGGTTTCCAGAGCTGAATTCACCCATCCCTGTCCATTTTAACTCACTGATTCACAAGATGTCAATGTTTATTCTTTCCATTTCCTTTTTTACCACTTCCACTTTTCCTTGATTCATAGATCTTACATTCCATGTCCCTATACAGTATTGTTCCTTACAACACTATATTCCTCCTTCCCCTTTCATGTTCCTCCCCTTCTTCTGATGTGATGTGCTCATCATCCTGTTTCATCTAAATTGCCCTTTTGTTTTGGTCCATAAGGTTCTGTTGGCAAACTTCCTGACATGGTTTGCCAGTTTCTACGCCAGTATCCTCCCATCATACATGTTATCACAGTTTAAAACAAAGTATTATCTTGCATACTATCACAGTTTAAAACATAGTATAAGGCTAAAAGTTGAGCTAATTAATGCTGGATATATGCAGTTAGAAGCTATATGTGAAGTAAGAAGTTATATATGTATTCTGGAGTTAATAAGTATCTCATTAGTCATCATCCTTGGTATAAAAGAAGAAAAAACTTGGTATGAAAAGTAAAGTCCACTATATCAAGTCACTACTGTAAGTTCACTATATCACGTCACTATGTAAATCAGTTACAGTAATACCTCAGATAATGTTTACCTTGGATAACGCTAAAATCGCATAACGTTAAGTAATCTGGGGGAGAGAATTGCATCGAATAACGTTAAGATCCTATGGGATGCATCGGATAACAACCACTAAAGCCTGTGTGGTTACAATGTATCTCTATGGAGCTTTAACGTTATCCGATGCATCCCATAGGATTTTAGCATGCATTGGATAACACTAAAAATCGGGTAACACCAAGACTTCTGGAACCAAGTTTTAGCATTATCTGAGGTTTTAATATACTTGTAAAGTCGCTATACACTAGACTTGGTTCCATAAGTCATGATGTTATCCGATTTTTAGCGTTGTCCGATGCATGCATCGAACAACGCTAAAACAAAAGCCCTGACGTCAGGGACAAATCGTGTGCCAAGGGGGTAAGACATTTTGGACAAACTGATCCTTGCCTAGGTGTGTGATTGCGTGCCCTTGCAAAGATCGGCTTGTCCGAAACCACCCTCCCCGGGGAGGTCATTTCGGACAAGCGATCCTTGCCTAGGTGCATGATCGTGCGTCTGTGCAAGGGTTGGCTTATCCGAAATGGCCTCCTCGGGGGGGGGGGGATTTCGGACAAGCCGATCCTTGCACGGGCGCGCGATTGCACACCTAGGCAAGGATCAGTTTGTCTGAAATAACTTCCCGGGGGGGGGGATTTCAGACAAGCCGATCCTTGCACGGGCACGTGATTGCATCCCCCCCCCCAGACGATTGAAGCAGATAACACTAAAGGATTGTTATCCAGAATTGTTATCCGATGCAAGTTTTTTCCAAAAAACTTGCATCGTTATCCAATTCTAGCGTTATCCGATGCAATCGTTATCCGGTGTATTACTGTATCAGTTACTATATTAAGTCAACTACAGTACTGCAGATGAATTATTTATCATATACATGCAGCTAGAAGTTATTAGATTGGGGTAGGAATAGGCACAGATTGATCACCAAAGAAGAGGACACAAAGAGCACGGATCACCAATTGCTTTCAAAATTATTCTTTCGTCTAAGAAAGCTGCTGGGGGGGGAAATAGAATGTTAGAGAAAAGAAAACTCCAACGTTAAGAGCAGTTGATTAGTTAATGTGGTGAGACTATAGTACAGCTCATCCAGTTCAGTTAAAGATAAATATCAGAGATAATATTAGTTTATCCTACACTTGGGCAACCATCTACATTGTACTACTCAGCCAGCGTCTTCATCTCCACCATTCCTGTATGCTGTTGCTGCCACCAAAGAAGAGAAAGGCAGGTAGAATGCGAGAGAAAGGCAGGTAGAATGCGAGGTGACAATTTTTTAATACCAGATTTTTAAAGAAGACATGATAAATATGTCTATTAAAATTGCCAGGAGCTGCAGTGATATCTGAAGATGCTATTTTTTACTGTTTCCATCCTTAAACTGGAAATGAATACCCAATCACTTCTGATGTTGAAAAAATATGGAAATCCCAAGACTTGACAATCCTCAGAATTCCCTGGGGGCCCCTTTCTTCCATATATAGCCCTTTTTTCTTTCAGTGACCTCAAGGTGGTCCATATGGCTCACTTAAACTCTAAATAGATTGAAATTCTAGGGTGGGTTTATTAACGTGGTTCTATTTTTATGGTCATGCTTAATAATAACAGTGTTAGATTATTTTATGGACTCCCATTGGACTGTTACTATAAGAATAAAACTAATAAAATATTCAGGTAATTGTCCACAATCTGATAATACTGTAAATATCTGTGCAATTCAATGTAACTATTGCTTGTCACCTGCAGATTAATAGAACATCACAGTCCTGTCACACAGCAGAAAAATTTTGCCCTGAGTTGTCAACATTTGAAGGTCTTATGCTTCTAGTGTATTAATGAGTGGAAGAGAGAGCAGCGACATGCACAATAAAAAATATTATCTCAATTTCAAAGTAAGGTCACATTTAATTTTGGGGCTATCTAAGAAAAGCAATATGTGTCTTTCATTTGCCTACTTGGAATAACATTGTCTAAAAAAGGCAGCACTCTAAGGTGAATTTATCTGAAGTCAAAAGTTTTGCTAGCTTCATTAGCTTTTCCATTAATACTTTTATTTTTAATTGAAATATGCAATACAGAAAAATTGAACTGTGGAATGATTATTTACCCATGAACATTTCTGTAGCAAAAAGATAATTTGTACTTTGAAATGTTAACTGAAAAGCACATTTAGTATTTCTATTTTTTTCCTATTAGAATCAAATGACATTTTCTTTCTTTTCCTAAGGCTTTTGTGCTTTCCAATTACTGCTTTAGGTACAGGAGAGGTATAGAAGCAGCATATATTCCCAATCTAGTACAGATGTACCTCGTTTAAAGAGCATAATGCATTCCACAGGATTGCTCTTTAAGTGAGTTTGCGCTTTAAGTGAAACACCATTGTAAATGACCAATGGGGGGGGGGGGAGATTGTGAACCCCAATTTATTGGTTAAGTGAGTTTTTGGTTAGTTTTATTTGTTAAGTGAAGCGAACATTCAGATAAAAGGCTGCTCTTTAAGCAAGTTACTCTTTAAGCGAGGCGTTCTTTATGCGAGATTTGACTGTATAGAAAAAAATGGACAACATGTTGCATAAATTCAGTGACTGGATGTAACAGGTTCATACGAGTTCGCCAGAACCGGCAGTAACTTTCCCCAGTGTCCTGGAGGACCGGTAGCAGCTTTTGGGGGGAACCACCTTTGGGGCTTACCTTTTCACTGCACATGCATGCCAAACAGTTGGTGTGCATGCACCCCTACAGTGCTTGGTGCATGTGCACGGCCTCCTTGCTGTCCTCCCAAATGGGGAGGAGGAAGAGAAGCTGCTAGCCTGAAGCTCCCTATAGCCTGCTCCCCAGGGAAAGTGGGATGTGGTGTGTTTGTGTGTATTTCAATGTGTATTTAATACCTTTACCTATATTGATGTACTACCACAGTTCCTAAAAAGGCTTGGCAGCGGGCAGGCCTGGCGACCTAGCTTGGGGTTTTTAAGCAAAGTCTTGGAGTTACCTCATCAATAAGCTACACCTGTGCTGTTCCAATTGCTGTTCCAATTAGAGAACTCTTAAGGAGGTACAGCTGTTTTACATTTACATTAAGGCATATTATCCTAGAGAACTGGTTAGGGAAAGACTTAGTACCTAACTTCTTTAACTGTTGAAAAGTTGAAAAGTGCCAAAATAAAGCCATCTTGTGGTCAGTTCATTCTGTAGTTCCTTCCATCTGACCTAGTATGAGAAAGATTAGTCAGAATAAGCTTTAAGCTCTGATTTAAAAGCTCTGGTTGATTTGTGTTTGGGGTGGGTGGGTAGGTGCATTTTAATGTATTTTTTATTTTATTTTATTTATTTACGGGTTTGTGTTGTGAGTGGGCGGGTGGGTGGGTTGAGTGGTGTGTGTGTGTGCTTATTTTTATTTTATTTTTATTTTTTTCTTTGTCCCCACCCACAACGTCATGACATTGGCTCCGCCCATGGTGTCATGATGTTAGCTCCGCCCACACTGTGATGATGTCACGGTGGGGTAGTAAAATTTTTGACATGCCACCACTGCATAAATTACATCTGCAGAAGGGTAATGATGTCACTAGAAGGAAGAGATATGTAGTAATTAATGACTTCCTCCTTCTATCCGACAGATTGTCCAAATTGTGTGAAAAATGGCCAAAAAGCAAATTTTATTGTGTCTGAAGACAGAGAAAGTCTTTATATACTCAAGTATAAGCTGACCTGAATATAAGCCGAGGTACCTAATTTTTTTACTTGAGAAACCAGGAAAATAGATTGACTCGAGTATAAGCTGAGGGTGGAAAATGCAGCAGCTGCTAGTGAATTTCAATAAGCAAAATACATAAAAATAAAATAAATTAATTGAGACATCTGTGGGGTAATGTTTTTGAAAATTTATGGTACTGTATTTGAGTTGGTGCCACCCAACCAGCACTTGCGCTGCTGGGAAAGGGGGTGGGTGGGCCAATAGTGCCAAGGCAGAACGCGGGAAATGTCTCTCCAGCCTCTGTCTCTTGCTGCGAGTGAGCAAAGCTTCCCCCGTCTGCCTTGGCATGCCCTGTAGTGCACGGACGATGAGGTGGGCAAGTGAAGCTGCAAGGGCTGAGGAGAAACTGGCTCTGCCTCGCTATGAGAGAGTGGAGGAGGCTTCGCAGATCCGTCTCCCTGCTGCAGCTGCACCCGAGAGAGCCCTTCTAACTGTGCTCCCAGGCAGCTATTTTTTCTGCTCTGCAGCAGGGAGAACTGTAGAGCTAATAGCCTTCACTGCCCACTTCTCCCATCATGTCTTTGATGTGAAAGAGCAGCAGCTCCTTGATTCTCTCTCCCTGCTCCAGAGTGAAAAAACCAGTCTCATGCTAAAGACACGATGGGAGAAGTGGGTGGCGAAGGCTTATAGTCACTGCTGCCGCCTTCTTCCGCCACCACCATCTCAATTGGGCACGGAGAAAACCAGCATCTCTCAAGACACAGCAGGAAAGAAGTTTTCTCTGCACCTGATTGAGACGTGTAGACGACAGGACTAGAGAAGCGGGCAGCAAAGGCTATTAGCCGCTGCCGCCTTCTTCCTTCACGCTTGGTGACCCACATATAAGCTGAATCCACTTTTTTGAGCTCATTTTTGGGGCTGAAAATTTGGCTTATACTCAAGTATACAGTAGTACCTCAGATAACGTTATGACTTGATTCCACAAGTCATAACATTATCCGGTTTTTAATGTTGTGCAATGCATTGATCGCACAATGTTAAAAAAAACAAACCTGTTCCCTTTTCAATGAGGTTTGAACTGGTTTGCTTAGTAAGCCGGGGGGGGGGGGCGGTCTGAAAAGAAGGGACCCAAGCCTCTCTTGGGTCCCTTGTTTTTAGAAACCTCTGTCTGGCTTGCTAAAGAGCTTAGCGATCCAGGTGGGGGGGGCCTTCTTAACAGAGGCTTGGGTCCCTTATCCCAGCCTCTCTTAAGAAGATCCCCCTCGGCCTGGATAGCTAAGACCCTTACCAAGCCGGGCCAGGGGGGAGGGGTTCTAAAAAGAAGGTAGGATTTCCCCCCCCTACTTTCTTTTTAGAAACCTCCATTTGGCTTGGTAAAGGGCTTAGCGATCCAGGCGGCAGGGGGGCATCCTAACAGAGGCTTGGGTCCCTTATTCCAACCTCTCTTAAGAGGATCCCCCCCACATGGATAGCTAAGACCCTTACCCAGCCAGGCAGGGGGAGGGGTTCTAAAAAGAAGGTAGGATTTTTCCCTTCTTTTTAGAAACCTCCGTCTGGCTTGGTAAAGGGCTTAGCGATCCAGGCGGCAGGGGGGCTTCCTAACAGAGGCTTGGGTCCCTTATCCCAGCCTCTCTTAAGAAAACCACCCCCGCATGGATAGCTAAGACCCTTACCAAGCCAGGCAGGGGAGGGATCCACAGCTGCAGGGTGGCTGGGGAAGCCAACAGGGACTCGCCTTCGGCTTCCCTAGCCTCCTGCTTCTGCCTCCGCAACTGTGGGGTGTCTGGGGAAGACAATGGGGGAGCCCCCCCGTCAGCTTTCTAGCCACCCCACCCCTGCCTCCGCAACTGCAGGGTGGCTGGGAAGCTGAACGGAGAACCCCGTTCAGCTTTCCAGCCACCCTGCTGCTACAAACAACTGCATCAGATAACGCTAGCAGATCGTTATCCGATGCAAAATTTCTAAAGAAATTTTGCATCATTATCCGATTTTAGCATTATCCGATACAGTCGTTATCCAAGTATTACTGTATATGGTACCTACAAATTCTCCTTGCTGGTATAGTCATCTAGTGACAGAGATTGACAGACTAGGTATTTACATCACCACTCTTCCACAGGTATAATTTTGTGCAACAAGATTTTGGTCATTTAAGAGGATGGATGAGGTCAACTGTGGTTCCTTCAAACCCACTCATTACTGAAGATGTTTTTAAGTAGCTCTAATAACAGTGAGCACAAGTCATGAGCATAGGTTTGCATTTTGGGAGTAGTGAATGAACATGTTGCATACATATTTAAAAATCTTAACAAAAGAACTAGATTTTTTTGCCGATAGCAAGCATTTGAACACCATGCAATATTTTACTGCAAGTGTAAACATTTCATACAAACACCAACCTTTTCTAAGAAATCAGTGCAATATGAGTGGTGCACCTGAAAAGGGTCAAAACCAGACTGTTCTTTCTTTTTGGGTGTCAGATTTAGAGGGTGAATGCTTGCTATACCTCCTTCAGATAATCCTTCATTGGACAGCTGTTCATACAAATAGTCCTTTAAAAAAAGAAGAAGGCCAGTATCAGTTGGACTGAGCAAGAAAAACTAAGTAAATTTCACACATCCTGAAAGAATATTGTAATTTGCACCACTGAATAATGATTTGGTAACCTCCATGATTAGTGTATTTGGTGATACTAATTCTGTTGGTTAAGGTGAGAGGTAAAAAAAACAGTGCCTTATTTAAAAATATAAAGGAAGAGGAGGACCGTTTTACAACACTTTTATGAAATGAGAAATGTCAGATGTTCAAACTGGATTCAGAAATGAAGATGCACTAGAGATCTTGTAAATATATACTGGAAAACACTGTATTTTGAGTTCATTAGGAGAAGGTGGACTAGAAATGTAAGTAATAACTAATAAATTACCTCCTTATGCCAGAGCAACTGATAAATTATCACAGATTACCACTGTAATTGATAAATTTTTCCAGTTAGAACTGTGAATTTTTATTGATTGACTGATTTGTTTTGTTTCCCACTTTGGGTGGCTCACAATGTTAAACAACAGAAAAATAAAGATAAAGATAAAAAACAAATTATATCAATAAATAAATTATCAACTAACTAAAGTCACATGACAAAAATAAAATACTCCTGCTGTGATGTTTCTCCCCTACTTGGTGTCTCTTTGTCAGTGGCAAATATTCAATGGATATTTGCAATATGAGCTCAGATGCCTCTTTCTTTTCAAATTAAATAATCATTTTTATGTCAGCATGCCTCTCATAATCACAGCAGTCCTTTTCACCTTGTTCTGCAGCAACAAGGTCTTGGTTAGGATGGAACTGATTCTTTACTCAACAACCTGTGCAGATTGTTTGATACTGGGGAACAAAAAGAGGAAAAACCTGCAAACACTGAGATTGTTATATGTATGGTCTTCTCAGTGAAAAAGAAGAAAATGAAACAATCAAAAGATAATTCAGGGGGAAAAGTAATTTTATTTACCTTTAGTTCCACAAATGCAGTTTCCTTATTGCTAATGCAGGTGTTCTTATATCAGTAAAACAATCTCTATTGATTACAGGTTGGTTGTTAAAAAATTGGTGTTGTTATATGCTATAAAAGTCACTTCCAGTTCATGACAATCCTAATAGGGTTTTCGAGATATTTGAGATGTAAAAAGAACCCTCTGTCACTTTTCAGTTAGTACCCTTGGCAAAGAAGGGATTGGAGTCCACATATCTTGAGTGCTTTCCCAATTCTTTATCTACTAAACCACATTGGTTTCAATTTTTAAAAGGGCTTTAAAATTTTAATGGACTTTACATATGCACAACTCTGTCATATAATATCTGACTGACTATATAGGGATTCTGATGGGGAGGGGAGGACTACATGGGGAATGAGCAATTGGATTTCATTGATGTGGGGGAGAGGTCATTATGATACTCAGGGGGTGGCTGGCAATTCCAGGAGACCTCAGGACAGATGGTTAAGATCTGTCCCAAGATCAAACCGCCTCCTGATCTGCCAAGTGGAGGGTGACCAGCTCAGTCAGCCCTCTGCCCTGTCCTGTATGCTTCTGAATGCCAGCCCCATCTGATTTGGGACTTGATAATAGTTGAACAGCCCAACCTGACTTGTATCATCAAGACCTAGGTGGGAGAAGGGGGAGGAGTAGCGCTTTCATTAATTTGCCCATCTGGGTTTGTATTTCAGCACCAGGGCAGAACTGAGGGCAGAGGGGTGGCCATCATCCACAAAGAGAACATCAAACTCAGCAGGATCTCTGCAGCAGCTGTGCCAGGTTGGGAGGCACTCCATGTGGTGGTGGGAGCCAGTGAGAGACTGAATCTGGGTTTAATCTACTTCGTCCCCTCCAACTTGGCTCCAACCTTAGCAGGGCTAGTGAATTTTATTTCCAACATAACTTTATCTTCTCCCAGGACTTGGTTCTGGGAAACTTTAATGTGCACGCAGAGGGAAAGCTGTTAGGCACGTCAGCAGAATTCATGGATGCCATGGCTCTCATGGGCTCATCCCAAAGTGTTGACGGCCACATACAGACTTAGTCTTCCATGGGACACATGGAGACACAGACATGAGGACTGAGGGGCTGATTTCATCAGCCCTATCCTGGTCCGACCACCACCTGCTGAGGTTTAAAGTGGTGATTCCTATCCTACTTCCCCAGGATTTAGGACTGATCAGGATGGTCCACCCCCAAGGCTATTGGATCAAACTGGTTTTCAGGTGGGTTTCTGTCTGAGCTGGTTGACACTCCTGTCGAAGTCCAGGTGGCGAGATGCCACCACCTACCCCGGACTCCAACCAGCTGTCCAGGGGATAAAGGGCTGCCCTGGTGGAGCGGACGGCCAAAGACGCTGCCCCGGCCATGTGGGCAGCCAAAGACGCCACCCCAGCTGTGCGGATGGACAAGGATGCCACCATTGATTGCTGACCCCGGACTCCCATTAACTGTCCGGGAGGGACCTCGCTGTTGACCGGACCCTAACAATGGTCCAGTGGGGAGGACTGTGACTATTTCATTTTGTTTTTTCTGTTGTCTATTGTTACTTTACTGTTATTTGTTGCACTAGTTTTTAAGCCACCCTGAGTCACCATGGTAAGTGGGCAGCTATAAATGTGAATTATAAATAAATAAATAAATATCGAAGCTACCAGGACGGTGGACATGATTGCTCCCAAACACCCTCTCTGCAGCAGAGCTCGGTTTTCCCTGTGGTTCAGCATAGAAGAAGACTAGAAAGCAGATGGAGACAGATCCCATCAGATGAGAACTTTGGACAAGTGAGGAGGGCCTCCTTGCTGTATCAGCGAGGAGCAAGGAAGGCCAGGAAGACTTACTATGTGATCCACATAAAGGAGGCTACAAACAGTCAGGCTAAATTATATAAAATCATTTGTAGCCTCACAGTCAGCCATTCCATAGGCCCTCGAACATTCCAACTGTCCTGCGATTCATTCGCATCCTTCTTCAAATCAAAGGTGGAGATAATCCGCCTGGACCTTGATACCATAGTTCCTGCAGTTAATCTGGAAGGGGTGTCCAGCGAGATACCCATCCATGCTTCCTGGGATCAATTTCAGCTTGCATCTCTTAAGGAGGTGAACAAGACTCTTTCATATTGTAACCCCACGATCTCTCAATTCAATCCTTACCCATCCTGGCTTTTAAAGACAGCTAAGGGAACAGGAGAGTGGCTATTAAACATCATTAATGCCTCCTTGGTGGAGGGCATGATGCCAATAAAGGTATAGGAGACAATTATACACCCTCTCCTGAAAATCTAAACTTAGTAACGGATGACTTGGATAACTATAAACCCATGGTGAACTTCCCTTTTGGGGGGAAGGTGATCAAGAAGTAGTGGCAGATCAACTCCAGGAGCTCTTGGATGAAATCAACTGCCTAGGTCCATTCCAGTTAGGTTTCAGACCTCATCACAGCACCAAAACCACATTGGTAGCACTGTAGGATGATCTGTTCCGGGAGGCATACCAGAGGGGGGCATGGGGAGGAATCGTCCATCCTGGTGCTCCTGGACCTCTCAGCGGCTTTCGATATGCTGGCATTCAGAAAACAGCTTAAAGTGCTTCTGTTTAGGGAGGCATTTGAGTAGGGGTAGTCATCGGACTAGTGTTAGGCTTCTTATTCAGGCCCCCGCCGTGAATTAGGTTTGATATGTGATTTTATTATGTGATTTTATTATGTTTTTAATGTGCTGTTGTTAACCGCCCAGAGTGGGTGTGACCCTAGATGGGCGGGATATAAATAGTATTTTATTATTATTATTATTTATGTTTAATACAACATATCCATTTTAAATGTTAAAAATGTGGTTATTACCTTTAATTCTGTTTCTTCCAAAACAAAATAAAGTTAGATGATTCTATCACAATATTAATGTCTTACTGATTCAGCTGTTGACTTTTTTCCTATTTGTGAAACATAACTCAAAAAACAAATCAGTGAAACATACACTAAGTACATAAATAAAAAATATACAATTTCTTCTGAGTTAACCTTTCCAAATAAATGCAGAAAAGCTTAAACAGAAGAGTCTAGCATGGTGCAATATTGAGTTAGCTATTGACTTTATGAAGCATTATCACCTCCTTGACTAACCCTTAGCTGCCAGCAGACGCTGCCTCAGGCCACTACACACCTAATTGCTCGGTAAAAAAGGCTGTTTCCCTACCTCATTGAGCTGGATGATGTGATAAATTTGCCTCAGGTATTCACTGCCACCTGGTTTGTGGCAGATATCCAGGATCATCATGTTTATTTTCTGCTCAGTCAATTCAAGCTCAATAGTTTCCTCTTGTAAGCTTTTACAATCTTCTGCAAGAACAACAGTACTTGGGGGGGAAAAGGAAGCATAGGTATTATAAAACAGGAAGTGGTGACTACTAATAAATATCCAGAGAATTAATCCAGGAGAGTAACAATAGTCATATTCACTGATCTGAGTACCAGTACATAAAACTATGAGAATACTTCTTTGCAAGGGTACTTCAGTGTAGTTACAAATACAATAATACAAATATTTTACCACCCATAATCATTTGTGTCCCCTCTCTTACATTCTTCTGCATTCATTTTCCCATTGATATAATGAAATATCATCTTAATTCAAAGAAAACATAAAACTGATTTTTTTAAAAACACGCAAGATAAACATAATATATAAAATGTTTTTAAAAGTATTTCTGATACTAAAAATTGCTTCCTTAGACATTTCACCACATGTTATATTTTATATCCTGGATAAAATGCCACAAAATTAGCCATTGTCCCAAGCGCTAGTTAGATATTTTGCACCTTAAAAGGTTTTTGATGATCTACTTATGTGTAATTTTATATCATTTGTTGTTTCCCTGGAAGTAGAACTCTTAAAACTCTCTACTCTTTTTTTGCTTGTGGCATTGAAGCTCACTTAAGTATCTCTGTTTCTAATGTTACATAAATTGCTATAGGATTCAAAATTCATTATAGTACAGTGGAACTTCATACAACAATCGCCCCATATAGCAATGAGATCACATAACAATTAGGTTTGGGGGGGGGGGGGAGATGGCGTCACACATAACAATTTTCCCTATGGAAAAAATTGTCGAACAATTTTTCAATGGGGAAAACCACTTAGCGAAAAAAAATGGTTGTACGATGCATCCCATAGGGAAAATCGCAATATGATGCATGCATTGTATAGCAATTGTTTCATACAACGAGCCCCATGGAAATCGTTGTATGAGGTACCACTGTATTGTAAACCACTTTGATTACCCTCTTAGAAACTCCAGAAACTGACAGACTGTATTTTCCTATTACAATCTTTATAGTATCTCAAAAAACAAAACAAAATAAAATAAACAAAATAAATTAAAATAAAATAAAAAACACTGTAGCACTTTAAAGACTAACTGCTATATTTTTATTGTTAGCTTTTGTGGATCAAGTCCACGAAAGTGAAGTGGACTTGATCCACGAAAGCTAACAATAGAAATATAGCAGTTAGTCTTTAAAGTGCTACAGTGTTTTCTATTTTATTTTAATTTATTTTGTTTATTTTGTTTTGTTTTCTGAGATGCCTGAACCACAGACTAACACGGCTACTATTCCAAAAAATCTTTATAGTAAATATTATAAAGGCTACTGTGTAAACTTTCTGAATGAGTAAAACAAGTTTTTTCAGCTATGAATACTATGTGCAGTGAAATCCTCTGTCTAGAATTAAGATGAGTTTTGTGGGACATATTCAGGTGCACACCTTTAACAGTAAAGTTCTGTTATTTATTTTAAATGTGCTAACATTACAATATTTCCCCCCATAGATTTATCATTCTAGTCACAAAAATGCTACATAATGCCTAGATGTTGGACAATATTTAAGTTCAAAATGCAGTTACATAATGTACTAGAGAGGCAGTATTTACTTTGAAAAATCTACATGCTATCATGCATTTTTTTCTCTTTAAAGAATAGCAAAATGCTAAGGGAATAACAGCAAATGTTAAGAAAATCTTATGTTTACAATTAACATATTTTGCAGCTAGTTTTTAAAATCTGCACGGCGGTTTATGTTTATGTGAAACTGCTTAGAAGATGACATTGAAAAAGTTGAGGCCCTCTGACAAAGGAGTGTATCAGTGTCAGCATCCAAACTGTATCCTTTCCTGTCCATCACTATGTAGGTGAAGCAGATGATTGGATTCAGTCAGTGCTGTGATTAATGAGTTCCTCCCTGTATTTGGGACTTCCTATCAATCATGTCATTAGGGAGAATGTGCCCTGAAAGAGGCAGACCTCAGCCAAGGAATAACTGCATTCATCTTAATCTTTATATGCACCCAGTCAGGCAACTCAGGGTCACCATGATGAAAAATAATAATCTTCAACTCAACAAATTACTTTGCAAAGACAGATATTTCTTTACTTTTTAGGCCGTGCGTTCTCCAGAATTTTAGTTGACTGTTTATAGCCTGGGAGCTCATAACAAAGTGAAGGTTATTTTAATGTAATGTTTTTTGGCAGCTGAGAAGATAGGGAATGAATATAGCTGTCATTTTTTTAAAAGCCTGAATTTCCTTTTCAGCATTTCCATAAAGATCAATTAGATCTATGTTTATCAGTTGGAACAAAGTACTTTATATGAACCAAAGCAATGTTAAACAGGAATACAACTCCTATCTTCCATCAAATTGTACCTAACTTACACCAACATTGGTTTGCAATTATAAAACTTGTTTATACAGTCATCTGTTAGACACACAATATGTTGCTTTAATTTAAATCAAGAGATATTTCTACATCTATTAAATTATCACTGATCCAAAATCTGTGCAGGAAACTTACTGTCATCAAATCACATTTTCCACATTAAAATGTTATATACATAAAATAAAACACATGAATAGTCAATCTAATTGCTGGTCCCATTTAGAATAGAGTCATTGAATCAATAGGACTTTTATTGCAAAGTTCTATTGATTCAATTGTTGTAACTCTGCTTGGGACTAACAGTTGGATTTAATCCATATTTAGCAATTAAAATAATCAGTGGTCAGAATCCTATTGATGATGTATGTAATTTAACTTCAGCACACACAAATACTCAATTGAATTTTAGGAAGTAGCAGATATCTTTTTACAAGAATATTCTGAATGTGAAGTTTCAATTTTACTTTACTCCCTCTTGTTAAGCTGGTGCATGTCTTATTAATATTTGACATTTTTAAAAGCCATCATCTAAAATTTGGCTCATGGATACTTCCCCTTCCACCGCAATGGTAGATCAATGAAGACGCCTCTCTTCTTGTGCTGCCCTTCTTTGATTTCTTAAACCTATCTTCATCAACTGATTGTTTATTTTTGAATTTATTTCATATTTTTAGTTTTGGTAGCAATCCTCAGATAATAAAAGAGTAAACATGTTGTCCTTCCTGTATAACACACTCTGAAGTACATGGACCCTTCTTAACTCATAACACCTGATCATCTTCTTCATAAAATCTCCACACTGGCAAAGATTAAGCTAGAGTTCTATACAAGCAGACATAATTATGAAGGATACCAAGAAACAAGTAAGAGATCAAAAACAATACAATCAGTTCACAAAATGGGATGCACTAAATTGAGGGAATGTAATTAAAATACAAACCAGAAATCTAACAAAATGATAAGGAGCCTTAATGTTGTTGTTATGATCTATCAAGTCATCTCAAACTTGTGTTGTGTGACCTCCAGAAAGTTTTGTCCCAAACAGCCTTGCTCAGCTCTTATCAACTAAAAGCTATGGCTCCTTTATGGAGTCAATCTGTCTTACATTTGGCCTTCATCTTCCTGCTGCCTTCAACTTTTTCTAACATTATTGTCTGTTCTAGTGAATCTTATTTTCACAATCTGCCTGAAACATGATGTTCTCAGTGGCTGTCTGCAGGGGCATATAGCCTGCCCTTTGGTGTAGACTGGTCCAACCACATAGACACATTGATGGGGTAACTCTGCCCTGCCCTGTATCCACCCTACCACAAAATACAGTGAGGTTCAACTAAATTGTTCCACCACATTTTATCCCATCCACAATGTATGTGCATGCTGAGGACAGAATTAAATAGAGAAGTGGCAGAAAAAGGCTTCTCTGATCAGCTGAGAAGTATTGTTGCCACTGAGGTGGCTTCTGTTGGTGTAAACAGTTAGCAGAGTGGTATGCAGTGGCCAGCTAGAGGCTCGCACCTGGCAAGGTAGTCCCTTGTGGAAAAAAACAGACAGACAAGTCTTGGTGCAGAGGAAGAACTCAAAATAGGTAAAAAAGTGCAAATATATACAGTGCAACAATTGAAACACAAAACAAAAATGTTCTCTTGGGCTGCTCAGTTGACCTCACTGAGACAGTTCAGTTGTGCTATATACGGTTGAGTCCAGTCCAGTCCAATAGGGTAAGTGTAAGCTGTAATTACAGACAAAGCCAAAGAGTTCTACAGCTTCTGTCTTCCTAGTGGAGGCTTACCCCAAGTAGTCCTTCTTTGTCCAGCAGGCACAGATGACATAGCAGGCAAAAGCCATCATCAGGATTAGTGCAAAGATTAAGTCCTCATAGCAGGTTCTGGAGCACACAGGAATCTTTGCCCAGACTGTTAGCAGAGGAAACTCAGCAAGTTCAGCATTGTAGCTGCAGGCATCTGAACCTTGTAGCATCATTTGAGCTTTGTAGAGGCAGCTAGATATCTGCAATTCTGCTTTGGCCTAAATACACTGGCCCATGGAACACACCAGGGAAAAGTCTCAACACCTGTGTGACCTGCAGTGAGGTCTTAAAGGCATCACAGACACAACATGCCTTGCAACCAGTTAGGATGTGAGGCGAAGACTTACAGTCCCTAACAGCTTTCCCAGCCCTCCTGGTGGCAGCGTAAAGGAATTGCTTTTTAGTTGATCAAGCCCCCCCCCCCCAATCAGCTGAGAAGCTTGATCCTGGAAGCAGGGATCATGCCAAACAGCATTTGGCTCCTCCCCCTAAGTAGGTTTTTAAAGTATCAGTCCAAGAGGGCCAGTTGGGACCAGGGGCTCACAACATTTTCCCACCATGGGTCAGACCCGCCCCAATCCACAGTAGTGGTAGCCAAAGTCATGGTTGCTCCCAGTGCTTACATTTTCTTCTTCTTCTTTGTTGCTAGGAATCATGTTGTTTTTTCGGCTTCTTGCACAGCCTCTGCTGCTCCCCATGACGGTGGGAGGTTTTTCAGAGCATGTTTGCTCTGTTTTGGGAATTTTTCACTGGTTTTCTACTGCATTTCGGCAGCTAGAACACAGCAGTTGGGGACTTTCTGGTTCCACGCTGGGAGCTCAGGCATGGACATAAGCTCCGCCCAGCACCGGAAGTGCCCAAACATCATGTTCTAGCTGCTGAAATGCAGCAGAAAAGTGGCAAAAATTCCCAAAACTGAGCGAGCATGCTCTGAAAATCCTCCTACCACCATAGGGAGCGGTGGAGGCTGTGCAAGAAGCCAGAAAAATGGCACGATTCCCGCCACCAGCACAAGTGACATGTTCAGACCTCCAGTGGTGGTGGTGGTGGTGGGCTTCTGGAGCTGTCAGGGTAGCCACTGTGGGCTGTATTAATGAGCTCTACAGGCCGAATTAGGCCCACAGGCCATAGGTTGCAAATGCCTAGTTTAGACAATACAGTAGAACCCCGTAGAGCAAAAAAACTCCACAGGGCTCTTCGCTATACAGATATTTCGTTATACAAAGCGCTATTGGTGATACCCCGCATAATGAAAAGAATGTTTGTTATATGGGGCTTAATTAAGCAAGCTATACCTCGCTTAACAAAAACCCTGTATAACAAAACAAAAACCCCAAATAACAAAAAAATGTTCATCGTGCAGGGTATCGCCAATAGCATAAAAACGCTTTGTTGTATGAATTTTTCATTATACGAAGCATTCATTATGCAGGGTTCCACTGTACCTCAGTTTTCTCCTTTTTGTATGCCCTTAACAGTTTTAAGTGTTTCTTCCATCATCTTTCTAGGGTTTTTTTTTTTCCTGTAAGAATTGTCTTTATGCATTCTTCTGTATGCAATTTACAGTTCTTCAGGCTCACGTTACTATTTTTAGTAATGCTAAGGTATTCCTTATGTGGATTTCAAATTAATTAGGAATGCTACTTAAACTATATTTTGACACTATGATTCTTTTCGTGTCAGGGATCATCTGTCCAGTTAAGGGCACATTTGGTGATTTGGTGTAGTTGGAAAAAATGTGGATTTAGATGCCGCTACAATCTGTAGATTCAGCACCAAGTCTAAAATAACCTCTAAGATGCACACCTGGTCCCTCCAGGGAAGAGCAGCTCTTGCCAAAGGAAGAATCTGTTTCACAGAGGAGGTAGGGTGAAACTCTCTGCCTTTGCTTTTGAGTTGGGTGTTGAACCGGTGCCCATATTCTACTCCCAACCCAAAGGCAAAGGCTAGAAGGATTCACCCTGCCCACCGTGTTGTTTCAGCAGGGAAGGCAGGGTGAATCTCTCTGCCTTTGCCTTTGAGTTGGGGGTTGAACCAGTGCCCATGGTCAACCCCCAACCCAAAGGCAAAAGCTCACATCGAGGGATTTGCCCTGCCCACCCTATTGTTTCAGCAGGGGAGGCAGGGCGAATCTCTTTTGCCTTTGGGTTGGGGGGTTGAACCAGCTTTTTTTTTCCATTGTGGGATCAATGCATCGTACAACGTTAAAAACCGGATAACATTAAGACTTGAGGAACGAAAGCTTTGGGGGGTGCGAGAAGGCTCCCCCACAACACCTGGCTACTGCCGTTTTTTTAAAAAATTGTTGTACGGTACATTTTTTTAAAAAAAAGGCACTCATTGCACAATTTCATCACTGTACGATGCAATTGTTATAGGGGGTTCCACTGTTCTGCAATTTCAGCCACAAAGGAAGCAGTTGGATATTCCTCCTGGAAATTCTGAAATGCCCACTGAACATACTGTTATTTTATAAAACTAAATGTGTTTATCTGTTTCTAATCAGAAAAGGCCCTTTGTATGGACCATATCTTCCTTAATTTAGTCTCTATAGCAAAATAGAAGAAGAAGAAGAAGAAGAAGAAGAAGAAGAAGAAGAAGAAGAAGAAGAAGAAGAAGAAGAAGAAGAAGAAGAAGAAGAAGAAGAAGAAGAAGAAGAAGAAGAAGAAGAAGAAGAAGAAGAAGAAGAAGAAGAAGAAGAAGAAGAAGAAGAAGAAGAAGAAGAAGAAGAAGAAGAAGAAGAAGAAGAAAGGAAAACAGAAGTATTATGTCTTCTTACCAATCCATGCTTAGTTTTCTTGCCTTTAGCAATTGGTTTTCTATCCAGTTTGGTCTTTGCTGTTCGATGCTCTGTATTATCTTGTGTGTCACCTCTTTTAGACTGCTTTTCTTTCTTCCTATAATACTTTCCAAACATGCACGGATTAAGGTCAGCTTCTCTTTACTCCATCTATTAAGAGTTGTACCTGTTAAAAGTTCTGTGGTGTTTCCATCCTCAAATATTTGACATATGATTACAATTAAGATCCAGACAAGAAGACCAGCTTTTTTTGAGTCAATAATGTTTTTTGCTATTTTCTTCTCAGACAGAGAAAAGAAATACTTAATTGGTGAAGGCAAGCATGCAATCACTGTAGGTAACTTGCTGATTACAATAGACACTGCATGAGCAGCAAGCCTGGTGAAGCCTTTAAAAAAAGAATGAAAGAAGTTATGACTAGAAACAAAAAATATTGCTTCACAACACAGTTACCAACATTAAATGATATCTAATTCTAAGACACAGTTGAGAACCATAGTCCTATTTCATATGTCTGTCATGGCCATCCTTGCATGGTGAAAGAGTGAACCAAACCCACCACATCAACAATGCAGCTAAAAACAGTGAATGCACATGAACACTTGGGCCACACAGAGGCTGTTAGCATTTCTTTCTATTCTTTGTTTAGAGACAAGATCAGTTGTTTCTATACAGCACATAATTTACATCAGGAGTTCTCAACCTTTTAAAGCTGTGGGCCAGGTCATGCTCCCTCTGACAGCTTTGGGGGCCGGATGGGCATTTGTCCTTCCGCCACCACATGGCACTTCATGGTGTGGTGGAGGTGGGGGTGGGCAACATGAAATGGTGCCATGGGTTGCATCCGGCTTGTGTGCTGCAGGTTGAGAACCCCTGATTTACATCCACAAGAAAAATGGGAATTTATTCCATTAGCTACAGTATTTGTAGGTAGAACTTCTACAACAGAAAGAATGGAAACAGAAAGAAAAAGAGGAACAACCTGAAATATCTGTTTCTACTCTAACGCCAAATCGTATCTACTATGCCATATTTACCAATGCTCACTGTTGCAGTAATGACTTGTGTTTCTAATTTATGTTTACACTTACACACAGAGAACACATTTCCTTAGTAACATCCTGGCATTCGGCATATATAATCTTTTGATATTTAGCTAATAAGACATTTAGCTAATAAGATATAATTCTCAAGATACTCTTATCTATATAATTTTATGTGCTGTAAAAGTAAAGATCACCCTTGCTCAAAAGCCAGTTGTATCCAACTCCAGGGTTCAGTGCTCATCTCTGTTTCATAGCAGAAGAGCCAGCGCTGTTTGCAGACGTTTCCATGGACATGTGGCAGGCATGCCTAGACACTGAAGTGCATAGAACAATGTTTACCTTCCCACCGAAGTGGTGCCTATTTATCTACTTGCAATTTCTTGCTTTTGAACTGCTAGGCCCATTTGAATCAGTGGAACATGCAACAGAGCAAACTCACCAAAGTCCCAATGACTCAATGGTCTGCTCTAGTGCAAATTATTATGCTAAGCAAAGTGATTTCAGCCAATGGCTATCACTCTATAAATAACCATCTGTTAATATAATGTTTATTTTTCAAAACACACTTCTTAATTCAATATCTTCAATTTTGATATGTTCTCTTTACATGGGTCACTATTTTGACAATAAGCACACCTACATTTGCCAGATTCTTTTCTCTTCATTTCTCTAGGTGTGTAATTCCATTCCTTTGGAATTGTCTTCAGCAAACTTTCAGGAACTATATGTTTGTGCTGATAGGTTCCGTAGTTCTCCGTTGCTTCCCACGAATGCATCAAAGAGATAATCTGCTTCACTATACCCTTAACTGAATTAATCAATGTCCATTTCAAGCATCTGATAACCTCTGGCTCTGATTCACCGCAATTAGAAACTTTGGAGACAAAACAATAATAATTATATATTAATAAAAATATATTAATAAAATTAACCCATTTTTGGAATTCTGAATACAGTAATACCTTGGATAACACTAAGACTTGGTTCCACAAGTCTTGGTGTTATCCGATTTTTAGTGTTATCTGATGCATGTTAAAATCCTATGGGATGGATCGGATAACAACCGCTAAAGCTTGTGCGGTTACAATGTATCTCTATGGAGCTTTAATGGTTGTTATCTGATCTATCCCATAGGACCTTAACGTTATTCGATCCAATTCTCCTCCCCAATTACTTAACGTTATGCAATTTTAGCGTTATCCGAGGTAAACGTTATCCGAGGTATTACTGTACTATCATTTTCATAGCTTCCTGTACTTTTTCTTATTGTTCTTCTCTCATTGGAGTTTAAATATCATTGCCACCATGCTGATATCGGGCGTACACAGCTAAAGTCTAACCTTTACTATAAGAATCTTTTCAGCATTAGATGACTGTGTTAGTAAGAACTCCAAATAATCTGCATTAATATGTAAATATTATATTAATATGCAATTAATATTAATTAATATTTAAAATAACACTAGTTATGCTGGTGTAGCTACATGTTGCATAACATTTGACAGTGAATTGCCCTGAGTTAAGTAATCACTATATATGATGGCAGTTGTATGCTGTGTTGTATGAGTTGCAGACTGAGTTGTATGTCTACAGTGATTTCTTAACATAGGGTAGTTTGACTCAAAAAATTACACCATTTATATACCTACACAAGAGAATTTTGACTATTGTATTCAAATCAATTATTTTTCTCAGCACCTATTTGAATACTTGTTTAGTGAA
The DNA here is from genome assembly GCA_030440675.1 of Furcifer pardalis. Taxonomy (NCBI): domain Eukaryota; kingdom Metazoa; phylum Chordata; class Lepidosauria; order Squamata; family Chamaeleonidae; genus Furcifer; species Furcifer pardalis. Next base: position 68,888,469 of record CP126896.1, on the reverse strand, counting down.
AAGTTTATAATTTATTCAAACTTAATATGTTGTTTATTTTTTCTCTTTAAAATACCTCATTATGTCTTAAATTGTATTTCTTCTTCTTTTGTGGCCCAATCTAACCCTGGACTGCCAAAATGAAGCCACTTTCATTTTGTCATTGGACAAACTTAAGCCCTCATCAATGAGGACTTAAATTGTATTGATGACTGAGTTATGTAGCCAGCAATGAATGGCATTTAAAAATAAAGGTCACATAATCATTTTAACCATCACAATCATTTCCTTGCCATATTGGGAAGTAAATATGCAGAAAGCAAAAAAGTATAAACGCAAGAATAAAACTATTAACGCAAGAATAAAATGAGGGAGGGGAGTTTTTGGTTGAGTTCACTGCATCTGCAAAGATCTTTGATCAAAAGCTATGGAAGGTTGGGTGGAAATATGGGAAATGTCACAGGTCTTCCCTCTTGCTGCTGTGATACTGTGCATATACAGTAGAGACTATGTTATGCATTACCAGGATTTTCCCTAGTGGCAGAGCCTGCCATTGTAACAGTGGAGTATTGAAGCAACTTTTTGATGCTACAGTATCTGCTGAAAGGTTACTGTCTTTACTAGAGAATCTTGTAAAGAATCTTTTCTCTACTAGAAAAATCATGACTTCAGAACAACTATACAATTTTAATATTGAGAATGAAGAAATTGGACTAGTGAACGAAAAACTGTCAGAATGACAAACAAGTGGTTGCCGAGAAATCAAGTCCAAACTATCCTAGGATGCAAAAATGGTGAAACTGTCATACATGAGACAAGAGAAGGCAAGATTATTCAGAAAAGACAATAATGCTGGGAAAGCTTGAAGGCAGCTGGAAAAGACTAAATATGAGACGTCTTAATTTCCTAAAGCAGTGATGGCTAACCTTGGCACTCCAGGTCTTCTTGGACTTCTATTCCCAGAAGCCAATTAGCAGGAGTGCAGACTTGGGCTTCTGGAAAATGAAGTCCAAGAACACTTGGGGGTGGCAAAGTTAGCCATCACTCCTGCCCACTCCTGGACTGGGAGGGCCCAGCTCATGGTCACCCATGCCCTGGTCACCTCCCATTTGGACTATTGTAATGTGCTCTACATGGGGGCTGTCCTTGATGACCATCTGGAGACTGCAGTTGGTCCAGAATGCGGCGGCCCAAGCAGTGGTGGGGTGTAGTCCTTTCGCCCGTGCCTTGCCACTGCTGTGGAGCTGCAATGGCTGCCTATATGTCTCCAGGTGCAATTCAAGTTATTGGTTGTCACTTTTAAAGCCCTTCATGGTAGCGGACCAGGATACCTCAGGGACCGCATCATCCTTAGGTCATCGGCCTATCCCACAAGAACAAACTGAGAGAGCCCCTTTCAGATACCATCTGTTGGGGAGGCTTGCTTCTCCAGCACAAGGAAAAGGGCCTTCTTGGTCATAGCCCCCACACTATGGAACCTCCTCCCGGTAGAACTATGCCTCCAGACCCAGTTGCTACCATTTAGGAAAGAATTTAAGATGTGGTTGGCAAACTAGGTCTGGAGGTCGGGACTGTCAACAAGCTCCCCTTTCTGGCTCATCTGAGGCTCCCATCTCCTGTAATTAATTTTTTTAATGTTAAAGTCTTGAAGATTTTATATTTGTTTTTAGATAGTAAATGGTACAGTGGGGTAATATTGCTATGATTTTAAGTGTTTTTTTAATTGTTTTATATTGGTTTTAACTTGTGTACACCAGAGTCCATTGGATGGGGTGGTATATAAATTTATTAAATTAAATTAATTAAAGGAACCAACAAGCTTGAGTTCATGAGAGGTGAGTAGAACTATTGAGGACAGGACATTTTGGAGATTACCGATTCATAAGATCACCGTAAATTAGAGGTGACTCAATGGCAACAACAAAAACATTACAGTGATAATATATTACACTATTACTTTATTGCAAGAGCCCTGCTGGTGCAGTGGTTAAACTGCTGTACTGCAGCCAGAATTTTGTGAGTTCAATCCTGACCAGGGCTCAAGATGACTCAGTCTTCCATCCTTCTGAGGTCAGTAAAATGAGTACCCAGCATGTTGGAGGCAAAATCCTAATTAACTTGTGAACTACCTAGAGAATGTACTAAGCACTATGAGGCAGGTATAAGTATAATTGCTATTGTCTCCAGAAGACATTTGATATTCCATTATTTGAGCTAAATTATTACAGTGTAATTCCTATATAAATAAATAAATTTTAAAGTTTCAGAAATGCAGATTTCACCACATTTTTCATACCTGATATATTGTATAAGCAATCCCACATCTGTTCTTTTTCCATGTAGTTATGAAGAACATTACCAAGCGATTTGGGAGAAAAATTACAATAGGACAGCACTGTAAAAATTGCTTCAGTTAAAGCAGGTTCCCTTCTGTTCTTCATGTCTAGGCAAACATTTTGTTCTTGACATTTGGACAATTCAGGTTCTTGTAAAAAGAAAGAAAATCTCAGATGTTAAAATAAAAGATAATAATAGAATTAAAATAAGCAGGCAAATACAGAGGTAAGTTTAAACAAGCACTGAAGTGTCTCCCAATTCTGTATGACAAATACTACCTCAAGTTTGCATCAAATTTACATTTAGGCAAAACCAGGTGACTGCTAGGAATATGTGAGACATTACTACTAATTTTTACTAGTATCACTGGGACTCTTTTTCACTAATCTCACAACTCCTTTGATGTTTCATGAGGAACGCTGCAATTTTACCCTGAACCTTCCTTAAAGTGAAACTTCAGACACAAACCTTTCATGTTTTAAAAATGCTTATCACAGTACACACTTAAGTAGGAATGAGCACAATTGAACTTACTGCACTTTCTGGGCAGGTATTCAGAGGGTGTATGCTCCTTGTCGCTTTTAAAAAATTAGCTCTTTAGGTATCAAACAAAGATAAAGCTACTCTTAGCCAGAAATAACCTTTAGCCGTTTCACAAACACTTTCTCTGTCATACATCTCCCTGCACACTTCTATACATCATGGGTTACTTTTCCTAAACATCTTTAGCTGAAGATTTACAATGTAAAAAAATCATGCTGAAGCTAAGCATATCAGTGTTTGGTAATTGGCTGGAAGGGTGGCCAGATCCCGAGCTTCCAAACTAATGCATAAAAGTAATTAATTAATTCTGGTGTTATGAGCCATCAAGTCTTTTCAGAATTATGGAAACCCTAAGAATTAATGCCTGCAGAATTAATCCAGTTGATGCCCTGTTAGAAAACTCATATATGAAGACATCTAGAAATGACCACTCTGAAAACAACCCTGACAACATTAACCTATGCACCGGTAATCTCCAGATTTGACTACTGCAATACCCTCTACATGGGACTGCCCTTTACAGAGTAAACTATCACTCTCGAACGCCAAATCGGGCTCAGGGTTTGTCCTGCTCTTTGGTTTACTAATGACTTAAGAACCGTGAAGCTAATGAGAAGGAGGTTCAAGAGAAAGGGAGAAAAGCTGCCATAGATGACAACTTTGTGGCAGTAAAGAAATGCTCAAGCAGGTATAGTAATGCTCTGAAGCTGGCGAGAAAAGAGGTATAACATTGATCAAATTATAAGTGTTGATAACTAGCAAAAGGATCTCTTTAAAATCCCCAGAGAACTAACTGGTATGGAGTAATTGGTTGGTTTCCAACCAAATGAAGCCAATTGCAATTGTCTGGCAGCCAATTTTAGAGCCAAGATTGATATCATCCAGAGGGATCTGAATTCCAACATTAGTGAAGTAAGTCAATGTGAGACACCCGTGCACCATCTGGCCCACTGTTGCTGGGTTAGTCTCCAGGATTCTCACTGGATACAAAGCTACTATGTCTTTGATAGATTTTTGCCCATCTTGGCTAATAAAAGTGGCCAGTGAGGGTATATTGGGATGGGCGATGGAAGTTTCAACACTTCTTTGCGTAAGAGTAATTTACCAGCCCAACTGAAGGAGGCAATCTTCTGACACATCCTGAAAAAGCCCAATTTGGTGGCCGACGATCCTAACAAATTCCATTTCTGGGCAAGCTAGTAGAGGGTGGTAGCAGAACAGATGGGGTTGTTCCTGGAGAATACCGAATGCCTAGATCCATTTCAATCTGGGTTCAGACCTTGACATGGGACTGAGACGATTTTAGCCACCATGCAAGATGACCTTTTATGAGCAGCTGACCAGGACAATGTCTTATTGTTGGTCCTGTTGGGTCTCTCAGCAGTCTTTTGATACAGTCAACCATAATATCCTTCTGGACAGTCTTTTGGGATTGGGTACTGGGGGCACAGCTTTAGCTTTGCTCCAATCCTTTCTTGGGAGATGCTTCCAGATTGTGCAGCTGGGGGAGGAGTCAGTGGCGTCGCGCAGTCTTCAGCCGCCTGGGGCGAAGAACAAACTCGCCGCCGCCCCCCCCCAGCTTGCCGCTGCCGCCGCCCCCTCCCCCCGACCCAGGCAGAAGTCAGCCCTCTGCTGACTAGTGACGCGCGCGCGATCTCGCGCGTGCCACACATCTCCGTCCGCTCGCACCTCGGCAGATCGCTCGCCCGGCTGGCCGTCGGGGGCTATCCGGGGGCGGCAAACATCCCCCGGGGATTCCCCCCCATCTTACCTCCGAAAGCAAGCCGCCACTTCGCCTTCCCCTTGAGGGCGCGCAGGCAGGGCCATTACGCGCGGTGCCAAGGCGGGACCCGCCGGCCCAGTCCTTCTTCGCCTCTCCGGCTGCTCAATGCCCAAGCACTGCGCAGCCCTCCCAGGAAGCCCGAGGCGGAGGAGGAGGTGGAGGAGGGCCGGGCCGGGCCGGAGGTTAACGGGAGCCAGAGGAGCCCCACGCCTCCCCAAGGGACGGAGCGCGCCCGGGTGGAGTGGGCGAGGCGGCGGCGGCGGGACTCCGGGACGGCCTAGGCGAAGCCCAGAGGGCTAAACCGGGAAGCCCGCTCGGGTCCAAACAGCCAAGGGGAGCCCAGCGCCCCACCAGAGGCTTCGCGGCCTGCCAGCCGCCGTACAGCCGCGGCACCAACAGCCTATGGAGAAGGGTCACCTTGGCTAGCGGGAGGAGGAGGAGGAGCTGGGAGGAAGGCGCTTGGCCGGCTGCCCACAACGGGGCCCGGGTTGGGAGCGGGAAACCAGCAGGCGGCTGAATCCCTCCGTGGGGAAGGATCACCCCAGGTTGCCCTCAGCCCGCGAGGGCAGCAACCTGCGTGCGCTCTTCGCCGCTTGCAGGCGAGGAGGAGAAAAAGGGGTTTTTTTCAGGCGGACAATTCAAAGAGGGGCCCGCCCGCCCGGCTGGCCGTCGGGGGCTCTCCTGGCGGGCGGCCCGCGTGCGTGCGCACGCTGCCCACCTCCTCCTGCCCAGCCACCCACCAGGGGCTCCCTGCCACGGCACCACCCACCCCCGACGAGCGCCCCGTCTCACGGCAAACTGGGTAGGTGGCTGGGCGGGCGGGCGGGCCCCTCCTTGAATTGTCCTCCTAAAAAAAACCCTTTTTCTCCTCCTCGCCTGCAAGCGGCGAAGCGCACGCGGGGCACTCGCAAAAGGGTGGGGAGGGGACATTTTGCCGCCCCCTGAAAGCCGCTGCCCGGGGCATCCGCCCCCCCCGCCCCCCCACGCTACGCCACTGGGAGGAGTTGGAGGATCCCTAAATACAGATCATTGGATGAGATTATCAGGAGATTGGGGGTAACCAGTCTCAGGTTGGGAGAATCTCTTTCAATCCGAGGGGCATTGCTCAAGCTTCAAAGGAGAGCGTGCTACTTAACTCAGCTCTCTCCATATCTTAGGTGGTCAAGACCACTTTTTACCAGCTGTAGTGCATTGCTCAATCTTGCTCATTCCCAGACAGGAAGTCCTGACAATAGTGACATACAAACCAATAATTTCCAGGATTGACTACTGCAATGCCTTCTACATGGAGCTGCCCTTGACCATAATACAGAGGCCTCAAAAGGTACAAAATGCAGCTGCTATACTACTGACAGGTATTGGTCATTATAACCATATCACTCCAGTTCTGCCAAGTCTGGTTGGCCATTGTGTATGGTGCCAAGTTCAAGGTATTAATTTTAACATTCAAATACCTTAATGGTTTAGAACTATGCTATCTGCAGCAGCACCTCTTCCTGTGAAATTTTAACCAGAGCTCCCAGATTCTTAAATTGCATATTGGTGATGACTAGGTCAAGAGCATTCTTTGCTGCAGCTCCATTAATGTGGAATGAGCAGCTCGTGGAAATAAGATCTGTTTTCACTTTAATGGGTTTTCAGAAACAACTAAAGACATTCCTGTTCCAACAGGCATTTTTCTCTATACCTATCCAATCACTGAACTAGAAAGAAACTTTTTATTTGTTTGTTTGTTTTGTTCTGCTTCATATTATGAGCTGGTATGGTCTTCAGCTAAATTTGTTGACTTATGGGTGCCATCAGAATGGCATTCTTGTTTTATTTGTAGTTGCATTGTTTATCAATGAACATTGTTGGTTGATAGTTTATAAAGTTTGTATTATGTTTCTATCTGATTTATTTGTGTTGATTGCTTAATATTGTTAGCCACCCAGAGTAGTGTATGCACTAACTGGGCAAGGTATGTACGTAGGTACATAAGTATAAATGAATGAATGAATGAATAGGAGCCTTGTTTAAATCCTGCAAATTAACAGCCATTGTTTCCTCTATTGGGTCAGTCCATTTCATGTTAGTAAAGGTAAAGGTTTCCCTTGCTCGAAAGCAAGTTGTATCCGACTCTAGGGGTCAGTGCTCATCTCTGTTTCTAAGCTGAAGAGCCAGCGCTGTCTGCTTCTGCAGACATTTCCATGGTCATGTGGCAGGCATGACTAGACACCAGAGCCCATGGAACGCTGTTACCTTCCCACCAAAGTGGTCCCTATTTATCTACTTGCAATTTCTTGCTTTCGAACTGCTAGGTTTCATGTTAGGTATTCCTTTTGTCTCAATACAGTTGTACCTTGCTTAAAGAGCATAATGTGTTCCACAGGATTGCTCTTTAAGCAAGTTTGCTCTTTAAGTGAAACACCATTATAAGTGACCAATTGTGACTTCTGGTGGGGGGATTGCGAACCCCGATTTATTTGTTAAGCGAGTTTTTGGTTGATTTTATTTGTTAAGCGAAGCAACCATTCAGAGAAAAATCTGCTCTTTAAGCGAGTTACTCTTTAAACAAGGTGCTCTTTATGTGAGGTTTGACTGTATGTTCAAAGTATGAATGCCACCATTTTATTTGCTGTTGATATATCAGGCTTGATTAAATTTAGAATCAATTTATTTTTCTTTCTGGCAGGACACATAAATATTTCCTCAAATAACATATTTCAAATAAATCAATTATTTTCCTGCCAGCTTTCTTCAGCATCCGGATTTCACAGTATAGTACTGAAGAATACTATATTATGGATGAATTCAGCTTTGGTCTCGAGAGAACCATCTTATACTTAAGGATGTTTTTAATTTCCTTCATATTTGCACTTCCAAATTTCAAGCCATCTTCTGATTTCTTGGTAGCAGTCTCCTTATGGATTAATGATTGTTCCAAGGTATACAAAATCCTTAACAAGTACATGTTCTCTGTTGTCAGTGTTAAAGATATATACATCTTCTGCAGTCATAGTTTAAATAATTTAAACAAATCATTCTAAAACTAGCAGAAAGAAAATAGCTATCTACTGAAGTAATGTTCTCCCCACAATAGCAAGCCTAAGAAATAGCATGCTGAAATGTTTTGGGTCTCCAGAACAGGTTTTATTGATTAATAATTAGATTATGAAATCTACTCATCATTTGGTGTTAGAGAAACACTTGTTTACAGCTCTGTATTTATAAATAATTTTTTTTACTGAAACTCTAGGGAATTTTCAGCATTCATTATTGAACAAGTTTCATTCTTTGTTTGTATCAGAGCATTGCACAATTTAAACTATGGACATATATGACATACAGGTAAAGTTTAAAACAAAATAAAAATTAGATAATTTTTAACAAGGGCAAGCTTGTGCAATATTTCAACCATTTTCTGGATCTTTTTTTATACATGTGGTAGGGCATAAACTGCATGCACAATAAATGCAGCAAACATTAAATTTCTCCACACTCACAGAAAGTTATCCTATATCCAAGTAGCCACATTTTACAAGATTATTCTTTGAGCTTCCTGCTTCACTTCAAAGTCTATTAAGTCACTTCCAGATGATCCAGATAGAATTTGTTCCAGTGGTAGGTGCTCTTTGGTATTCAGATATTCAGTAAGGTATATTGTTTTTGTTCTTATAGGTTTAGCCTAGCCTAGCTCCTTCTGGTTTCATATTTAGAGCAGAAGACTTTGCCTCAATTTTAGATGTCATCATGGGTATCCATGATGTGGGCAGGTTTAATGTTGTACTACCTTAAGCCACCCATGATTTCCTAGCATCTCTCAATGTACTTTTGGAGTGGGAATGTCAGCAAAATAATAGATTCCCCCCCCCCCTTGGGGGTAAGTTTCAGGCTCAGGCACTGCAGTGGCTTAGTGGTTAAGAAGCATTCAATAAGAAAGATGACAGAAGCTGAGTGGTAATGGAGTAGTTTAGATATTTGGCTATGGATTTCAATTCCAACTGTAGTTCCTTGTTAGGGCTGGACTTGATGACCTATTGGATCCCTTCCAACTCTTATTACTCAACTAGAACAAACACTACTACCAAAAAATGAGGTAGGTACATTTAGTAGGATGTATAAAATATTAATGAAGTATGAAAACAGCCCAAAAACGACTGAGGGACATGAAAAATTGACTTTAAATGTATAATTACAGAAATAGATTGGAAAAGAATATGGAATCAAAGTATTATGAAAAATATGTCAGTAAAAGTTAAAGAACATTGTTATAAACTACAATGGAGGTGGTATATTATGCCAATCCAATTAAATCACTATGATCCTAGCTATAAGAACGAGTGCTGGAGATGTAAGGAGTGTCCTGGGACATCTTCACTTATGGTAAGAATGTAAAGAGGTGAACTAAATATGGATCAATGTTTTTGAGGAAATTAATAAAATATTGTCACTTAAATTACAAGTGTTCCCTAGGACCACCTTACTAATGGAATTGGGAAGTATAAAATTGGAAAAATATAAGAAAGATCTTATTATTAATTATGATAAATTTTAATAGCTAGGAACTAGAAAATGTATAGATATTTTGGATTGGAGGAATGGTATAACGAACTGTGGAATATGGCTATAAATGACAAACTGACATGTGAGTTAAATTTTTTTAAAAAGTGTTACAAAGAAAAATGAATTTATGGAAATTGGGGGGGGGGATTTATTAAATATGTGTTTGATAAATCCAAAGTCGGGTCAAGAATATAAGAAATTTTGGAAATAGGGGATAAGACATGCATAAGTGAATAAATGGTTTTGTTAAATAAATATAGATAAAAGGCAAAGTCTCCAAGATGATGGGTACACATTGTATATGTAGTTTTTTAATGTAATACTGTATACTGATGAGTTATTCACATTTTATGTTCTAATTTGTTTTGAATGCTTAATAAAAATACTTAATTTTTTTAAAAATACAATAAAACTGAAATTGTTTTAATTGTTTTATAGAAATATATTACAAATATATTTCAACAGATTTACAAAAATTGGTATAGATAACATTTCAGTGAATAGAAGACATATTTACTGTATTTTACTAGGAACACTAGCAGAATAATTGTTGTACGCATAATGTTGTACACATCCGAAACGTGGGCAATAACAAAATCAAAAGAAGAAAATCTACCAGACTATGTAGCAAAAAGAAGATGGGCAGATCATCTCACCTGCCTAAAAGAATAATGAAAGGATGGATGTGCAGAGTAATCAGGGATAAGGTCAACAATAAGGAATTACGCCAAAGAACCAGACTAGATGATGTGGTCAATGAACTATATGTAGCAAAAAGAAGATGGGCAGATCATCTCACCTGCCTAAAAGATAACAGATGGACCTGTAGGCTAACAGACTGGATACTAAGGGACCATGAAAGATCACTAGGCAGACCTCAAAAACAATGGGATGAGCCAATGGTAAAGGTGTTTGGCCAGAGATGGAAACAGAAGGCTAATGACAGAACATTTCGGATTTCATTTGACTTATGCTTAAATAGATAAGCAAAGACAAATTGATGTTGGATATTGGATTGAATTAACAGAATAACACAAATTCAAGTCTCATATACAAAAGAATCTGTTCAATAATTGTTAACTATTGATCAAATTATTTGTTTTGCAGTAAAATCAAATAAGACAAATCAAATTTTATATCACTCATTCAACACATCCCAAAAGTGTAGATCCAATTGTTAATTCTACCTACAGTGCACCCATTGAATCAAAAGGAAATTGGTGAATCAAAACTCATATTACATTGGTTTAATGAGCCTGTGCTACTTTAGACTGCATTGGACTACACCTAGTCCACAGACGGCACAGGGTCAATTCAACCAAAATCACAAAACATAGAATCAAACCAGCTTAAAACCAAGGTTGATTATTCTGATTTGAGGCTATTATAGATAGCTCTTCTGGTCTGTGGGAAAAAATTCATACTTTTATTATGACCAAACAAAAGTGATACAAATGTTTATAAGCTTTTGAGTTCTTTTGAACCCTTTGTTAGGTTAGTGGTACAGAAAAACAAGCATTAGACAACTTTATGATGACATCTACAAACAAATAAGCATTCAGGCAGAAATAATCCAAGTAAAATTCAAAGTTACTACATAATTTTTCCTATTGAAAATGCATGATGATATGGTTATGATACTTTTCTTAATATTTATTTATTTATTCACATTTATATATACAGGTAGTAAAAATGTGACAATCCTATATATTATACCTGTACTTCTACATATTATTAGAATTGTAGATTGCATCAATACTTACTTGAACTTCTCAATAAAATTTTCAGTAAGAGACAATTATGATGTAGCAATGTTTCCAAAAGCAAGCTCCAATTACAGTAAGGTTGGGATAAGAGGAGTTTCAGTTGACCCTGAGCTGCCATTTCTCTAGATGATGGGGTCCTTTTCAAATGCAAGATAAAATAATAATGTAGTTAATTTATCTATGAAATTAATAGCCTTGAAGTGCACATGTAATGCTAACTCCTTTAAATGTCACTTCTTCCCAGATTACTGTGAAAATGCTTTCATGGTTGCTAACTTTAAGGCTGCTCAGGGAAGGAATTATATTTAATCTCAACTAGCTAAAAGCAAATTAACATTTGGTAGACTGCCAAATTTAAAACTAATACAAACTAACCCTACTTATCTCTTTCATTGCAACCATGTATGCTCTTGTTTCATGAGGCAAATGTTATTTTTAATGTCTGAATAAATGTGAGGCATTATATTTCAATTCTGTGTTATATTTAATTGTTTAGAACGATGTTATAAAAAATTTGAAATCACATCTATGGAGCAAAGTAATTCTATAATTAAGGCAAGATTATAACATTTGTTCAGTTACATAAAAAGATTACATAGTAAGAATGTCTACATAAATGAGAAATGTCGACTCCAGCAAAAGATTATGGTTAAAATGGTACCAGAAACCTGTGTTCCTATGTAATACTATATAAAACTAACCAATATATTCAGAATATTAGATTACAGAGAAGCCCACCTTGTGGAAAATATTGACAAATGAGCTAATGTCACTTAATGCTTTGCAGTTCATAAGGTGATGTAGCTATAAGTCACTCTAAGACATTCTCCCCACCACCATCCCTCCCATGGATAAACTAACATGATCCTGGGCAGCTGCAATTTGTTTCAATTCCATTTGCATATGAAAAAGTCCAGCAGATTTTGCCCATGCTCTTGTTTTTCTTACACACAAAGAGAAAAAGGTGAAAATATGTAATTTTAAATTCCTTTAGCCTAGATTTAGTGTGCTCACTTCTTTGGCTAGCTAGAATTATGTAAATTTAAACAATTTTTGAGATGATTAGGTTTCTCTTCTAGTCAGTCATGGAATATCTATACTATGTAACACTCTGTTTCAGATAAAATATAGATAATATATATGTTATTGATTAGAATGTCCAATCCCCTACTTCAATCTTCAACAGCTTTTTTGTCCTGTTTTCTACCTGGATATAGGATATCTTAATGCAGCCTGTGGGTTGGATGCGGCTCACGGCACCAATTCATGTGGCCCTCCATTGCCTCCACCACACCAAGAAGTGCCATGTGGTGGAGGAAGGGCAAAATTGTCATCCAACCTCCAAAGCTGTGTGAGGGAGCGTGACCCGTCCCCCGACTTAAAAAGGTTAAGAATACACCAGTACCTCGGATAACGTTAAGACTTGGTTCCACAAGTCTTAACGTTATCCAGTTTTTAACGTTGTGCGATGCATTGAAAGGCTAACAGTGAGGGATTCATCTTGCCCACCCTGTTGTTTCAGCAGGGGAGGCAGGGAGAACCTCTCTTGCCTTTGCGGTGATCTCTGCCCCAAAGCCTGCAGGATCCAGCCCTGCAGGCTTTGGGGCAGAGATCAACGTTGGGGAATTTGAGGCAAACATTTGCATTGCACAACATTATCTTAACGTTGTGCGATGCAAATGTTTGCCTCAAATTCCCCAACGTTATCCGATTTTAGCCTTATCCAATGCAAACGTTATCCGAGGTACCACTGTATGTCTTAATGGATTGTTAGTGCTACATAATTTAAATTAGCATGTCTCTAAATGTGAGCAAAGCAATGTCCCTGGACAGTTGGTTCTTTCAACAATAATGTTTTAAAAAACATCAAAATCAACTGATGGAGCTCTGAGTTACAGAAAAAGCTCAACTGTCACTGACCAGATGGGATGTTATTTCCTTTCAGAATGTATGGATTCTTAGTTCTTAAAGCATGATGCAAATTGAAAGGTACAGTTATGCGATTCAAAGAGAAAATGGAATAGTACAGACATTTCTTGCAGCCACTGTGTTAACAGTAGCAAACACACTGAGAAATTTTACATTGGACATATGGAGAAGCATATGTTCTCTCATCCTACAACTTCATGTAGCTCCGAACACAAAGATACCCACATGAAGAAGTAGTACAGTATTTTATATAGCAGAATTATATAAATTATGGCACATGTAAACGCTTGATTCTGTAATAAGAAAGTAGTTTGGATCTACCTTCATGGAATTATCTAAAAAAGGGAGGCTAAGTCATAGAAAGACACCTGCTGGAACATCTCTTTCATTATATCAACAAGCTGCTGCTTCTTTTACACCTGATGACTGAACTGCACTAGAGACAGGGGAAGATGTACAGCAAGGCAACAGCACTGCTAAAGTTATAATCAGAAATTTAGGTCTTTCTTTTACAAACTCATCTACTCACCAGATCTCATGACTCATAGTCACTGACATAACATAGATATATATTGAAGCCAATTGATGTTTTAAAAAGATTATTTACTGTCTTGAAATAAAGAACAAACTCTTGTTTTTACTTAAATTATAAGAAGCTTAGCACCTTAGTTACAGGGAAGTGTTTAAGACTGTGTAAGCTGAAATCTACTTATATAGTTTAGCTTTTTTTAGTCCCTCCTTCATTGCAATTTTCAGACTTCCCCCAACCTCTTCATGAGGTTTAATGGTCTTTGGGAAACGCTTAGGAAGTGAGCTTGTGCAAAGAAATGAATACTGGAAAGCTAAATGGTGGAAAACTTTTACCACTTATTGTGTTTAAGTGATAGAATTTATTTGAAGAAAAGTTCTGCATTCTTTCATATCTTTTATTTTTGTTCTTAAAATATAGTTATTTTTTAAAAAATCATATTTTTACATTTTCTTATGTCAATGCAGTTTTTTGCTGTTTAATTAGTCTAACTTTGCATGTTTCACCATATTATTCTCTTGACATTGACTTTTATATAATATTCATGTTTTAAAGACATTCTTATTTTTATAATTGGATTTAAACTGACAGTAAACTGCATTTGTTTTATATTCAGCAACCCTGTAAAAGAGTCATCTGCCTGAACAAATTATTTCAAGGTCACTCCGAGGTTTCCTTCCTCACCCAAGAAAAGTAATAAGGTGGAAGAAACCAATGATAAAAGCCACCCAGATTTAATACAGAAGAAGAGAAATATGTTATGTCCTCAACAATAATTATGAAAATTATAACATTTTATTACAAATATCACAGATGATTAGAGTGGGTAAGGTGGCTAGGGAAGAAACACAAAGTAGTGAGGGAATAAATAGTCTGCAAAAAATAGGTGTGGGAGGACATGTGGCCCGAAGTTAAAAATGAAATGACAGTTAAGATGATAGCATATGTCTCATATGTAAATTTCCATGACACTTACTGAAACAGCAAGAAAATTGTGTTTGCTTCTAAACACATAGTGTTCTAAAAATACCAAACTTGAACAAAGCAGCAAATGTAAAGTTTAGATTTTGTAGAACTATGTAGCTTTTCCAATGGCCAAAGTTATTACTTTTTAGAAAGAAATTATTTTTTTTTCTCTGAACAGTAAAAGGTAAGAATACTTGAGTTGAGTCATTTTATTACCAAGTACTACATATGAACACAAGATATCATGGCTACAGTTGAGTATCAACTCTAGTTTTAATTCCTATAAAAAAGCTACTCAGTCTTCAGTACTATTCAACACATTTACATTAAGCTAAAGACAGGCTGGAATTGTTTGGGAAAAGGTGCAAAAACAATGGAGTAACACCTTTGCCTTAGCTAAGAGGGCTGGGGGACTTTGTGATCACAGTACCTGTTTGTCTAAGTCCAAATTCCTAACACCAGTCTTACAAATGGTTAATAAAATATAAGATTTTCACATTAAATGAAAATAAAAGTTTCTAATCCTCACTTCTTTTAAATGCATTTATTGTTGTTTCCTTAATCTGTAGTAGTACAGAAGAGAATCATATCATCTAAGGGGAGACTGAGATGAAGGGATAAGACAGGTTGTACTTACCAGTAACTGTCGTTCTCTGAGTATGTTGTTTGTGAATTCACACTAATGGGTTCTGCGCCTGCGCTGAGCCAGTGTCGGAGCTGAAAAGCTGATTGGATAAAAGATTTGAAGTTAGGACCGCCCACCATCCCCACCCGCCTCTGGCGCCATTTCGCACTCTTTCCCTCAGTTCAATACTAGAGCTGCCCGCTAGGCCCAGAGCCATCTCAGCCTGGCAGCTTAGAGGGGAGGCTGGGTGGGTCGTGTGAATTCACAAACAACATATTCGGAGAACGACAGTTACTGGTAAGTACAACCTGTCATTCTCCATCGTGTTGTTTGTGAATGCACACTAATGGGTGACTAGCAAGCTCACTTACTTGGATGGTGGGCAGCCAGCAAGATGAGATGAAGGAAAGTGAAGTCAATCAGGGATGGGCGGTCATCACCGAAGAGGATGGGAGACCAGCCATCAAGATGGCTCTGCTATGTCTGATGTCAGCAGCAGACCTGGTATCCACTCTGTAGTGAGTGATGAACGTGGAGGACCTGGACCAGGTAGCAGCCTTGCAGATGTCCTCCATGGGAATGCCTTCCAGGAAGGCAGTAGAAGAAGCCAAAGTACTAGTAGAATGAGCAAGGACATGAGGCAGAGGTGGCAGTGATGACAGCTCCTAGGCCAGGTAAATGGTACCAGAAATCCATTTGGATAGTCTCTGGGCAGACAAAGGCTGGACACGTGACTTACCACCATAAGCAACAAACAGGTGCTTTGCTCTCCTAAAAGACGTAGTTCTTTGAGTGTAAAACAACAAGGCCCTCCTGACATCCAACGAGTGCCACACTCTCTCTTGTGGAGACGATGGATGTGGGAAGAACGCAGGCAGCATGATGGATTGGGCCAAGTGAAACTCAGTGAGGACCTTTGGGAGGAAAGAAAGGTCCGGGTGCAACACAACCCTGTCAGGGTAGAACTTTAGAAAGGGTGGATCAGACCTCAGGGCTGCAAGTTCACCTGCCCTTCGGGCAGAAGTAATGGCCACCAAGAATGCAGCCTTGAATGAGACAAGTTTAATGTCCACTGTGGCCATAGGCTCAAAGGGCGCCTTGGTAATCGCGGTGAGACCAGTAGTGAGGGACCACTGAGGCAGTGGTACCTTGACAGGTGGATAAGCATTGCACAAGCCCTGAAGAAACTATTTTACAGTCTTGTCCCTGAAAGCAGAGGACAACGCAGAAGAAGGTGGAGCATGGGCAACCACCGCAGCAAGTTGGACTTTCAGAGAAGAATGCGTGGATCCCGACTCAGCCAGATGCATCTCTGGGGAGATGACCACCGGGGAAGTCAACAACGAACTGCCCAATGAGCTCGCGGCCCTGACGACAGCGGAGGCCGGCGATCTAGATGGAGATGGGCGCGTCGGGCACGGAGTTGGAGGGAGACACCGAAGAGGACTGGTGGGACTTCTTCTCCTCCTTTTTTCCCCCTCCTTTTTCTTCTTCTCCTTCTTTTTAAACAGTTTGGCGGTAGTGAGCCGCGGAGGAGAGGAGATTGAAGCGGCGGGAGCTTCCTGGGGGCGGGAAGGTTGAGGTGCTAGTGCAGCCTCCATGAGGTAAACTTGGAGGCGGTTTTGCCGATTCTTCAGTGCGGCCTTGGAGAATCCCTTGCAGACAGAGCAAGACTGCACTGGATGATGTTCCCCCAAACAGCTAAGGCACCTCACGTGTCCGTCCGAACTGGGGAACTTGCTGTTGCAGGACGGACACTGTTTGAACGCCGCTGAGGCCATCCACCGAAGTAGATGGCCGATAGAAGAAAAATTGTCCCGGCTGGGAGGCCCCGACACAAGATCGTGAAGTAAAATCACCTCACAGAGTCTTTCTTTCTCTTTCTCTCTTTTTTTTTTGAGGCGGTTGAGGGAAACCCCTCAACCGCGCAAGGACCAAGAAGTTGTGAGCCTCCTGGTCCAGAAAAAAATTGTTTTAGAGAAAAATTATCTATGAAGTAAAACCACAAAGGCAAACCACAAGCTCTCTAATATGGCTCCTGCTAGTGCAGCGGAAAAAAGAGAACTGAGGGAAAGAGCGCGAAATGGCGCCAGAGGCGGGTGGGGATGATGGGTGGTCCTAACTTCAAATCTTTTATCCAACCAGCTTTTCAGCTCCGACACTGGCTCAGCACAGGCGCAGAACCCATTAGTGTGCATTCACAAACAACACGATGGAGAACTACCCATTCTGGATTCTTTCAAGATGAGAAGAAAATCCAGTAAATTGAACAGCCTCCTAATTGCAAGACAGGTAGCCTTACAACACAAGGACTAACATGTCCACAGCCAGAGAACATTTACTTAGGTCTGGATGAGCAAGACCTATAGGGCAAGCTCAGGAAAAGAGCCAAACAGAATTCTGTTAAAACTGAAATCAGACAGGCCTTCAGTACAAGAGAAGGTAAATGAGGATGTGTGCCTGCCAATAGATGTACTGTATTTCCTGACTTTTGTCAAAACCCCATGCATTAAAGTTGACAGTCCTGACTTTGCTCACATTTTGAGTGCTTCCTTTCATCTTCACTGTGGTGGGGGGAGGGGGGAGGCTACATGCCAGAAAAAATATCCTTGTTTCAATATTTGTGGGCCTGACTCTATCTCTCTGCTGGATGTGACATGTGTGAGACATTCCACATCACTTTATTCCTCACATTTCCTTTGAACATTTACAAAGTGCTTTGGGACTGTGGTGGCTTAGTGGTTAAGACGCTGAACTTGATGACTGAAAGGTTGGCAGGTCAGCAGTTCAAGACCCAAGTGCGGCATGATGGAGTGAGTTCCCGTCTCTGTCCCAGCTCCTGCCATCCTAGCAGTTCGAAAGCAAGAAATTGCAATTAGATAAATAGGTACCACTTCAGTGGGAAGGTAAATAGCATTCTATACACTCTGGTGTAGTCATGCCTGCCACATGTCCACAGAACTGCCTGCACACACAGATAGCACTGGCTCTTTGGTTATAAACAGAAATGAGCACTGAACCCTAGAGTTGGATACAAGTGGCTTTCGAGCAAAGGAAACCTGTACCGTGGATGAGTTATTCTACATTACTTTGTCTTATACATTTCCACTGAGAATTTACAGAATGCATTTTTGCTTGACCATTTCCTGACATAACAGCCAACACAGAGGCTCAGCAGGGCTTAATTACATAACAGGCAGGTTGAATCCTTATCCTATGTTGTAGATAGCTATGGCTGTTTTCATGTGTCATGATTTTAGGCCGACAGTAAGTTACTAAGGCAACTGCATTCTTTCTTTGCTTATCTCAGATCCCTCTCATAAGTTGGACAGTTAGATGTATTTCAATGACTTCATGCATTCCTGTGGTCAGGAAAGGTTTGAGACATTTCCAGAACCCCCTGGAAAGTTTCATATGATGTAATCAGGGTGAGATCATTAAATTCTTGAGGGTAGGAGACCACTCATTTTGCCTATATAAACCAGAAGATTTCAGATAGAAGACGGT
Source organism: Furcifer pardalis (assembly GCA_030440675.1). NCBI lineage: Eukaryota > Metazoa > Chordata > Lepidosauria > Squamata > Chamaeleonidae > Furcifer > Furcifer pardalis. Next base: position 68,869,960 of record CP126896.1, on the reverse strand, counting down.
TCTCTAATGCTGAGCCACCCAGTTCCTATTGGCATGAACCCATATTCCCTTTGGGGAACACTTACTCGTGGCAAAAAAGAAGCATGAGCCCCTAGGGGCTAGGATGGAAATGGACTGAATGTCATGCCAAACTTATCTTGGAAATCTGAGACTCTGTTGGACTCTTATATATTCTAAGGTATGCTGTTATGCTTTGTTTCTATGAAAATGCTTATTGGAAAAATAAAGCTCTGATTGTGTTGAAGTCCATTTAACAGGCATATCCAGCCACTATTTGCTCTCTGCCTTGCACGCTACCAAACTAAAGAACTGCAGACTCCCTGTGTCAATCAGGAGAAAGTACGGCAGACCTTGGGTTCAAGAAGGTGAGGTGACATTAAGGCTGGAGGGAGTTTGCGGAAGTAAAGGAATATCTAGCAGCCAAGATGCTTGTACCCAGCCTCTCGAGCCCCAGAAAGGGTCAAGTTCATGATATCATGTGTAACATATTCTTGTGTCTTATTTTGCCATTTTCTTTCTTTCCATCAATGCTGCAAGTGTGACAAATGTGCAGGACATCTGCACTTGTCCCATATGGGATTCTAGTAATTAACATTTCTTCAATCTAGTTCTATATGAAATATTTATTACAATTTATTATCAGCAAAAACATCAATATGGAATGTTGGAATAATTTCTATGTTAATTTCTTAACAACATAATGACATAAATATACTCACTTCAGCAAGGAAGAGGAAAATTCTGTTATGCCAGCTAACCAGTATAATGGTTGGTACACTATAGACTCTGAAAAATCTGAAGACAAGGTATCACTGGAGTTACTCTGAAATATTCTGAAAAAATATAAATAGTTCAGAAAATTGAATTATATGTATCTTCAATAAAGCAACTTAACAGAGAAATAGTAATTGGTTTGGCAAAAATCCAGCTACCTGTATGTATAAAACTGAAGAGCAAATTAACTTTTGCAAGGGAGATCTTTAACTTCAGTTCAGTATAACTGCTGCCTTATCTACTACATCATAAGTTGTTCCCAACCATTTCTAAAACAATGTTTTGCTGAGCCCACAAAGTTCTTTCAAAGTATGATTTTTTTACATGTATAGAGTACTAAAATAATTAATGAGGGTATAGAAAAAGTAGCCCAGAATATGAAAATGATCTCAAAATTAAGACTTAAATAATAATTTACTAAAGTCATTGCAAAACAATTTCCTATGTTGGGAATCACTGGTCTATATGAATAAAGTCCAAACTATTTTGAAAAGGGTATCAATATATTTTATTAGCTTAGGTTAATATATCACCAACATAGCTACATGGATAATGACATTTTATCTTTAAGGATCAATTGTTCTGGTAACTATCCATTCAGATGACTGTAATGTGTCAACATTTGTATTTTGGATTTGTATGCCGCTCTATTCGCCGAAGCTACTCAGAGTGGCTAAACAATATAGATCACAAAATATAATATATCAAAACATCAAAGTATTACATATCAAATATCAATCATATATCCAAGTATCACATATCACGTATCAATAACATATCAATAAACTACAAATATTACATCATAAAATATCACATATCACATGTCAAAAACATATTAAAGTATCACATATTAAAAAACATTACAGGAAATCCCCCATCCTAATTACAAAATGAAGACATCAAGAGCATTTCAAAAATAACTCCAAAACACTTTAAACGGTTCACAAAAATCTTGAACTCCACCCCACACACTAAGTCCACTAAGTCAATTTCTTTGCTACTTCTTTCCCCTCAGCCAACCTTGGCTGAGAGAATGTCCAAATTGATGTTGGAGGGGAAAGACCCACACAGCTGTCCTCACACCCCTTGTTCTGCGGCCAGGCGAGGGCAGCGTCAAAGTCTGGCGGGGGCGGCAGCAGTTTTTCCGGGAGCTGGGGCCACTTTTCCCTTCTCTCAGGCGGGACGAGAGCAGGCATCCGGCGGTCATGGCAGCGAGGTTTTAAAGCCACCGAGACCTAGCAGCTAGGCCATTTCTCCCGGGCAGGACAGGGACAGGCATCCAGCGGTCGCAGCGGCAAGGTTTTAAAGCCACCGAGACCCAGCAGCTGGGGCCACCTCTCCCTTCTTGGACAAGGGCAGAAATCCGGCGGTCATGGCAGCGAGGTTTTAAAGTCACCGAGATCCAGCAGCTGGGGCCACTTCTCCCTTCTCCCAGGCAGGATGAGGGCAGACATCTGGCAGTTGCAGCGGCAAGGTTTTAAGGCCACCACATCCTGGCAGCTGGGGCCACTTCTCCCTTGTTCCGGGTGGGATGAGGGCAGGCATCCAGCGGTCACAGCAGTGAGGTTTTAAAGCCGCCGAAACCTGGCAGCTGGGGCCACTTCTCCCTTCTCCCAGGCGGGACGAGGGCAGGCACATGGAACATCCACATGGAACATCAGGATATTAATTACTTGAGTGATTAGCTGTCTTCTCGGTATGTTTTGCTGTCATAGAATGTCTAAGAATTGCTAAGGCATTTTCCTTGAAAAATACTGTTTTTTTAAAAAATGCATTCTATATATCTGCAATATGATAATTACCCAAACACTGATATAGACCTTATGCAAATTAATTTTTGTTATTTGCGTGGTGGTAGGCACTGAAAATTATTTAGTGCACAGTTAATTTTGTTTTCAGTTTTGCAAAGGATAAGTATCTCAAGCCCGTGCCCCTGCTTGAAGGAGAGTTAGAAACATCTTCATGAAGTTACAGTTAATACAGATATAGCAGTTTTCTTTTATAACCAATCCAAAATAAAATTTCAACGTATTGTTTTCCATCTTGCGGCTGAATTACTAGAAGTCAAACTAGTGTACATTATTAAAAGCAGGACTTCATTTTGAGATAAAAATACATTTGTTAATCTTAGCACAAGGCTTCCTCAGTGATACATGTTTCATATCATATCTTTTCTTTTTGTTTTGTGGCTGTTCACAGAGAATTAAGGCAGGGATTCTCAACCTGTGGCCCTCAGGCTAGATGTGGCCCATGGCACCATTTCATGTGGCCTTCCACTGCCTCCACCACACCAGGAAGTGCCATCTGGTGGAGAAAGAGCAAAATGGCCATCCAGCCCCCAAAGCTGTCTGAGGGAGGGTGACCCGGCCCCTGGCTTCAAAAGATTGAGAACTCCTAAACTAAGGATTCCTTTGAAATCCTGACTGCTCAGGCATGGTAAATTTGAAGGAATTCCTTTTGGAAGAATTTTAACACTTTCTAGTTGTGAAATTTGCACCTCCCGTAGTTTCATTCTAACATGCATTCTAATTGAGTCTCTTCTATTCTTAGATTTTAAGAATTTCAGTTATTAGAAGATGAGTTTGTTCAGCATGGCAGATTGTAGATTTTTCAAGTCAGTCAAAAGCTTCATTTAAAATGTAAATGTTAATTTCTAGGGGAAGCTTAGATTCTAGTTCCCTAAGAGGTTATCTTAAGTTTCCATAGGAAAACCAAGAAGATGATATGAAAAAACCATTAACAGCCCTGCAATTTCATTTCCTTGCTAGAGTAGTTAATGCTACTCAAGGCAATCAATGAATCCCATAAATTTTAACCTGCTCTTTTCAGGTGAATTGACAGACTTCTACCTAAGGAACCATACTGGCTTACTCTTGAGTTCAGATGAGTTGTTTCACTACAGTCTTATTAGCAGAAAGGAGTAATACTTCTCTATTCAAATCCATCACTGCACCATCTTGTGGTTAATTCTGCTTATGGGGGATCTTAATCAATGCGCAATATATTAATACAGATGGAGAGTTAGTTCTAAAATTTAAAGATAATTTTTGTTTCTCAACTTTTAAAAACCGTTCATATTAACTACATTCTATATATGTAACCTAATTTAGAATTACTGTTAAATTAATTTGCTACTAGCTTTCAGAGGTGAACTGCTTTTTAACATGCAATACCCTTAGCTAACATATTCTTTCTGCTCTTTTGTGGATCGCAGGTACTGTATCACCTGGCCATATAGTAAAGACATACAACCTGCCAACAATATATTCCTTTTTGCAACAAGAGTAAAATAGTTCTGTATCTTGAAGACAAATAGTTTTGTGCCACTTTCCTGATGTATTTTATTGATTACAGAGTATGTTTCATTTCTCAAAGATGGCTATCACTAGCACTTAGTAAGTATGTTGAGATTTTTCATGGCTACAATATATAAAACTCTTTGGATTTAAATTTAGAAATAGACCTGTTGTCTGTTTTTTTAAGCTTAGTTTAAATATGCTATTTAATAGGAGTTCCAGATATGTCCTGGTTTGAGACACTCTATAACATTCATCCATTTGGCATGGTGTATTGTTTCTGTTCTGCATAGGTTGAGCCAAACATCTTCCAGTTTTCTATTTAACGCTTGAGAGAAGTGCAGAAAACATTTCCTTGATTTTAACCATTGTCTAGGATGGCATTGTTGAGCAGTGGGCATAGATCTGGCCAGGCTGCAAAGGATGGCAGATGACAGAGAAGCCAGGCGTGGGATGGTCCATGGGGGGTCCCAAAGGGTCAGACTCAACTGAACAACAACAAAATGAGGTTTGCTCTTGAAATTGATGGTTTTAATAATGTATTGTCTTATTTCATTCATTATTTAGTACCATTTCTCAACTTATTTGTGAAGGGACAATACCAGCCGAATAATAGATTTTTTCAGTGGGGCTAGGTTTCAGGTAGCCAGTGATAACTCTGCTTGATTCATTAAGAGCTATGTCAACCTGTTTGGCATGTGCTGTTTTATACCATACAGCACTAGCATACTCTGCTTGTAGTGGCATAGAGATAGGGCTGTAGTTCTCATTGTTTGTTCTGACACAGCAAGTTTCCTAATTATGTTATTTCTGGAGGCAACTTTCTTGTTGTTCAGTCGCACAGTTGATTCCGACCCTTCCCAACCCCATGAACCACCGCCCTCCAGGCACCTCTGTCCTCCACCATCCTCCTCGACCTGCCCAGCTCTGTGCCCATTGGATCTACAATACTATCTAGCCATCTCATTTTTGGCTGGCCCCTTCTTCTTTTGCCCTCCACCTTTCCCAGGATCAAGGCTTTCTCAAGTGAATCCTCTCTTCTCATTTGATGTCCATTTGATGTCCTCACTTTCTGCCATTAGTGTGTTATCATCTGCGTATCTCAAATTGTTGATGTTTCTCCCAGCAATTTTGATCCCAAATTGTGATTCCTCCATCCCTGGATGGTGCATTATGTGCTGTGTATAAGTTGAATAAGCAGGGTGATAAAATGCAGCCTTGTCTTACTCCTTTTCCTATTACAAACCACTCCGTCATTCCGTATTCTGTCCCAACTGTTGCTTCTTGACTCTTGTACATATTTCTCATGAGGCATATAAGGTGTTCTGGTACAGTAAAACCTCATATAACACTAAAACCTGGTCCCACAAGTCTTGGTGTTATATGATTTTTAGTGTTATCTGATCCTCTACGGGATCCATAGAGATACATTGTAACCACACAGGCTTTTGCGGTTGTTATCTGAAGCATTCCACAGGATCTTAATGTTATTTGATGCAATTCTTCCCCCCAGATTCCTTAATGTTATGCGATTTTAGTGTTATTCGATACTAATGTTATATGAGGTATTACTGTATTCCCATCTCTTTAATTTGCAACTTTCTGTCTGGTGTTTAAACAATGTTTTGTGTTGGTCAGGGTTTGATCCAGAGTGATGACCAGATATTTTTAAATAGGGCAACATTCCAAAATCTTGCCTTACAAGCTGACTCAGAACTTCCTCTCTGCTTCTCTGTTTTTGAAAGATGGTTTCAGCTATATACAGCATTACCCTAAATACAATCTCTTTTCTACTCATTATGCTGAAGTTGTTGTTCAGTGGCACAGTTGAGTCCGACCCTTTGCGACCCCTTGGACCACCATGACAGGCTCCTCTGTCATCTACCATCCTTCATAGTCCACCCAGATCTAGGCCCAATGATGCCATCTAGCCATCTCATCCTCTGCCACCCCCTTCTTCTTTTGCCTTTGATCTTTCCCAGAATCAGGCCCTTCTCCAGTGAGTCCTCTCTTCTCATTTGGTGGCCAAAGTACTTGAGCTTTAACTTCAGTATTTGTCCTTCCAAGGAGTAGTCAGGATTTATTTCCTTTAGGACTGACTGATTTCTTTGCAGCCCAGGGGACTCTCAAGAGTCCTCTCCCGTGTTCAGCCTTCCTTGAAGTCCAGCTCTCACATTACTACAGGGAATATGATTGCTTTAACTATGTGGACTTTTGTGGGCAGGGTGATGTCTCTACTTTTTATTATACTGCTTAGGTTTGCCATAGCTTACTTCCCAAGAAGTATGCGTCTTTTTATTTCATGGCTGCAATCACCATCTGCAGTGATCTTAGATCCCAAGAAGGTGAAGTCTGTCAGTCCTTCCATTTCTTCCCCTTCTATTTGCCAGGGAGTGATGGGACCAGATGCCATGACCTTGGTTTTTTAAAATATTTGTTTGTTTATTTATTTGTTCAGATTTATATTGCCGCCCAGTCGCCGTTTTTGTGTGCCCAGAGGAGGGGGCGATGTCCTCAGCTGCCTGCCAGGCCATGGAATCTTCTCCCTCAGGCCATTGTTGTGGGCCCAGAGGAGTTTCAGACCAGCTTTTGCACTCTCCTCTTCACCCTCATCAAGAGGATCTTTAGATCTTCTTCATTTTCTGCCACTGCTGGGGTATCCTTGATTTTTAGGCCACTGCCTTTTAAACCTGTCCTAAGATATTTAACCTAGGATCCTGCTTCTCAAGATTTTAGCAAATCAGAGGCCCTTCTGATGCAGACACTCAATGAGAAGCAAAAAGCTGATTTAATAACTGAAAGAGCTTCATGACCATCATCATATCCTTTGATGTATTAGAGCAGGGGTGCCCAAACTATGGCCCATGGACTGAATCTGGCCCCCATGCCAATTTATCTGGTCCACGCAACCCTCGTCACCCACGGAAGCAGAAAACGTACCTTTACTTCCACTTCCATGAGTGAAGAGGGCGGCGCTGGCCAGATGAATTGGTGTCAGGGGCCAGATCTGGCATACGGGATATAGCTTGGGCACCCTTGTATTAGATTATAGATTGACTGTAAGCTTAGTAGATTTTAACTGCTGTTCTTCTAAGAAATATCTGCTGCAGAAATAGAAAAATCAACTACAAGTTCTTGCCAAAAGAGAAATCAATGTTCAGATTTTGGTACATCATTACTGTATGGAGTATTAGTTGACATACAGACAATCTTTACCTCTATTATAAAGTAAATAGATGCATACTTTAAAATGTTACATCATACTTACTTGTACAGATTCTGTAGTGGCGTTGTTAAAATGACACCTGCTGCAAGTAAATTATTGCAATGCCTGTGGATTTTATAAACAAGAGGACTTCTGTCTTCATGTGGACTCAGAAGTTCTTCCACAGAGCCACAAACTGACCACAGCATTTTCTCACAGCTCATAAGAACTGCTGTAACATCTATCCTGTAAGAGATAAAGCAAGATGACTGAAAGTTATTTAGACACTATAATAAAACTGATATCATGAAGTCAATGGCTGTAATGCAGGAAGAAATGAGAAAATAACTATTTTCTATATTGCTTTGTATTTTTTTTTTTGAAATTTCCAGAATCCTTAGCCATAAGAAAGAGACATTAAATAATAACCCGCCCCCTAGCCACCAGAGAACTGTCCTCCTTCAAAGTTTCTCCGCTGACTTTAAATGGTGAAAATATTTCCATAGACATTAATAAGGATCCAAAATCAGCATGGAGGAACTATATTTGTATGGAAAAAAATCATCCTTATTCTAGACTAAGAAATCCTATTAAATTGTTAATATCGAATTCTGAATACATCTATATAAAATATTATATTATAATTTTAATATTTTCTATGTCTATTCTATATTTTTCTTTACCATTAAGAAAGTTGCTTTATAGTTTATCAGACCACCAGTCTATTCAGCTTAGCACTGTTGACACTAACTGGCAGCAGCCTTATACAGTTTCAAACAAAATTCTTTCCTAGCTCTTTCTGGAAATATGTAACATTCACTCTCAAACCCACAATTCATTCCCATTTTGACATTAACAGAATGAAAGTGCCATCCAGACAATGTGCTTATTTGCCAATAAGCTTTTCATGCACTGAGTGATTTCAGCATTTTTTGAATGGCAGATTCTTCACGAAGAACAACAAAAATAAAACAGAATACAAATGCTCTAGCAGTTACAATTTAAAGAGCAAATATACTGCAGTATTGTCATCTCTATGACAAACTATTTACATAAATACTGAAATAAATGCACACTCAAAACAAGGAAACACAACTCCTGTGTACAATGTAGATGAAAATTATATACAAATAAAATTTCGAAGAACAAAATTCCTTTGCAGTATTGCATGCTATAAAAGAAGTGACATTTTGAAGGGAGAATATGTCCTGCTCAGGTTATGCTAGACAAACAGAAACATACGTATATTTTATCCCATAGCTGTATTTAGATCTCTTAACTGCATTTCCTAACTACAACTACCTATGGGAAACATGGGAAACCAAAATTCAAAATGGTTAATAGCTGCTGAACGTAGAAGCCAAGAAACAATTTTTTGGAACATTTGTAAAAATTGGAAAGATATATAATGATATGTTTAAACAATGAAAACATGACCTGCCACATGTGGATAACGTAATACATTGTCACCAGATATTCTCACACTTGCTGAAACACTTAAATGAAGAACAAAGTTATTTTCACAAATCTTGGTAATTAGATGAAAAACTGAAAAAGATGAGGGGTAGCATATGGTACAGCATGATGTAGCACAGCCTAGTAAAGGTAAAAGTTTCCCGTGCTTGAAAGCCAGTTGTGTCCGTCTCCAGGGTTCAGTGCTCATCTGTTTCAAAGCTGAAGAGCCAGCGCTGACTGCTTCTGCAGACGTTTCCATCGTCATGTGGTAGGCATGACTAGACACCGGAGCACACAGAACGCTGTTTACCTTCCTACCGAAGTAGTCCCTATTTATCTAGAGTAGAATCCTGCATAACAAAAAAGCTCCATTCCACGCAGCTCTTCGCTATGGGGTTTTCTCCATTGTGTGGATCAAATGGGTGATACCCCGCATAACGAAAAGAAAATGTTCATTATATGGGGGTTTTGTTAACTGGGGTACAGATCCGGCCTCCGATGCCAATTCATCCAGTTCACCCCATGCTCGTCAATCCCATAAGTGGAGATTGGGTGAGTTTTACTCCCGCTTCTGGGAGCAACAAGGTTGGAACAGGCTGGCCTGTACCACCCTCATCACTCCTGGAAGTGAGGGTGAAGCTGGCTGGATGAATTGGTGTCAGGGCCGGATCTGGCTCATAGGGAGTAGTTGGGCACCCAGGAACCACATGACTGGCCAGTGGCCTGAAACATTTGGGCACCCCTGCTGTTAACAGGGCATGGGCCGGATCTGGCCCATGACACCAATGAATTCCTGTGCTCATAGCTCCAGATGGCAACCTTGCATGTTGGCAAATAGTGGGATCCATTTTGGGTCCTGCTTCTATCTGTTAGCCAGGGGTGCTCAAACTATGGCCTATGGACTGGATCCAGCCAATGACACCAGAAGCGGAAGTAAAACTCACCCAGCTTCTGGGAGTGGCAACGGTGGAATGGGCCAGATGAATTGGTGTCAGGGCCAGATCAGGCACACAGGCTGTAGTTTGAGCACCCATGAACCACGTGACTGGCCCGTGGCCTGAAAAGTTTAGGTACCCCTGCTGTTAGCAAGGCTTCTGGGCTGGATCTGGCCCATGACACCAATCCATCTGGCCCACACCACCCTCATCACTCCTGGAATTGAGGGTGAAGCTGGCTGGATGAATTGGTGTCAGTGCCGGATCTGGCTCATAGGGAGTAGTTAGGGCATCCATGAACCATGTGACAGGCCCATGGCCTGAAAAGTTTGGGCACCCTTGCTGTTAGCTTTTAAAACTGATTCCTGTGCACAAGGCTTTGCTTTGCTAAACTAGTCAGATTGGTTTTGCAAGCTTTTGTAATGTGTTTACCCTTTAGACAGTTTCCAGCAAGTTTCCTTGACTTTCCCTTGAAGCCTCTGTTGCTTATCTCTATGGAGTTAACGTTATCTGATCCATCTAATAGGATTTTAACCTTATCTGGTGCATGCATTGGAAAAGGCTAAAAATCGGATAAAGTTAAGACTTGTGGAACCAAGTCTTAACGTTATCCGAGGTATTACTGTACTGGAAATACCAGTGAATCTTTCTCTTTCACCTTTACTTTTTGCTTCCTTCCTTCCTTCAGCTATTTGAAGGGCCTCATTAGACAAACTTTGCTTTCTTGCATTTCTTATGCTTTGGTATTTTTCTAATTGCTGCTTCCTGTATGATATTATGAACCTCTGTCCATAATTCTTCAGGCACTCTGTCTATCAAATCTCATCTGTTGTATCTGTTCCTCACCTCCACCTGTATAGAACTTCTCCATCTTTGGCTATAAAGTATGTACCGTATATGCCGGCATACAAGACGACTGGACATATAAGACGACCCCCCAACATTTCCACTCAAAATATAGTTTGTTATATACTCGCTGTATAAGACTACCCCCTCTTCCGTACACCTTCCACACCAAATAAAACGTAAAAGAACATCAGAATTGATTTCAACATGTTAATTTATATTCAAATGCTTATGACATGCAGAAAAACTGTCACAAGGCTGTATGTTATCAAACATGTACACTAAACATAAAACAGTGCAAGTTTATTAAACGTAATTCACCAAAGACAATTCACTAAAGCTGAATGAAACAATAAACCTATGGCAGCTGCCATGCTGTTTGTTTTCTAATCTGTTAACCAAACTGGAACTATCAATGACAGAAGGATGATAACAAATAGAGGGAGAGAGCAAATGCCAGGTAAGTCCCTAGCAAGTTTGCTGGCGTGACAGTTTCCCTTTAAAAGCCTTCAAACTCCTGTTCGTCATCTGATATTAAAAGTTGTTATCCAATCCATCCCATAGGACCTTAACGTTATTCAATGCAATACTCCTCCCCAGATTGCTTAACATTATGCAATTTAAGTGTTATCTGAGGTAAACGTTACCGAGGTAAATGTTATCTGAGGTATTACTGTATTTTATTCAATTGAAGTGCACCTGGCGTACAAGCCCCCCCCCCCTTGGAGGCATGTTTTTCAGCGGTAAAAAGTCATCTTATACCCCAGCATATACGATAATCAATCCGGTTTCGATGTTAGCAATCTGGTGATGTCCATGTGTAGTCACTTCTTGTGTTGTTCAAAGACAGTGTTTGCTATGACCAGTGCATTCTCTTAGCAGAACTCTATTAACCTTTGCCCTGCTTCATTCTGTATTCCAAGGCCAAACTCGCCTATTATTGCAGTTACCTTTTGACTTCCTACTTTGGCATTCTAATCTCCTGTAATAATAAGGACATCATTTTTGGTGTCAGTTCTATGAGGTGCTGTAGGTCCTCATAGAACTGACTGACTGTGGCCTCTTCTGCAGCAGTTGTTGGGGCATAGACTTAGATTACAGTGATATTGAATAGTTTGCCTTGAATTTGGGCAGAGATCATTCTGTCATTTTAAAGATTGTAACCCATTACTGCTTTACTCATCCATTTGTTGACTGTGATGGCCACTCCATTTCTTCTAAGGGTTTCTTGCCTAGAGTAGTTGATATGATGGTCTCCTGAGTTGAATTCACCCATCCCTGTCCGCTTTAGTTTGCTTATTCCCAATATGTTAATCCTTATTCTTTCCATCTCATTTTTTTACCATTTCCAGCTTGCATTGATTTACAGATCTTACATTCCATGTTCCTATATAGTATAAACTATAAGCTGAAAGAGTAAGACTTTTATTCCGTGTACTTATACACATAACCACTAAGTCATAGCTATAAACAAAGATTAAGTGTAAAAAGGTACAGTACATAAGTTCTGGCTGTCTCTCTCATTCGCTTTCCTTAAATAATATGTTTAAATTATTTATTCAATAGACTTTTGAATTGTTTATAAAATGCTTTTTAATTGTTTATAAAATGATTGCTCTTTACAGTTTTCTTAACATTATTATATGTTAATCTGTAGTATTATTTTACCACTATTGCATTGCTTTGCACTGATGTCATGCTGAATGCTCACAGAGAATAGCAATGTAATTATTTAATCTGTAGTACAAACTACTAATAAATAATTACCTTATCTGTGATGTTCTTTTGTAACTAGGCTCAGCTTGAGAATATCTGCAAGCCAAAATTGCCAAAGATTCTTCCAGCACTTCTTTTAGAATCTTCTGTGCTAACACAGGGGGTAGAACAGTCCATAGATCATGATGAAGAGCAGAATAGAAATAATGCCACATCTGGACCGAGAATGAGCATCTTTCACCCTGGCAAAAACCACCAAATGTTAAACAACAGAAACACATCTTTCTGAATATCAGTTTGGATTGAGTGAATCTAATCCACTCAGGCTAAGAGGAAACTGCTGAAAAGCAAAAATGGTGAATTACTAGAAAAGAATCCTCGAAAAATGCAAAACATATTTTGACAAAGGAAGACCAAGAATAGGAAATCAAGTTTCATCTGTTAATCTGAACAACAAATTTTGGAACGGCCATGAAATTACCTTTCCCTTAACTAGTTTTTCAAAATAACTCACTTTCAAAATGTATTCAATACTGTTAACACAGTATTAACATATTCATTTATTACAATGTTTATATCTCTGCAGAGTCAAAAAAAATTCCACTGAAAAGAATAACCAGCCATAAGACTAGAATCATCAATTATTATCTTATTTACCTCAGATAACGATTGCATCGGACAACGCTAAAAATCGGATAATGTCATGATTTGTGGAACCAAGTCATAACGTTATCCGGGGTATTACTGTATAACTTTCTATGCAATGGTCCCTATTTAAGCCAAAACATTTTATATGGAAGATATAATGCTGGTTATTACCTTTAAAGCTTTACATGATAGCAGGACACCTAAGAGACTGCATCACCCAAAGGACATCTGCCCGTCTCACTAGGGCAGACCGAAGGGTCTCCTTAAAGGTGCCATTAGGTAGAGAGGCTTGTCTCTCTAGCACAAGGAAGAAGGCCTTTTTGGTATCTACTCCAGCCCTTTGGAATCTCCTGCCAACAGGGGTATGTCGCCAGACAGAGCTAGTGTCCTCCAGGAAAGATCTGAAAACCTGGCTGGCGAAGTAGGTGTGGGGCACCAGCGATGTGATAGCCCCCCCCCCTTGCTGGCTGATATAATGTAGGCTGCTCTTAATTTATATTTTAATTAGAGTTGGGTGGTTATTTTTTTTAATGGTATATAATGGTTTTAAAGTTTTAAGGTCATAATTTTATGTGAATGAGGTCTGTTATCTGTAAGCTGCCCAAAGTCGTTCGCGAGTGGGCAGCAATATAAATGTAAATTAATAATTAATTAATAATCATCATCATCATAAATATCCATGCTATAAGTTGAATTATGATTTATGTAGCACAAGTAGAAGACAAATAGACTCGTAATATACCTGACAAGTATGCCTGGAGAACATTCCAGAAAACCTTATCTTGGATGACAGGTTACTGAGAGAATATTTATTCTACCACAATGTTCTCAAAATTCTTATACTGTATATATGAAATTAGAATATAACCCTACACCTATTTACGTGGAATTGGCCTTCTTGAACTTAAGAGACTGAAACCTAATTGCATAACTTGATGTTACATCTGCATCAGCTACAATCACACCAAGGCAGGAGTGCTATCCATTTATTTATTTATTTCTTCTTATTTGCCATCCCGCCCCAATCGGGCAAGCCTGACTCTGGGCGGCTTACAATATTAATTAAAAATCACTAGGATACACATATAATAATACAAGAATACTTAAACTAATGTTTAAAACTCTAAAACAGGTGCTTAAAACTTAAAACTAATCCATAAAGCACATCCACAGGTGCATTGTATAATTAATCAAATAGGTATTGCACAACCTATTGTACTAACAACTTGCACAGTCCTTGTTTCTAGAATAGAATGCCCAACCCATTTATGATGGCATATCTTTACATTATGCATTTATGCTGGATTCCAGCCAGAGGGACTTAATTCTCAATAGAAACATGCTGTTAATGATCAACTTTTGCATTAATTTATCTGAACTGAGCAATTATATTATTTTTATAATTCTACAACTAAAAATAGAAGTACCGTGCATATATGCAAATATTCATTCATTATTAGATTTCTAATACAATGTGAATATCTCTTTATTACATTTTAACAATACCAGAAACAAATATAAAAAAATCTAAGTGACAATTTAATACCTTCACTGATTTTTTCATCTAAATATAAAGCATTATTACAATTTCCTGTCTAATATGTAATATATTATGAAAATCTATTACTATGGGTCACCATAATGAAGTGCAACTTGAAGAATAACCTTTAACAGTAGGTAAGATTAGCATCAAATCAAATGGTTTCATGTGGCTATTTTACGTTTTATATGTCTAACATGTGTTTGTATTTATAATGGAAGTATAAAAAATATTTTTTATAATTTTCTACCAAAGCAATAAAATAAAATACAGGCATTATATGTAACATAGATATGGAAAGCAAGCCTTAAAATGATTTGATCTGATTCAGTTCATTCTATTTTTTAACATTTTTAAAGACCTTTAAAAAAAACTACTTGCCTTAAAAAGGGTGTTTCAAATATAAATGTCTCTTCTATTTGACTACACATTCCTGATGTCACTAACTGCACCCTAAGTGTCTCTGTGTTGTTTTATGCAATTCTGTACCTATTAGTAATAATTAGCATCTAAATAGTAGTACTTATTGGTTTTATTAAAATTATTTAAAGCAAAGCAAAGCAATCACAATTATATAACACCCCATAGTGCTTGACTTTTAATATAAGCTTTGCTTAAAAACGAAGTCTTCATTATGATTTACAACAAATTTTTTCCTGTTTGCTATTAGTTGTTTTTGCAAAATATCCAAAAAAGTAAACATCTGCTATTTTTGCAACCATTGTATAATAAAAACAGATGTGGGCTTTTAGTTAGATTATATGACAGGAAACAGGCAGCTGGCCAGTATTACAGAAGCCACTCAGTATTATCTAAAATAGACAACTTGACAATTAGAAAAAAATAAATTTTGAAAGCTGGAACAGATTTTTAAAATTAAAGTCTTTATGCAATACAATTTATGGAGATTCAGTTACACTGCAAACCAGATATTCTATCCACTAGTTTGATGAGATGCTGTACTGCAGTGACTTTATATTATGCCACATTTTGATTGTACTGTAATATGTTAATTCTATTTTGGAGTGCAAATTCCCATTGTTTTAGCTGCAGCATTGATTAGGATTCTTTTACTCAGTAGTTGAAACTAGTGTTTCAAGTTACCTTTCATTATTCATATATTGTATAAAATGATCTTAGATTTTCCATTCCTGCTCTAGCCAATATTATTATTCACAAACTATCCTTTAAGAAGAAATTTGGACATATTTGTTTACATGTTGCCACCTTGAGTAGTGCCGCTACGGCGGCAGGACTCCGCTGCCCTCCCTGGGACTCCCTGCAGACGGGGTGGGGAGGCCATTGCACTGCCAGATGCCAAGACCTCCACCTGCTCTGGCATCATGACTCCTGCCCTGGGATAACGGCTCAAAAGCCGCTATGGCGGCAGGATACCGCTGCCCTCTCTGGGACTCCCTGCAGACTGGGTGGGGAGGCTGTTGTGTCCCTGGATGCCAAGACCTCCACCTGCTCTGGTGTCATGGCCCCTGCCCCAGGACTCTGAGGGCCACTGCAGCTGTGAAGGGCAGGACTTTGCCATGGGGTGGAGAGGCCGGGGTATTGTTGTGTTGATACTCTGTTTATTTATTTTTGAAATGCTTTGTATGATGTATTGATATAATATTTTGTAATTGTTTTGTTATCTGATATTTGTAGCTGTGATATATTGTTTCATTGTGACTCCCGCTCATTTTGTAACTTTGACTGGGGATTCTTTGAAATATTCTTGTTTTTCATACTTTGTTATTTGATATTGTGACTGTGATGTATTGTTTTGTTGTGAGCCACCCAGAGTTGCTATAAGCAATTGGGGCGGCATATAAATCGAACAGAAACAGCAGCAGCAGCAGCAGCAAGAACAAGAGTATAAAGATGCAATTTTGTTGTTCAGTCGCAGTTGAGTCCAACCCTTTGTGACTCCATGGACCACCGCAAGCCAGACACCTCATCTTCCACCATCCTCCGCAGACCACTCAGCTCTTCATCCATTACGTCAACAATGCCATCTAGCCATCTCAATGTAAATGAATAAATTAAGTAATTAAGTAAGAAAGAATTGAAAATTGTTGAATTAAATCATTTGAGAATATGTGATAAAAGGTTAGAAAAAGAAATACTGCATATGTATTAGCGACCAAAATCCTATCTCTTACATAATGCTGGTAGATACATCCAACAGTCTAAATTTGAGTGGTAAATTGCAAGCAATTTAGTAGTAAAACCTTCTCAACTGTCCAAGAAAGGCAACTACTATGCAACAGGAAATACAGCCACTGATTCTTTTTTTAACTAGAGGAAATTTATCACTAGATTTGGAGCTGGCAGGAATATGATGGTCCTATTTTATATTATGTTCCAACAAAAACAGTATTAAGGTATATTATAAGGTAAATGAAGCTGTATCTGTGCATGGATGTGGACCATGGAACATCCAAAAGTAATCATATAAATGACTACAAGTTGTCATAGATATCAGTCATATGTTTCATGACTGATGGAGTCCACTGTACTAAATGCTGGGATTTAAATCTTAACATGGTTGCATAGATCTAAGATCCACTGAAGTCAAAATAATATTTGCATTGCCATTGTTGAAGAACCACAATCTGAAAATATAACCATATATCCAGATAACACTATAGCTATCATTTAAATTAGGTTGTATTAGAAACCAGTTTTAAAAAACCCAAAAACCAAACTAAAAGACATTTATTTAAGGGAGGATAGTAAAGTTAAGCTCAAACCTCATAGAAAGCTTTGTTGTCACCCCAGTAATGACTCTCAGCATCCTGTAAAATGCTAGTAGCACAAATTCGGATAGAATAGTTTGTAACTTGAAACTGAAGAACACTGATCAATTCCTGGTATCGTTGGAGAGGCTCTTCAAGCAAATGTCTGTTCAGATAGAATGATTAAAAAAAGAGGTTTAAGTCCAGTGCAGAAGAAGATAACAACCTATAGTTGTAAAAATGGTTTAGATTATTAAACATCCATCATTATTTTAGCTCTGATTCTTGAGTCTAAACCCATTTTCACTTCAAAATCTGATTTCTTATAAAAACCTTTTGAAAATTTGCATATGCTGTTTCAGTTATATATTATACTCTTGTTTTAAACAAATGATGTAGTCAACTCACAAATGAATCAAAAATAGAAATAGTCTGATACACGTGGAAGCTTCTGCAAACAGAAAAGTGGAAGACATCATGAAACAATTAGAACAGTAATGCAAAACCCAAGGGTAGCTTCTAATGACAAGGAATTTGTACTGGATATGAATGGTTCTGGAGAACAAATGGAGCAGTTTCACAAGGACACGTCAGTCAGAATAAAGAATTATTTTGGGCAATCGAATAATGAGAAAGAGAGACAGGCACAGGCAGACAGACAAATAAATAAATATATAAATGAAATGAATATTGGCTAAGATTTATACTGGTATAAGTATAATGACATAAATCCTGGTGGCTAATTTCATCTAGCTGCCACCTATACTCATCACCTGTTAAGTCACACAACTGGCATGTGAACTGCAATATGAACAGTAAGTCATTACACCGACAATTTGCTGCTTTTTTATACTTAATACTGGTATAAATTTTTTATAAGTTTTTCAGTGTTTTTAGGAATTTTAAGGGTTTCTATAGTTTAAACCTTGGGGATTTTATATATGCTGCCCAGAGTCACATGTCGATTAGGGCAGCTATACAAATTGAATAAATAAATAAATAAAATAAAATAAATCCCCAATAGGATTACAACCAATAAGTAAAAGTGAACACTGAGAATACTCTTTAAGTACATGATCTTGTTTAATATCCTTAATATAGCAAATGATCATCAGAATTTCTTAATTTCAAAATTGGTTCCTAAAGCAGACATATATTCTGTCCTTCAAAATTATTATTGTTGCTGTTGCTGTGGTTGTTGTTATTATTATTATTATTCGATTTTTATGCCGTCCCACTCGCGTATAGCGACTCTGAGCTATACAGTAAGAGCTGAAGTTCTGATTGATACATATTTATTTGCAAACTCTCACCTTTTATTGTTATAGGAAACAAGATGCATACCTTTTCTTTTATGCAAACTATGATCCTATGCAATATAACCCCTCTTGTGTCCAATGGGATTTACTCCCTTTTAAGTGGCTAAGATGCTGACTGGAAGGCAGGAGGTCAGCAATTCTATTCCCAAGTACTATAGGATGGAATGAACTTCTTTCTTTGTCCCAGCTCCTGCCAACCTAGCAGTTTGAAAGCAAGAAATTGCAAATAGATAAATAGGGACCACTTTGGTGAGAAGGTAAACAGTGTTCCATGCACTCTGGTGTCTAGTCATGGCTGCCACATGGCTACGGAAACGTGTGCAGAAGCAGATAGTGCTGACTCTTCAGCTTTGAAACAGAGATGAGCACTGAACCCTAGAGTCGGATACGACAGGCTTTAAAGCAAGGAAAACCTTTACCTTTAACAATTACCAGAATTTCAGTTCTTCTTCTTCTTCCATGTCTAGGCCAGACGTGAAACTGCCAAAATGAAGGCACTTTTTGGCGAGTTCATTCTGCAGTTCCTTTTGTCTGACCTAGTGTGAGAAAGATTAGCTGACAACACAAGGTTGCTATTACCAGGGTACACCCAATTGTGGTTCAAAAATCCCACAATCTTCAAGGAGGCTCTTTCTGTGTACCCCAGAATTTCAGTTTAAATCAATGTCTTAAATGTGTCAAAGGCAACATATAAATGTGGAAACAAGCAAATAAATAAAGAAGGCAAAGGTTTCCTTTCTGGTGAAATTAATGAATGGTGATGCTGTTTTTTCTTCTTATTCCATGTCTAGGCCAGACATGAAAAAGCCAAAATACAAGCACCTTTTGTTGATTTCAAATTGCAGTTTCTTTTGCCTGACCCAGCGTAAGAAAGATTACCTGGCATAACAAGGATGCTGTTATTATTATTATTATTATTAAAGTGGACTTATATGCCGCTCTACTCGCCTTGCTGAGGCGACTCAGAGCGGCTCACATAACATAGGCAACATATACAGTATCAACATATACAGCTGTTACCAAGGTGCACCTGATTGTGGTTCAAAAATACCACAATCTTCGAGGAGACTCTTTATGATGCTGCTGAACAACTATTAAAACATTATAGAAACCCTTAGAAATAAATATTAACTATACTTGCAAGCAAACAGCAGATTTTACTGACAGGTGGAAAAGGATAAAAGAAGACAATACTAAGTCAAGAAAGAGATTAAAAGAACAAAATTCAAGACATTGAGCATATTATTATTATTATGTGCTTCTAATTATTGGTGACCCTTAAGAAGTCATCAAGATATATAAGATGTTCAAGGATGGCTTACTGCTGCCACCACTCAACTGGCTTTCTTAACTAAAGAGGGATACTAACCCAGATCTTTTGAGTCCAACTCTCTGTCCAATAAACATACTAAGACCTCTAATTTCAGGCATCAGTTTTAAAAAAGATATATATTCTCACTAAAATGGGAGAGTTTCATTTACATGGGTGCATCTTCAATTGCATTTAAACAGCATAACACAGGGCACTCACTTTCTATTGGTCTCTTTCATCAAATTATGATACTTCTCAAAATGCTGATAGACATGCACTGCTGTGGACAGAATAGTATACAGATTTTGCACTGGGGCTCTGGAAGGGATATCTTTACTCCTCTCCTCCAGTCTTGTCAGCACCACTGTTGCTACTTTGCAGCAGGACTCAACAAAGCTTGCTCTAATTTCCTCAAGAGGTTCATCTCTGCAGGCCAGTGCCAAAGGAAGCAATGTGTCAAGTTCCTCCATGATGTCAAAATAAAACTATGGAAAATAAAAGTAACGTTCAATTAAGACAGAATGTTCAGTTTCTATCCTAAACAATCAATATATGGCATACATTAATCTCAGTTTTATAATTTCAATTTCTAATATTAATACAGTATAGGTACAATGTCAAAGAACCTTAAGTATCAACATAAAAGCCTTAGAAACTATAATTTGAGACAAATATCCACCAAATTTTTAAAAATACAATAAACTGCAAGATTAAAGGCTATTTCAGCACATAGCATTTTTCTTGTACTGCAAACTCTTATGATTTCTACATATAGCAGCTTTAAACGTAGTAGAGAAATAGTCACAAAGTATATCCCTATATAGTGATTTCATCTTTTTAAGTCTTCTTCCTTGCAGTCCAAGCAAGATGTACAATTTATTATTGTGTAGATTTATACCTAGGTTATAGAATGGCTTGCAACATTTACAAAGTACAACAGATACTCTGAAAACTATATTCTCTAAAGCAGAAATTCTCTACCTGCGGCCCCTGACGCCATTTCATGTGCCCACCCCTCCACTGCCTCCACCACCAGGAAGTGCCATGTGGTGGAGAAAGGGAAAAATTGCCGTCCAGCCCCTGCAGCTGTTGGAGGGAGCCTGACCTGGCCCCTGGCTTTAAAAGGTTGAGAACTCCGGCTCTAAAGTTTCTAGTAGAAGCAGAATATTAAAACCAGTCAGTTGGATCATAAACCTAGAATGCTTGGCTATGGCTCTCCAGGCTTTAGTCCTCAATCCTTCCCAAAAGGCTATGTACCTATTCCCCAAGTTCTATTTCACCATCTTTCAAATCTGAGAAAGCCTTTAACCTTTTTTCCTGATGTTATTCCATGTTGCACACACTACTTTGTTTCATTTGAAGAAATGCATTATGAGAGATAACTTTCCCGTTCATATTAAATTCAACAGGAATTTCACCCATATCAGATAAACAAGGACTATAATACTGCAAATATATATATATATATAAAAAGGTAAAGCTAGTTTAAAGCTAATTTCCCCCCACAACATTAATTCAATGTCTGCTTCAATTGTTGATTCTATATATTTGATTTCACAGTATTATTAATATTGTAAGTATTTGAAGGCAAGGAAAAACATCTGAAAGCCTGAAATTTTGATGATTTACAGATCTTTGGATACATGCCTTAGCAATTTGTTTTGGTTGCTCTTCCTCACTGAATGGACCCCAGAATTCCTTCATGTGTTGCACATTTACAAGATGCATCACATAACAGGTAGCTGAAGTCTGTTCATTCTCTTCCTGTTGGAGAATTTTACTGGAAAAATCTTCAACTGCAATTGTTATACAGTGTGCCACAGATGAAGACAGATTTTTAAATGCACTTCTCCAGCTGAATTCTATCGTAGTAGACTGAAATAGATGATACAACAAACACAGAACAGTAAAACATTACTATTTTGATGCAGCTAAATCCAAAGAAAGCTCTTTGTAGTTTTATAGCACAATCAACTTGAAGCATTTCCTATACAGCAAAATTCAGTTTGACTCATCAACTTGTTACTTAGGCAATGTACTTCTCATTCTGCAGCTGTCAGAATGGAAAACATTTCCCTATTACTTTCATGTGACCTTTCCTTCACACTGGAGTGACAAGAATCTCGGCAAATCATAGGGGGGTTGAAAATGCACTTATTTGCATGGCTCAATTGTGCAGACAAAGCATGGAAGTGTATACAAATGCATGAGTGTGTTCATGCCAGTAGAAGAAAGAGAAAATTATACTGCATATCTTCATGCATGGTATATAAGGGAGGGCAGTCATGTCGATACAGGCTTTGGCCATCACCACTGCTGATGTGCAGTACACTAGTACCTCGGATAACAATGAGACTTGGTTTAAAAAAAGCCCTGTTTTCCTGGAGGCTGCAGCAAGCCAAAACATCGGGATTTGAATCCTGACGTTTTGGCTTGCTGCAGCCTCCAGGGAGGTGGGGGAACTTCAAAGATAGCACGGATCGGGTCTTCTGACCTCCCTGGAGCCGGCGGGGGGGGGGGGGGGTGTCAGGGAGCCCGAAATGGGTAAAAAAACCCGGATGAGTAAAAAAACCCAACCTCCCTGCTGGCTCCAGGGAGGTCGGGAGACCCGATCCAAGCTGTTTCCAAAGTTCCTCCACCCTCCTGGAGGCTGTAACAAGCCAAAACGTCAGAATTCGAATCCTGATGTTTTGGCTTGTTGCAGCCTCCAGGAGGGTGAGGAAACTTCAAAAATAACACACATCAGGTCTCCCGACCTCCCTGGAGCCGATGCGCACTATTTTTGAAGTTCCCCCATCCTCCTGGAGCCTGCAACAAGCCAAAACGTCAGGATTCGAATCCTGCGTTTTGGCTTGCTACAGCCTCCAGGGAGGTGGGGAAACTTTGGAAATAGAATAGCGAGGATCGAGTCCCCCGACCTCCCTGGAGCCGGCAGGGGGTTCAGGGAGCCCGAAATGGGTAAAAAAACCGTCCTTTTTTTTTTTTACCCATTTCGGGCTCTCTGACCTCCCTGCCAGTTCCAGGGAAGTCGGGAGACCCAATCCACAGCTGCAGGGTGGATGGGGAAGCCGACGGGGACTCCCTGTCGGCTTCCCTAGCCACCCACCCATGCCTCCGCAGCTGTGGGGTGGATGGGGAAGCCGACGGGGGAGCCCCCCGTCAGCTTTACAGCCACCCTACCCCTGCCTCTGCAGGGTGGCTGGAAAGCTGAACAGAGAACCCCGTTCAGCTTTCCAGCCACCCTGCTGCTAAGAACAACTCCATCGGATAACGCTGACAGATCATTGTCCGATGCAAAATTTCTTTAGAATTTTTGTATCGTTATCTGATGTTAGCAATATCCGATGCAGTCGTTATCCGAGGTATTACTGTACTTGGAAATTTCCTGGGTAAGATTTTATTTATTTATTTATAAATTTTACTTTTCAATACACAGGAATAAAATAAGAACAGACATGAGAACAGACATAAAAATATAAGTACACATATATAAGAAGAAAAAAACAGAAAAAAACACCCTGTGTTATTTACAGTATCCGGAGAGACTACATTTATCCATATTCATTTGTTTTTCCAAAAACTCAATTGATCTGGTTCTGGTTGAATCCCTTTGCCCTTATACAATGAGTGTTCTATCAGGGGCTGCCATATCTTCCAAAATCTGTTCTCACGAATTGTACCTTTCCTAACCATCACCTCCCATGTCAGTTTATCGTTCAATGCCAATTCCCATATCTCTCTATACCAATCTTCCATATTTAATTGAACATCCTTCTTCCAATTTCTCACAATAATATGCCTTGCTGATGACAGCATTATTGATATCAACTCTTTCTTATCATTATTCACATTCATTTTTTCAACATTCGTTAATAATACAGTATCTGGCCCCAGTTCTAGTCGCGTTCCAATAATATTTCCTATTTCTTTTTCAATTTTTCCCCAAAAGGCATTGACCACCTTACATGACCACCACATATGCTCGTATGTACCCAGTGCTTGATTGCACCTCCAACATTTATTACTCTTTTTTTCGTCCATCCAGTGCAACCTTACCGGGGTCAGATACCATTTCCATAATAGTTTGTAATTGTGCTCTTTTACTCTTATTGACATGTTTTTCATGATTCTTTTTCTCCATTTTTTCTCCATTCTTGATTTGAAATCTCCACGTTCAACTCCTCTTCCCATATATTTTTTAGTATTTCCTGGGCTCTGACCCCTTTATTTAGTATTTTGTAAATTTTACTAACCAGTCCTTTAATTGCTATTTCTCCTTTTCTTAGTTTAATTATTATTTCCTCCATTTCTGTTTTCGGTCTTTCTAAGGATTTTTCTTGCATATATTTCTTATTCCACTTCTCTACCGCAATACGTTGGAACCAGTTTAGTCCCAACAGTGCAAACATTTCTTCCTTTTTTGTCTTATCTTTACATTTCTGTATCCAGTCCTTAACTAATATTACTCCGTTTTCCTCTAAGATATCCATTTTTGTGTCAGTCTTTATGGGAAAATTTTTAATATCCTGAAGTTCGGTAATGGGGGAGATGTCCGGTACTAATTCTTGCTTTAATTTTTTCCACTCTCCCAACAATGTTCTTAGCATTTTGTTTTTGATTCCTTTTATGTTAATTCCTCTATCTAGGAACAGCGAGTTTCCAAATTGTCTTATTTCCTTTAGCTCTATATTTTGCCACATTGTCTCTTCTCTCATTAAGATTTTAACCACATTTTTAATCTGAAACGCTCTGTAATAATTCTTGAGGTTTGGCAATCCTAAACCCCCCTCTTGCTGTGGCACATACCATAAACTTTGTGTCACCCTCACTTTTCGTTTCCCATTACAAAAACTATTTAATTTATTTTGGATCTCTTTCATCTCTTTATCTGTTATTTTAATGGGTAGTGTTTCGAACAAAAAATTGATCTTTGGTACTAGCATCATCTTACATAGAGCAATTCTGCCGAACCATGATAGATTTAATTTTTGATATTGCTTTATCTTTTCTTCTATTATCTTCCTTTGTTTGTCATAATTCAATCTCTTTAGCTCCTCCCATTTGTTCGAGATAATTATACCTAAATACTTCAAATTATTTTTAACCTGTATTTTATACTTTGCTTCTATTTTATTTTGATCTTCTTTATCACAATTAATTAATATCATTTCCGATTTATCCCAGTTAATTCTAAGCCCGGTGGTGTCTTCTAACATACTTAAGTGTAATTTTATTCTATCTAAAGTCTTCGTTGGGTGTTTCATTATAATTAGAGTATCGTCCGCATATAAGTTTATTTTATTTTTTTCTATTCCTTCAATATCCCTATCGTTTCTTATTGCGTTTGCTAGTAGTTCGATGGCCATTATAAATAGTGTCGGAGATAGTGGGCATCCTGGGTAAGATTTGAACCAAAAAAAGTTCCCCATTTGTTTGGAACTGGCTACAGGGAAGAAAGGTCAGGATTAAATTGATGAATAGCAACTTCTAATATGACATAATTATTTTCCAGTCAAACTTCTAAGCCTTTTGAAGTAGGATCATGTCGTTGCTTGTTAGCAGGAAATCCTTCTCTTCCTCCCTTCCTGTTCCCTGCTTTCTTCTCCAAGCAGCCCCAGTTTTCTTTCCTGCTTTCTCGGAAGAAACGCTTGGTCTTCCCCTAAATCTGCCTCACAGTTACCTCGGAGTTGGTCTTGTCAGGTTGGAGTGGGGTGGAAGCACTCATATAGCAACAAGTTATCCTTTTCCTTCTGCACTGGAGCAGAAGACACCAAAGTGTTTTTTCCTTTTGTGTCCTCTGTCTTTTTGCATACAGGATAATGGTGATGCAAAAAGATTCCCTCCCCCTCGATGTATTTTTTAACCCTTTCTTGTTTGCTTTTTGCAACTACTGTATTCTGGTTGTACTGATCTTTGGAGTGCAGTCCTACACCTACTTTGATCTGGACCATTCTTTTGGGACAGTAGGCAGATCTAAATATTGTGCTGCTAGCTCTGCTTCTTCTAATTTGAGTGCCTCATCCAATTCTGAATATTGGCTAATATCATGGCGATTAGCCATGTAGATTGTCCTGGGAACAATATAATGCGGTGGTCTTACATTTCTCTTCTGCATCGCAGCATGACACCTGCACCACTGATTAAGGCAAGGATTAAGGCACCATTGATTAAGACAAGGATTGGCTTGTCCGAAATCCCCCCCCCCCCGGGAGGAGGTCATTTTGGACAAGCCGATCCTTGCACAGGTGCGTGATCGCGCGCCTAGGCAAGGATCAAATCGTCTGAAATTCTCCCCCCCCCCCGGCTTGTCCGAAATGACCTGAGGGGGGGGGGGATTTTGGACAAGCCGATCCTTGCATGAGCGCGTGATCACGCACCTAGGCAAGGATTGGTTTGTCCAAAATTCCCCCTCCTGGGGGGTCATTTCAGACAAGCTGATCCTTGCTTAGGTGCGCGATCGTGTGCCCGTGCAAGGATCGGATTGTCCGAACCCCCCCCCCCCGGGGGAGGTCATTTAGGACAAGCCTGTCCTTGCCTCGGCGCTCGGTTTGTCCCTGATATCATGGCTTTTTTTTTTTTAGCATTGTTCGATGCATGCATCGGACAACACTAAAAATTGGATAACGTCATGAAAGAAGAAGACGCCGCCGCTGCCGCCGCGCCTCTCCCGGCCCCCGTCACCGGCCGGGAAGCTTAAAAGGACCCTCCCCGTCGAGGGAGGCTTGAAGAAGACGCCTCCGCTGCCGCCGTGCCTCTCCCGGCCCCCGTCACCGGCCGGGAAGCTTAAAAGGAGCCTCCCTGTCGAGGGAGGCTCGAAGAAGACGCCGCCGCTGACGCCGCACGTCTCCCGGCCCACGTCACTGGCCAGGAAGCTTAAAAGGAACAACACGGGACTCGGGCGGTGTTAAAAGATCTTCGCCGCCGCCGCCTTCGCCGGTCTCTCCCTCGGCCAGCCGGACGCGAGGGAGCAACAGCTGCGGGATTCGGGCGGCAGCCAGCCATGGACGTCTCCGCCCTCTCCCGTGAATGCTTCCTTGGCTGTGCAGGTGGCCGCCACACAGTAACATCTGCGGCCGAGATAAGTGGCTGCAGTGGCGCTCAGCCTTGGGACTTGTTCCATCTGCCCCCAGAACCTCGCCCTGCTGGGGCTTTAAGAGACGCTGTGCAGTGGACGGAGAGGCTCGTTACTTGTCGTGGTGCTTTGCTTAGTTTTGTTTCTTTGTGTGAATTTGACTGAGATATGAAATTTTTTAATTACTGCTTGATATTGATGTTTATTGATTTTTTTTGTTACTGTTTATTGAATTACTTTTACTGTAATGATGTTTATGTGCTGATGTTCTGTGATACTGATATTGACTATTTATTGACTATTTTCATTTGATATTGACTATTGATCTATTGATATGTTGTGACTGTAACTATACATGTGTGTAAACTGCCCTGAGTTGGCTCTGCCAAGTAGGGCGGTATAGAAATTCAAATATAATAATAAAAATATAATAATAATAACTTGTGGAACCAACTCATAACGTTATCCGATGTTCTAGTGTATAACTTGAGAATTTTCAAAAGACAAGCCCTAACAAAACATTTACAGTATAATTGCAGATGTTCACTAACTGCAATGAGGACTTTGTTTTCTGATTAAGCTGACCATGAGAGAGCGAAGACATACATGTAGAGTAATAAGGAGTTTCTACAGGACTTGTGGAAAATGGCTATCACCGATTCCAGAGGGAAGTTTGTTTTAAAACAGATCCTTGCTTTTCAAATCATTTTTCCAAATAGTTAATAAAGCATGCAGAACATTGAATAAAAAAATTCTTTTCAACCCAGAATAATTTCTGACACAAAATTATTATATTATTGAACAAAAAATGTAAGGTCTTGATATACCTCTGAAAATTTTGTTCTCTTAACAGTGGCACTACAAAATGGTTTAGCAGGCTTTGTTACATTCACAAGCTTTTACATACAGATTTCTTTTCCCCAACCTTGGCCTTTGCAGACTTTTAACTTGTCATAGGACTGAAAAAATTAATGTTTTGGTGTTAAGTATTTCTAATGATTATGTTAATAGATTTTTATCTACATCAATAGAACTGAAAACATGCCTGCAAGAGTGACGGCCTTTTCAATTTTTATATATACTTGCCTTTTTTGCCTGAAGTAGCTGTTCTGGAAGCACCGTGGTGTCATTTGCTCCACTTTCCCCTATTAAAAGTTCCCCACCAGCTTTCTTCAGAACTCCTGCACAGTATGAAATATGGGATCAAAGTTAAAAATAATCCTGTGGAAAAATTGCTAGCCTATAATGCCTTCTGATATTTAAGTATGTTCCATAAAGATACTCTTTGTGACCAAAGCTGAGAATACTCTGAGCCACAGATCAGCTTTCAAAAGGCAAAAGGTGTATACAGCCTTTATACATGCATTTAGTCATGATTTTTTACATCCACAATATAAAATAATATTAATATTATCAGGTTTTTTTAGAGGCTAAGGCAGGGATGTCCACACTTTTTGGGCCACGGGGTGGTCACGTGGTTCAAGGAGCTGGTCACTACATCCCAGGGCCGGATCTGGCCCCTGACACCAATTCATCCAGCTTGCGAAGCCCTCATCACTCCTCAAAGCAGAAGTAAAATGTGCCCATACAGGCTCATTTTACTTCTGTTTCCAGGAGCGATGAGGTCTTTGCAGCCAGATGAATTGGCATCAGGGGCCAGATCAGGCCCCTTGGCCATAGTTTGGGCACCCCTGGGCTAAGGCATTGTGAGTTACACATCTTTTGAAATCTGGCTTTTTGCAAAAAAAGGCTGAGATTAATCTCCTTGATTCAGAGTGATGTCCAGATACTTTGGGTTAGGTAAATGTTCTAAAACCTTGCCTTTTCAGGTAACTTAGAGCTTCCTCTGAGCTTCTCACTTTTTAAAGTGGAAGGCAAAGATCTAGTTTTAAAATGTTCATTTTCAGCTGATTGTTTTTGGAATACAGTAATACCTCATATAACATTAGTATTGAATAACACTAAAATCGCATAACATTAAGGAATCTGGGGGAAAGAATTGCATCAAATAACATTAAGATCCTATGGGATGCTTCAGATAACAACCGCAAAAGCCTGTGTGGTTACAATGTATCTCTATGGATCCCATAGAGGATCAGATAACACTAAAAATCATATAACACCAAGACTTGTGGAACCAGGTTTTAGTGTTATATGAGGTTTTACTGTACAAGGAAATATTTTCTATGGCAGATGTTCAATGGAATCAAAGATTTCTTGGACTGTTGAGGCAAGATTATCAGCATGGATGAAACTATGAGCAGTTGATCATTTGTATAAATGTTAAAAAGGACAGAACAGCCAGGAGCCATTTGTCTGAGACCAAAAGACCATGAAGCAGAATCTTCATTATGCACCACAAACCCTACTAAGAAGTCAGTGATCTGTAGGTAGTGGAGGTACATCTACTGCTTACGTTAATATAGATTACAAGTACACATTCAGTCTGTGTGTAATTACTATTGATTTTCAATCCAGTTCTAATTTTAAAAGCTGAAAATGTTCATACCAGTAAGTACAATAAATTCTTGCTTAACTAGTATAATGTGTTCCATTGGATCACTCTTTAAGTGAGTTGCTCTTTAAGTGAAATGCATTTTCCCATATGAATGCATTGAAAACCAAATATTCCATTCTGGACTTCAGAAAAAAGCCCAAAACCATTTTTAAATGTTCAAAATTCTTTATAAAGTGCACTTAACTGAATAAATTCTGTGCATGGACATGGTAAATCAAGCAATAACATTTCAAACATCAAGCTTCAACTTTTAAAACATCACACATCAAGAATAAAGTAAAAAACAAGTGTCTTTTACATAGGTATCTGTTCAAAACTCATTAATAAAGTGCTCTTTAAAGGCATACAGAATACACACACACACAGCATAATGGTGACTAAAAGTCATGCAAAATACCAGATATACAACTGCCCCTCCAAAATTTCAAACTAAAAATGCTCCAAGAACAATCAGTAATCCCCCCCAACTCCATTTTAAGAAACCTCCAACCCCCTCTCAAATCCCCACAAATGTTGAATCAAATACTTCATACCTTTGGACTACTTGAGAAATCCAAAAATGCTCAAAAAATCCAGTAATAGAACTCCAAAAATCACTTTTAAAAAAATCTCCTCCTCTACACTCTCTGATTCACAGACACCCAGGCACAATGCAGGGAGAAGTTCCAGTTGTTGTGGGATTTTTAGCTGCCACACAAGGGAGCTATTTCCTAACAATTCCCAGTCGCTAAGTGAATTAGTCACTCTATGAGCTGCTAGTTGTGTGAGGGTCTACTGTACAGTGGTACCTCACATAACAAAAAGATCGTATAGCAAAAAAATTTGCACAGTAAGGAGTTAGTTATGCAATGGTCATACCCCGCATAATGAATTTTTCCCCATTATGTGGGGTTTTTGGTAACACAAAAGCCCATTCCAATGGGCAGGGGGTGAAGAGGACATGGAAGGCTGAAGCTCGCCCTCCTCAAAGCCCACTCCAATGGCCAGGTGGTGAAGAAGACATGGGAGGCTGAGGCTTCCCCCCTGGAAGCCCACTCCAACATTGATTGATTGTATTATTATATTATTATTATTTTATTGATTGTATTGTCTGTAAGCAGCCCTGAGTTGCCACAGCGAGTGGGTGGTAATATAAATATGAATGAGTGAATACGGGAAAGAATTGAAATAGAACCAATCCTAAACTACATACAGAGACAACAAATAAAATGGCTGGCCTATTTAGAAAAATGTCTTGGAATTATGTACCTTACAAGATATATGTGAAATGAGGAGAAGGACAAGACAAAGAGGCAGACCCAGAGGAAGATGGAGATATAACATCAAAGAAGTACAGTACAGTTCTACCTCGCTTAAAGAGCATAATGCGTTCCACAGGATTGCTCTTTAAGCGAGTTTGCTCTTAAAGTGAAACACCATTGTAAATGACCAATTGTGGGGGGGATTGCGAACCCCGATTTATTTGGTTTTATTTGTTAAGCGAAGCGGACATTCAGAGAAAATCTGCTCTTTAAGTGAGTTACTCTTTAAGCAAGGTGCTCTTTATGTGAGGTTTGACTGTACTGTATTACAACAACTTCAAATAACCCTCTTGGAAGCTACTGTAATTGCCAGAGCAAGACTCTTGTATCTCCTTTGACACGCAAAGGAGTAAAAGAGGAAGTAAAGAGGGAGAAGATGATTCTAAAATGTCTGCTACAGATTTTTCATGATTTCCTAATGTTTTTATGTGATATTTCTTATTGGTTGAACTGTTAATGCATCATAGCAAAACAGCCATTGCAGTGTAGTGGATAGAGTATTGGACAAGCACTCAAGATAAAACTCCACTTTGCCATGAAAACTCACTGGAGGTGGGGGTTGGCATTGGTAAAACCAACTCTTAAATATCTAATATACCATGAACATCCTTTTAGAGTTACTGCAAGTTGGATGTGACTTAATGACATGCAATACACGTACAGTAAAACCTCGCATAAAGAGCACCTCGCTTAGAGAGTAACTCGCTTAAAGAGCACAATTGGTCACTTACAATGGTGTTTCGCTTAAAGAGCAAACTCACTTAAAGAGCAATCCTGTGGAACACATTATGCTCTTTAAGCGAGGTACCACTGTACAGGGACAAAGGTTTTGTGCCAGTTATAAAAAAATCATATACTTATCCATCTCTTCAAAAAGCACAAACATTTATAATACAATTCAACAAAAGCAAAGGTTTGTACTATCTGAGGATTCTGGATCCAAGTGATTCAAATTATACTGATAAAAACACACAAAATATCAAGAACATAAAGCCATGCCCTAATTGAAAATAGACCTCAATCCATAATTGCAGGTAAAATGACACCTTAAAGCAGGGGTTCCCAACCTTTTTATGCCACGGACCTGACCATGCCCCTGAACAGCCGAGTGGGCTGGACCATGTCCCCGGAAGTGGAAGTAAATATACCCTCTTCCGCGTTTACAACAGCCAAGGGTGAATTTACGGCTCATGTAACTGCGTTTATGCATGTGTGTTTTTCAGCTGTCATAAATGTGCCTGCTTCCATTTCCTGGTGCAGCGGCAGTGGGCCACATGAAATGGTGCCATGGGCCAGATTGCAGGCTGTAGGTTAGGAAGCTCTGCCTTAAAACTATCAATTGGAACTCCTGCAATAAAATTAACTCATTTTTTACTACATATACTGGGGATGGGAGGAATTATAAAATGTCTCTCCTGGTTCAAAAAATTATGTTCTTCTTGTTTTTTGCAAGACTGAAGCCATAACAATCATGGGAAAAGGGGACCTTGAAAAAAAATTAGTTTTCAGATAGCAAAGGAAAGAGAGCAACATATATTTTGTGAAGCATTTTACATACATTTTGGTAAGCATTTTACAGAGATTTTTCTAAATGTTTACATCCTTCTAAGAAAATTCTAGCAAGTTAATGAAAATAAAATCTCTTTGAGTGCTATGTTCACAATGTGAATTCTATCTGCTTATCATCAATTTTTTAAAAAAACAAATCTTTACTACAAAACTTTCTACTATTTTTAGGATCCACACACAAGGACAACCTATCTTCCTTCAAAAGCTACCCATTAGGGCAATGTGTTTGTAAATCTGATTGCATTATTCTTTTATACTGCTTCTAGAGATTTATGTGAAGTAATAGATTTCTCCTTAATCTGTGAAGGAAAGACCTTTGCAAATCCTTCTAGTCCCCTGAGGCAAAGCTTGAAAACCTAAGGCCTTGACAAGTTTGCCCAGAGTGGTTTCAAAGAGCTCCACTGGAAAAAGCTTTTCTTGGCATCATTATCAGATCTGTCTAAAGTTCACCTTTCTTGCTGAAAGGGTGGGGGGAAGGTGAAAGGAAGATGAAAAGTGTATTAGATGTTTTTGAAAATCTCAACAAGAGACTTCTGAAAGACGAAGGCAGAAAAAAGCACACCAGAAGGGCAGAAAGAGAATACAATTTGGCCAAACATTCTTCATTCTAAATAAGGATGTCCTGCTTGATCTATGGCTGCTGCTGAATGTTCCAGGTTCCTTCAAAAGATAACAACCTCTTGATAATGATTGTACTAGGTATGTCTGAACATTACGCTAAGCCAACAGTAGCACAAATGAAGAACAGAACAGCAGGAATACGCAAGACGTTGGAACTAAAAAGTAAATTCTTCTCAACATCAGCAGATAAAATGAATTCACCACTCATATTTCCTTTCATTCTGACAATTCTAGGGGAGAAAGATACAGGAGTTGGTGTATCAACCTCCTTTCTTAGCAAATTTTGGTGCAAACGATAAATTTAAGAAGCCTGATGGTACTTCATTTATAGATGCTGAGGGGCAAATAAGGAATATTTTCATTAAAGAAAACATGAAATCGGTCAGCATTGGCATAAAACACTTATCATGTTTATCAAGCCAATCATGTTTATGTCCATTAATTGAAGACATTTCTCAGGTTACTCAAATTATGATTATTATTCCTCTTCCCCCATCTTGTTAAAGCTCTGTTCCTCATACACACTCAGCCCACAGTGAGAAACATTTCAATTTCTGGGCATTAAAAATATAGGAAAAAAGAAAAACATTCTGAATTTGAATATAATAGTTTTTTGAAGCTATGCTATTCTAAATTAAGCAATGTTTTAAAGCAACAGAGTAGCAATGGATCACATTCTAGAGGATTCAAACTGAACTACAAAAAAAGAAAGAAAGAAAAGAAAAGAAAGGCTAGGCTGCTTCAATATGCCTGCTATGTATTTATATATTTTAATACTGTTCACTTTTTTCTATTGTGTCTCTTGGTACTATTATCTGCAATGGGATTACAGTCAGGGAGCATCAGTGGGCAATACTTCATTGAGATATAACTTCTATGTAAGCCGCCACCTAAATTGGCCTTCATAGGCTTCCATTGTGCAGACTGCAAAGGACTTGTCTTGATGGCAGCTACAAGTAGTGTGAACTATGTATCTTTCTTTTCTTCTCAGTTCCTTTTTTCCTTCTTCTTCTTCTTCTTTTCTGGTTCACAAGCAACCTCCTACCAAAAGCAGAATCTGTGGAAGAGACTACATCCAAGCGATAATACTATGAAAACGTATGAAGAAAAGCCCAGGTGGCCACCTTGCAGATTTCCAATGTGGAAGCCTTCGACCTCTCCGCCCAAGCAGCAGCTATAGTCCTAGTGTAATGAGCTTTACAAACCCTGGGAGCCACTTTACCCTTAACTACATACGCCTCTCTAATACAGTTCCTTAACCATCTAGCTAAGGAACTCTTAGAAGCCATTGACCCCTCTTAAGACCCCCTAAGAGTACAAACAATCTGTCAGAAGATCTGAAATCTTTGATTTTTCTGAGATAAACCCTAAGTGTTCTTCTTACATCCAATTTATGCAGCCATTGCTCTTTGTCATCGCTAGGTCTAGTGGGAAAAATGATGGCCAAGAAACCTTCTCGTTTAGCTAACACTCAAGATTTCACATTTGGGAAAAATAAAATAAACTAATATATAAATAACTTTCTAAGTATGTATAATCATCTGAACTACAAGCTTAAAATCTCTATATAATATATAAACTTCTTGTTCTAGTGCACACTTGCCACCATAGTTTTGTAACTAGCACATCTTCAGCACAGAGCTAATCAAGAGATTTCACAGGAAAAAATTGACACAGAGGTTCAATTAATTTGGTGCTGAAAAAAATCCAATCAATTGATAAAATAGCCTAGTTGTTTTGCTACCCTTTAGTAACTTCAATTCCTTGAACAGAAATATGGCAACTTCATCTAGAACCTTTCCCTCTGTGTCTTTATATTGCTTCCATATTTTAAAGCATAACAAAAACCCTTTACTAATAATCGTTAACAGTAAGTTGCTTTATTTTTCCAACCTATCTGGGATGCTGCTTTCTGAAACACCCTTTCAACTTATGGCTAGGATTCAAATGAGAATGTTTCACTGACAGAATGGCTTCCAACAGCCAAATAGTATTGCCTGCATATCTTCAAAACTCTGGTACAA
This sequence comes from Furcifer pardalis, assembly GCA_030440675.1. Taxonomy (NCBI): domain Eukaryota; kingdom Metazoa; phylum Chordata; class Lepidosauria; order Squamata; family Chamaeleonidae; genus Furcifer; species Furcifer pardalis. The sequence goes on along the minus strand of CP126896.1, from coordinate 68,835,080 downwards.
GTTTTCAGATAGCACAGGGGGACACAAGGGAAAGGGAAGTTGAAGGCCTTATTGAACCAGCAGATCTCTGCCACTACCATGCTGAGTTTAGACTCAGATCTCCCCATCTAGTTAAAATTTAGTCATTTTTAAATTTAGGGTTTTAGATTTAGATTTATGGGTATTATATCTTATGAATAGCTTAGGTTCTGACTTATCACAATTTTATTCATTATAAAACATAATTTTATTCATTCTGGAAAAAAGTTAGTCATGGCTGATAAAAGAAACATTTCTAAGGTATATATCAAAAATAAGGTGATGCTTCACAACTGATGAAGAGATGCGCTATTTTTGTGTCCCAGTTATTCCATCTACACAATTATTTCAAAGGAAAAGGTAGGCAAAAATTTACATTACCTTGAACATTTTTGTCCTCAGAAAAACATGGCAACAATAGCATTTCTGAAGACAGTTCTTCAACTTTTTCTTCCATCAACAAAAAAAGGTTTATAAACCGGGAAAGGCATCTGAGTTGATGTAGTGTTAAACAGAAGTTTCTCCCTTTTTTAGAAAATTCCTGAGCAACTGGAAAAAGAAACAAAAGAAGTTTTGTAACGGAATCAATATTAATTTAAAAGTGATATATATATAGAGAAGATAAGAAACAATTGTAGGTTGATGAAGACAAGATTTAAGTTGCAAAGGATCAGAATCGACTGAATAACAAAAATTTTGATTACTGTGAAAAAGGATCTTAAAGAGATCCAGTCAAACAATAGAGTCCTGTGGTATCTTAGAGACTAAAATGTTGCATTAGTCTTTAAGATGGCATTTTTAAGGTGCCAACTTGTTAATCTTTTAAGGTGCCACAAGATCCTGTTTCTTTTCTGCAATATAATATGGGCATTCTCATCAAAAAGAATACAAATGTCTCATGCAGATTGGTACTCAAAGCAGAGTTGAGTGTTTCTCCATGAGAGGTGTTATGATCTACAGCAACAATTATCCTGTTCAACAGCTGGGATTCTATAAAGTCATCAAAATTATCTAAACATCTGGATCATATCAAAATACTGAAGATATAATTTTAAACATTTTAAAAATACAGAAAAAAGAGCTGTCTCACATGAGAATTTGGAGTCCCTACTAGAACGGAAAAAAAATCCAATTAGCTTGAGCATGATTCTAAATAAGATAGAGAACATGATAGCGGGTGGCTGCTACCTAGTGAAAGGACATGTCTATTCTAACATTTCCATTAAGAATTCAATCTGCAATCTGTAAATGTTCTGAGAAGTTCCGTTGATGGTTGTAGTGAGTAGTGCCTTTTGTTAACGTTTGAAAAGGAACATCTGATCTGTCCTGTAGGTCTGGCGTCTGCAACTATAAGCCATTACTATGCAACCTTAGGAAGCAATTGCTAAAGTGCATTCTCTGGGTAAGTCATCCTTGAAAACAGCTTAGAAATGGCAAAATGTGAGGTTTGTCTTTTTAACAGACAGATAAGTAAGAAGACACTTTGGCTTTTTAAAGTCATATTGGCTACCACTTAGTTTCTGGTTCTAGCTCAATGTGCGTTGTTTTAAAACAATGTAGTTTCAAGATCCATCAGCCATAAGAAACAACTTAGACTTGCATATCCTGGACCTAATAGCTGGGTCATCATTAAAAGATAAATTCTTCATATAGTAATATCATGTGGTAGGACAATATTATTCTCTGACTCCACCCTCAAGTCATTAATTCTGCTAGTCACTCTGAGTGTCCATGAGCAAAGAAAAGCCAAATTGCAAATTTAAGAAAAATCAACTAGACTATATTCTTACCATAATTGCAAACTTAAATAAAAGGGATAAAGGCTACTGATATAAGCAACATTTCCCATCATTCTCCTAACATCTAATCTTTCTTAAGAAATCAGCATATTTAAAAAATGGATCAATATCTTTTAATAGCTTGAAGGAACTTTTTGTAATCCTTTGAAAGGATCTTGCTTGAAGGATATTTTAAAGGATCTTGTTGCCTGAATTCCAACAATGGTGAGTCTGTTCAACCAGCCACTAGGATCCAGAAGATTCTTGCCTGGCCCGTCATGCAGGAAGGCAGTAAGAATGAATATCATTGAACAACTGAGCTGATGTGCCAGTTAGGTCCTGAGAAACTCAATGAATAAACAAGCCACAGAGTTGAATCTTCCAAAGAGAAGATAAGGCCTCAGTCAAATTAAAACTACCACTCCCATCCCTTACAAAACACTAACAAGAAAAGAACACAGTCCCATATATATTCCTTGTTCTGCATTTTCATTTTATACTGTCAGAATTAAGAAACTTTCTCCTTCTTTAACTGTACTTTTCACATATTCTGGAACAAACAATAATTAGTCAGGCAAAAACCAGCCAACAAGCTTTGGTCTGTAGCTTCAGAAGCTAGATTGTTGAAACTAATCATAGTTAGCCAGGCAAAGTTCTTGTTAACTAAAAGCAGAAGTGCAGGTTTCTAAACCACTTGCCTTAGCATTGGGGTAAGAGATGAAAACACCAGAGGGACTATGTAATCCAGAAGTTCATTTGTGCACATGAAACAAAACTAGATACAGTATTTTCAAACCTGGATCTCCATATGTCGAACATCAAATCTGATAATTCCATCCAGAATGGTCAATTCTGCCAGCTATAATCCAATAACATCAAGAGCAGTGTGTCCCAACTATTGATTTTTGGACTTTTATTCCCAGAAGCTTGAGCCAATTCTCCAAAGCACTGATCAGCCAATCTACTGCCTTAGGCTTCTGGGAATTGAAGTCCACCAGCGTTAAATCTGGGACCTCCTGAACTAAACTGAAGTTTAGAGTAATAAACGAATGCAGCCATTATAACTAGATGGATCTGCTGAGTGCAACATTTTATTCCTGTGACCAGTGATGTGTTTGTGTATCAACAATCATGACGGAAGTCATTGTAACAAGACTACATGTTTTGTGCAGGAGATGACAAACCAGGCTGCATCTGAAACAACAGCACTGCTAAAGTTAAGAATGCATGGGCCTAGCTCAGCAACTTGAATGTGAAAGATCAATGGGAAACTAAGCTATAACTTATCATTATGAAAGATGTTAACTTAGGAGAAGACAATATAATAGATGGATGTTAGAGAATACACCAAGCTCCAAAAAAGGATTCATCTCAGGCAAAGAAGTTATGAATGTTGGCCAGAAGGGAAAGAATGACTGGAGAAAAAGACAAATGCCATGATCTAACCACATGCATATTACTTTCATTTTTCTCTACATTCCTCTACACCAGGCTCTCCTGATGTTCTTGGACTTTGATTCCAAAAAGCCCTGATCAGCAAGTGTATAGACTTGGGCTTCTGGTAACTGAAGTCCAAGAACACCTGGACAGCCAAGTTTGCTGACCCCTGCTCTAGACAACCCATTACCAAATGCACAAATTTTAAAAGCAACTTTTCTTTCTAAGAATGAAATGGAAGAAAAACTAAGATCTAATTTCTTTACATACCTTAAATTATTTTCTTTACTTCCTTGGATTTTACCAAGATTATTCAAAATCAGTTAGATATTACATTCAGATAATAATGCTAGAGCAGCATTACAATAGACCCAATTACATCGAGAAGTGGTGAGTGCTCCAACATTGGAAACACTTCAGAAAAAACTGGATAACCATCTATAAGATCTGTTTAATTTTGATTCCTACACTGAGCAGGAAGTTGCACTTGATGGCCTCACTGGCTCCTTCAAACAGTTTTCTTTGATTCTATTTATAATGTTCTCAGCATGAAGCTAACATACCAACATAATTATGAATAATTGATTGATATACAATGAGCACAGTGAACATTAAAATCTCAAAACATACTGTCTTAACTATATTGATTGTTAGTTATGCCATTGTTATTAGTCAATCTTAATGTTTCACAGCCACCACTGTGATCTTGGTCTCTATTAAACCAGGAAAGTTCTATACCTCCACGTGTCTTGCTATATCAATTTCAAAAGCACTAGTGATGACCAGCCATCCCTCATGTTATAACAGAAAACAGTTAACTTTTTACAGTGTACAACTGCAGATTTTAAAAAAAGCTAAACAAATGACTTCGATTTTTATATACATAAGGATTTCATCTTAATACCTGACCTAAGCCTCTAAAATGCCATCTACGATTTCTGTGTTAAAGTGTTCTGATCTAAAATGTTAGAAAAAAGTATCTGCAGTTCCATGCATATAATTTTTAATTTTAATTTATTACACACTAGCATCTTTTAAACAGTTCAAACCAGATACATTCAAATCAGATATAATTACTGTACTGCAAATCCAGAAAGCTGTAAAATGGACCTAAGTAAATATCTTTGACCTTGTTAAGCAAACATTGTTTGTAGATTGCATTTGTTATAAAATATGAAAAAAGAAAGGAAATCTCTTAACAGTCGCTATTGATCCAGCATTTACACGCTGAGATTTAAGTTTCGTTTACAAAACAGAACAGATGCAGATGCTGACAAAAAGGTAAACAATTGTTGCATGGCTTACTGCCAGAGTCTGAGCCGATATATTAAACTCCAAGTGAAGCACATTTCCCCATGGATTGCACTTATTGCCACTTCATTTCCTATGTGCACTGTCTCTCTATTGCCATGCCTGGCAGTAAGCTATTTCCAGTTCTTTTCTGACCCCTGAGGCCTAGTGCTACCTCGCACAGCCATTAGCGAAGGGAATTGCATGTGTCTGACACAGCCTGAAACCAATTATTTGATATTTTCTTCAGAATGATGGCCAACTCTGTCGGGAATGAGCAATCATGAAATAATTTACCTCCTGATTTAATTTTTTTCCTGCACAAATTAGTTGTAGTCAGAGCTAGCTATACACAGCTGCCAATGACACATCAAGATTATACTTGAAATGGTGAAGAGGTGACTAAAATGGGGAAATCTTGCTTTAAACAGGCATTGACAAGTTTATCAGATATACTGATCAGATATACTCTCTGCTAATTGAAAATGACAGAACCATAAAGAACTGTCAGTACACCAGGGAAAACCACATGGATATTTGCCATTATCAAAATGTTTCAGATTTTAAAAATACTTGTTTGTTTTTCACTTCTTAAAGTTTTTTTAAAATGTAATGACACAAAATTACATTTCAGATAAATATAAATTAACCCAAGCATATAGCCATTCTTGCATTAATATCTAAATTGTTCTCAGGGTGAAGAAAAAACTTGTTTTATTATTTATAAGAAATGTATCCTTGCATCCAATAAAAGAAAGCCTTCAAAGATCCTGCACATTTTGTCATTCATTTATTACTATGAATTACAGAAAGTCCAAAGAGGAGATTACAGAAACCCCTAGAAAAAGACACACTAACTATGTTCCATAAACTCAATTCAACTCAGTGAAAATATGGGCTGGCATCCAAAGAACAGCACAATTAGTTCAAAATACCCAAAGGGCCTTTAAGCATGTGTTTCTTGCACAGCAGCTGCCATACCACATGGCAAACCATTTTTGAAACTGAGGGGTATTTCAAAAGTAGATACTGATATTAACATGGGTTTGCTATTCAAAGAAAAGAAATTTACTGCACATGTTTTACTGTTATTCAGACACCATACAGTAAAACCTCTGATAACGCTAAAACTTGGTTCCACAAGTCTTAGTGTTACCTGATTTTTAATGTTATCCGATGCATGCATGCATGCATGCATGCATGGGATAACGTTAAAACTCCATAGAGATACAGTCAAACCTCGCATAACGAGCGTTTCGCTTAGCAAAAAAATCGCATAACAAGCACGTTTTTTGCTAAGCGGTATGACTGCATAACAAATTTTTTGCTATGCGAGTAGGACTTTTCCCTATGGAAAAACTCACATAACGAGCGTTTCTATGGGGAAAACTCGCATAACAAATTTTTTGCATAACGAGCAACCTCACAGAACGAATAAAATTCGTTATGCGAGGTATGACTGTATATTGTAACCGGCACAGGCTTTAGTGCCCAAGAAATCATGCAGTTTCCCTTATGCACATGTAAAGCAGCAATAAGATTTTGATCAACATCTAATTATTCCTTTGAAAACCAATATGTGAAATGCAACTACAGTAAAACCTCATATAACACTAAAACCTGGTTCCACAAGTCTTCGTGTTATATGATTTTTCGTGTTATCTGATCCTCTATGGGATCCATAGAGATACATTGTAACCACACAGGCTTTCGCGGTTGTTATCTGAAGCATCCCATAGGATCTTAATGTTATCTGATGCAATTCTTCCCCCCAGATTCCTTGATGTTATGCGATTTTTGTGTTATTCGATACTAATGTTATATGAGGTATTACTGTATTTATACCCTAATGAAAGTCAACTCCCTTAACTATCATTTCCCCAGGAGTGTGAGCTCTTCCTGCCACTAACAATATGGGTTTACAACTGTGATTACTTAAAAACAAAGATTATCTCAGCACTTTTTCTATGTGAAATGTAAACAAATACAACTGCTTGATATTCCAGTATCTCAACACTTATATATAAAGCATTGACTACATCTCCAGGCACCATGAACTTTTGCTTCCTTTTTGTTGTTGTTCAGTCGCACAGTTGATTCCGACCCTTTGCGACCCCCTAGACCACCATCCGCCAGGCACCCCAGTCCTCCACCATTCTCAACTCGCTCAGCTCTATGCCCATTGTGTCTACAATACCATTTAGCCATCTCATTTTTGGCTAGCCCATTCTTCTTTTGCCCTCCACCTTTCCAAGCATCAAGGCTTTCTCAAGTGAATCTTCTCTTCTCATTTGATGTCCAAAGTACTTTAGCTTCATCTTTACTATTTGACCTTCTAAGGAACACTCAGGGTTGATTTCTTCTAAGATTGACCTATTTGTTCTCCTCGCTGTCCAGGGGACTCTCAAAACTCTCCTCCAACACCACATCTCAAAGGCATTTATTCTTCTGCACTCAGCTTTCCTTCTGGTCCAGCTCTCACAATCATACATTGCCACCAGGAATACCATTGCTTTGACTATACGAATTTTTGTTTGCAATTTGCTTCCTAAAGTCATGAAAATCATTACTACCACCTTTTCCCCATTCTAATTCTAGGAAAATATGTCAGGTACAACAAGGAAGTCAGTTTTACAGCACTTATTATCAATCAGATTGAAGATAAAATTGCATATTAAATCACATTGAATATCAGTGTCTTCACATTCATGCTAGAAAACAATTTATTGACTTAGACCAACATTTGGAATAGATGTGAGAAAAATGTAGCCATCCAAATAAAAGGCTTGACATAGCCCAAATTATTAAAAAGGCCGATTGTTGTCCAGTTTAAGTTTGATTGTCTTGATAAAGTCAGAGGTTAAAAGCAAACTTATTTTTTCCAGCTTTCCCCATGTTATATTTCCAGAATAAATTCGCAAATGGTTAATAAGATATGGCTATAAAATTTAAACAAACTGGAAATACTCAAGTAGCACAACTTATTTGCAAAAATAACTGCCAATATCCTGAGCTATCACGGCATGATTCGTGTATGATTTGTGCTACATAACTTCTGAATTTTGAGTTAGTGTTTTAAAACCCGTGCTACAGAACTATACTCCACAATGCCCAAATTGATATATTTAATTTATATTATTCTGCTTCTAAAACCAATCTTCAAAGACCTTTCTAAAGAGCAGTCAAATATGAAAGATAAAACAAATATACACATATTAAGTGCAAAGATTAGGGGACAATAAATATACAAAACAAAATTACTCTTCTCAGGTTGCTTATGAAAATGATAGTATTTCAAATAATTATGTTATTTGTTAATGTTGACATCTAGATCAACGTGAGAAACAGCAACATGCTGAACATCATGAAAAGTGAGGGTTAATGTATGAAGACAATTAAATTTAGTAGCATGTGAGAAAATAAAATTTACATTTTGAATATATATTCTCACAGATACCAATATAACCTGCATCATATGTAAAATAAACCATCTCTATAAAAAAATTCCTAAAGTTAACCAAACCTTCTATTAATAAGGGTACACAAAATGCTCCACAACCTAATATCCCAGCAAGAAGCACCTAATTAAGTTCTACTCGGGAGACAACTAATGTGTGTTGAAAAGAATCAAGTAAAGAGTCTTGTAACAATTTCCTTGTCAAACAATACCGTAGGAACCTTAGGAGTCTCTTCAGGAGTCCTTTTAGAAGTCCTTCTTCTTTTGACTTTCATAGCCCTCTGTGGTTTTCTTTACACACTACTGTATGTTCCTAAGAAAAACCAACTTAATGATTCCCTCTCAACTTCTTTGTCACTCTCTTTTTTTATTAAAGAGAGTACTCTAATATATAAATCTCAGACTGACCTCTGACCGTTCAGGAGAAATCGAATTGAAGGGTAAATCACTTTCATCTTTTATACTTGGGAGGAGAATGCAATAATTAGGGGGCATAGTGAGTTAAATGTTCTTTTCACCCTTAGGAAGAACACCCAGGTGTGCAATGGAAGCTTTGAGATGAAAATAATTAGTGTTTCCTAATTGGAACTATTCTGAGAAAAATGACCAAAATTTGAATTGCCCTTTTGTTTGCAAAATATGAATAATAAATCAAACTTCAGACATAAAACTTCATTGCTTTAACAAGATTCAAATATTCAATAATACAATACTTATATGAAAATAGACCTTGAACTGTAGACATTTAAATTATGTAAATTGATATATCCTTACCATCTTTGAAAATATATTTTCATAATTTAGCAAACATTACCTTTTTTTAAAAAAAGGTTGTAATCAAAGGTCACATGATTGCACCTCTTGCCATGCTAAGTTCCACTATGTTCCTCCCCCATCCCCCTATTGAATCCGCCATCCCTCTGTAGCCATCCAAATAAATTTTGAGGACAGATTTTGAGGACACATAGCAAGTGTTTATCCTTACTGGCGAATGTTCGAAGTTTTCCTCTCAGCAAGAACAGTCAAGGAGAAACCAATTTTAAATTATGTTCTTTAATATAATTATGTTCTTTAACATTTACACTTCTAGAAATTTATCAATAGACCCATTTGGCTTTTAAGTAACTGTTTAACACCTTAAATTTCATCCACCCATCTGCATGTAGGTCAGGAGTTCTCAACCTTTTAAAGCTGGGGTGTGGGTCATTCTTCCTCAACAGCTTTGGGGGCAGGGGGCCATTTTGCCCTTCCTCCACCACATGGCACTTCCTGGGTGGTGGAGGCAGTGGGGGAGCCACATGAAGTGGTGCCACAGGCTGCATTATTATTATTATTTATTTATTAGTTCAAATTTATATTGGCTGCAGGTTGAGAATCCCTGATGTAAGTGCTTTATTTTTTACACCAGGCAAAAAAATTGATTTGAAATACAGTAAAACCCGGGTTTATATTTTTAGTCTGTTCCAATAGTTTTGTCAGAAGCTGGTTCAATCACAAACTGAAGCACATTTTCCCATATGGATGCTTTGAAAATTTAAAAAAATGTTCCCAACTCCCCCCCCCCCAAAAAAAAAACCCAAACCTCTAAAAAGGCTGCACACACAGTAAAGGGGAATATAAATAGGGAGCTAAGCTCCCTACCTTTCCTGGGCTCCAGAGCTTCTTCCTCAGGGTTGGCATTGGGTGACGAACAGGAGCGGTTTGTCCAGCCGCTGGGGCCAGCAATGTCCAGGGCTCCCCCACTGAAGATGCCGCAGCCGGGTGAAGCGAACCACTTGCCTTCCCCATTCTGTGCCCAGGTCAGTGCTGGAAAGGGGGGGGGGGAGAGGCAATCAATCACAGCAGGGTGACCTTACCTTGTGCATTCATGGTGCCTCTTCCAGAGCCATTGCTAAGGCCCTAGATTTAAGACACCCCATGCTTTAGCGATGGCTCCGGAAGAGGCGCCATGGATGCACAAGACAAGGTCACCCCACTGTGATTGTGCCACCCACAGAGTCCAAAATGGCTGCATGTGGTCTTATTTACCCTCCAGGTGCAATGCACTCTGGGGAATTCCCGCTCATAATCTGGAAAAAAAAACCCATTGTGAACTGGGACGTTATTTCCAAGGGATGTGACATCGTAAACCGTGGGAAACGTAAACCAGGGCGTTCATAAGCTAGGGTTTTACTGTATTGTGATAGAATATGAATGTATTACAAATTAAACCAATTTAAATTTTGTTAAACAACATGGCCACACTGAACTGAACCAACAATAAAGTATGACTAAGCCACACTACAAGTCCATATTTCAGTTTCACTCCTTTCAAAATGACAGCAATAAATTCAGCACTATCAGGTGTGATCTGTCACTTTACTGTCTTTCTACAAAAACTGATCTTAATTTTTTCAGTTCAAATTCTATAAACTACAAATTAAAGAAAAAAGGTTCATTTTGCAACATATTTTTTTTTATTTTTCAATTACAACTTGTTTTGCAATTATAATCCTCTCCCCTAATTTTTACTTGTCCATCTACTATCATTAAGGAGAAAGCAGGGAAAGAAACCTCAGTGTTTCATAAAAGAAAATTAATTGCCAAACAGGTAATTGTGCATCTTCTACAGGGGCTTTTGATTCATTTAGAATAAAACCAACTGTGTACAAGGTTATTTTGAGATAATAATTTTGTGTCAGAAATTATTCTGGGTTGAAAGGATTTTTGCTGGAGAAACTCTGCTCAGGGGACACCCGAATGAGGCTCCTTTCATGTCCCCAAGATCTTTTCCCACCGAAGTGGTCCCTATTTATCTACAGTAAAACCTTGCATAAAGATTGCCTCACTTAAAGAGTAACCTGCTTAAAGAGCAGAATTTTCTCTGAATGTTCGCTTCACTTAACAAATAAAACCAACCAAAAACTCGCTTAACAAATAAACCGGGGTTCGCAATCCCCTCCACCAAAAGTCACAATTGGTCACTTACAATGGTGTTTCGCTTAAAGAGCAAACTCGTTTAAAGAGCAATCCTGTGGAACACATTATGCTCTTTAAGCAAGGTACAACTGTACTTGCAATTTCTTGTTTTCGATCTGCTAGGTTGTCAGGAGCTGGGACAGAGACAGGAGCTCAAGCCATCATACAGTACCCGGGTCTTGAACTGCTGACTTGCTGGCCTTCCAGCTAACAAGGTGAGCTTCTTAACCAATGAGCAACTGCAGACTGTATTTTGAGATGCTGTGGTAGATTGTTTTGGTTTTCTTTAAAATAAACCATTACGAGTTGCCCTAAGGAAGTTATTATACCTACGGTCCGTATGCTGGCCCCAGCCCCCAATGCCATCCCATCTGACCTGTCGCCACCTTTGCTGTACCCAGAAGCAGAAGTGGGCATGTTTATGTCACCCATAAAATGAGCCCATACATGTGCAAACATGGCCACAGCTGTCGTAAATGCAGAAGTTCGCTCATTTACAACAGCTGTAAATGTGCCCACTTCTAAAAGGAAAGCACTGTTACCTTCTGTAATTCATCAGCAAGGTATGACTAGTAAAATGAATATACTGCAAAGTCACAAACAAATCAATCAATTACTGCAACTCAATAACTATAAATAATAAAACATCTTATTTGGTCAAGAAGTAGACATCTGTGTACAAAATGCCAGCTCCATATTGCTTATGGGATTTTTTTTTTCATATTAGGATCTTTTTCACCTTTAAACCAGGAATTCCAAGTACTGTAAATCAAATGTATTGGAAGCATTCTCTCAAGTAAAAATAGCTGAAATATTCCCTCTTCCAGCTGTATTTTACCAAGTATAGCCAGAAATTTAATGACTATACATAAGGTACCAAAAGTTTTCAGTTTCTTCAGTAAAATTAAATAGGAAATGTTTATTTCCTTGCCACTACTCCATAATAGCAATAGGTTTCAGAAACAGTTGATTTGCTAGATACCGAGTTTTAAGATGGGTTTGTTATTTGAGAAAGATACTACTGGTATTGCTGAGCTTAATATTTAATGTTGAAACATCAGTTTCAGAGCCTAACACTACACATAAATATTTCTGCAATTCTTAAAGACATTCAGTTTAATTTCAAAAAATACTGATCTAGTTTTAATTTCCCCATACTGAACCTGCACAATGTTATACCTTTCAATGCCAGTAGATAGACTGGACAATGCAAAAATATAGTATTTTATTTATTTATTACATTTATACCCTTCCCATCTAGAAGATTTTCCCACTCTGGGCAGCTAACAACACAAACCCACACATTTTTTTTAAAAAAGAGAGAGTAGTGTCTTCTATATAGCTGAAAAATGATAGGATACATGTGCAGAGAATAAAACAATTTTAGAAACAACTAACAGCTCAAGAACATGTGAGAACATTGAGAACATTAAGAATGTCAGCAGAACTTATGAACTGCCCAGAGTGTACTAAGCGCTATGGGGCAGTATATAACTGTGATTGCTTTGCTTTGCTTAGAAGTGAAGAGGGGAAGAAAGGGGGAAATCGGCTGGACTGACCCTTTAATAGCTTAAATTCATAGAGCAGGTAATTCTGAACATGAAACCCAACTCCAAATCTGATCTTGTTATTATATACAAGATGAAAGGTTTCCCTTTTCTTTCATTTCTCCACCTGCCCCAAACATCGCTACCCAAGATTTTTGTTATAAGGGTTGTCTTAAGGCAGAGATGGGAATTACAAGTTAATCTTTTCAAATACAGCTGATGCAATAAATCCATCCCCTCCTCTTCCCCTGCCATCGTTTTCCTTTGGGAATGTGTTTGTGTGCACACTTTTTGGGGAAAAAAGATTTTTCTGAATTTTTCTGTGCCTTCACATTTCTAGTCACAACTAGAGTAGGCCTATTTGAATTGTTGGTACTTATGGAAGAGATGACTCTTGAAATCCTCATTGATTCAATTGGTCTCCTCAATAGGATTTCGGTCACTGCGAGTAAATTACAGTACAGTATATCTAACTGTAGCCCCAAAGTAGTGTTACAGCTTTCATATTCTGCATATATATCCTTCATTTGTTTCCAGACTAGGCAAAAGATAATTAACACAAGAAATGTACATAAAATAAAAATCCACTAACCCCCAACATGAGCTATTCCTCTGTGTTTCTTTGAGTTCTTGCTTGACTTAACACCATGCAAAGCATTTTCTTTAAACTGAAGTTCACAGAGAGTTTCAAGAAGAACAGTTAATTCTTCAGAGATGGTATCAAAATATGTTTCATTAATGAACTTCAGTGCTGAAGATGGATCAGTAATTCCATTTAATATACACAAGTCTTCTTTTATCATCGCACACAAGGCAGGAATTGAACTTTCATAGCCATGAACCATCTTTTCAAAGTTTGTTTCACCACTGCTTTCAAGAACACATTTCTGCAAAAGATCACTAACCAATTTATTCTGCATTTTTTGATACTTGGCTAAAACTTCTGACTCAGGATAAAGAAATAAAAGCTGTTGTAGACACTGAGTTTTAAACTGCAATTGTTGCTGTGAACTATAGCATGCTGTTTCCTGATGATTTTGCAACTGGTTTATCAAAAAGCGTCGGAGATGTAATCTCACATCATTCCAAATACACTGAACATCCATTGCTGAATCATCTTCAATACCATGAAGGGTAGTACTGGATGCAAGCTCAAAAGAGGACCCACTTGGAGTACATGGAAACAAGACACCACATTGACTGGACAGATCAAGCAGAAAATGAATAATCGTTTCTTCTTGATTTTGTTCATTCTTCAGCAAGTTTTGCTATAAAAAAGGATAAAAACAGTATGTCAAAATGTTGTATGAAAAATAAAATTCAAGTAAACTATGTCTTCCTTTAAATTATGCCAATTACTAAATTACACCAATATGGGAGAAAAATGGGAATTTGACTTCTTATACAGTATTGTTATGATTAATCTCTGCAACTAAAAAGGCAATGTTCAATCCTTATCAATTAAATCTTCACTCATTTAAAATTGCACCGATCCCAGTCTCACTGAAATCAACTGTACATGCATTTATGAATATAAAATTCAAACCTGGAGCTATAATTGCAAGGATAAAGAATTTCTCATGTTAGCTCTTGCTATTTAAAAAATGTTTTGTTTTATGCTTTTTATTAATAGGTTCTGTCATATAAATAATATATATTCAATGTTATCTTCCAGCTTTTACAAACACTAATACATATGCACATTATAAACTGGATTATTAGAATATTGTATTATATTAAATTTGGGACAAGCTAGATCCACTAATGCTTGAAGTAAACCCACTGAAATCAACAATCCTTAAATTATTTGGGTTAAATCTAGCCATTTTATATGAATGTGTCTGCATCAAATATTACTAAATCTGAATCCAAGCTGGAGAAATAAATATTACGGTACATATAATGGATTATGTCATGTCCATCTAATAATGGTATACAAATATATAAAAATTTGTTCAAAGTATTTCTCAACGTGCTTTATTTTTCAGACAATCAGAACACTTATAAGAAATGCAATACTTAAACAATCATGTGTCATTGTATTAAAAATAGCATTAAAACCTTAAAAAATTTGCAAACAGCCAATGAGCTTCACACTAACAGAATATGAATCAAAAAAAGTCTCCCACAAGTTCCCAGTGCTGCTATTGAAGCTTAAACAAAAACATTTTCAATTACAAAAGACTACCTAAACGTAGGCAGTGTTCAAAGTCTTTTCAAATTGAAAATGTACCCTAAAATGTTCACCAGGAGGCTTGCACAAGTTGGTACTCCTGAAAGAAGAGTCCCTGCAGTTGGCTTTGAAGCTTTGCTAGCTTAGTTTCAAAGACTTTTTGAACACTGCCTATGTTAAGATAGGCTTTTGTATTTGAAAGTTGAGGGTTTTTTTTAAAAAAACTTCAAACAGGCTCCAGGTGCCTGACAGAAAAATCATATCCAAAATGGTGGACAGACACTTTTAGAGTAGATTGTCTCTTTCTCATGAACATACTTTACCAGTAATAGCCAAGAAAATAAGCTTAAACTACATATAAGCATGTTTAAAATACAATTTTGGCACATATTTTGATATGCTTCAGAGAATGTAATTTAAATCACTGCACTGGTTTTGTTTATTTGAAAATTTGAACATTTATAAGGCTTCCTTATAGCATATTTCTGCTTTTTATTCTTATTTGATCTATCATTCTTTATAAAAAATAATGAGTTGTATTCAAGAAGAATCTATCTGCGAGTAGAAGGGCAGGAGTCATCCTGAGAATAGATTCTGTGATAGCCCTGGTCATTGTTGAAATAGTGAGTGGAGGAGGTGGTAGAGGGAGATAGCTGTTCAACACCGTAGCTGCCGCCTGCTGTGCCTCTCAGAATTCCAATACTGTCCCTATGTTCTTTTAAATATATGGATATGTGAAATTGTTTATTGTTCAGGAATTATGAACATATGCTATGCTCAATTTATATAATAGCATTGATCTTAATAAAGATTATGTTTGTGAGGAGGGTAAAATGTTTAGAGTAATTTAAACTCTAACAACTTCTCTTTCAAGTGAATGATCAACAGAAGGGAAATATCCTGAAACTGGTCCAAGATCATGTTATCTTTTTATTTATTTGTATTAAAGTGTTGCACTTCTTAAAATTATGGATACATCTGAAATATAGGTAATTTTAAAAACAAATTAAAATGTTAAAATAACTAGACTATTTTTGGCCAGAGGTGGGCTACTTAAAACAGAATTGTCTCAGCTTTTTACTAGATTTTCTTTTGTACATGTGGTGGTGCATACTATATATTGAATGTACATAAATCCTGCATTAACTGAATTTCCCCACATTCACATTATCCTGTATTAATTACTTATTAATAACTTATTACTTAATTAATAAGTAATTATTTATTCTTTGATCTTACTACTTTACTTTGAGGTCTACTAAGTGAATTCCAAATGGTCTACACATAACCTTGTTCTAGTAGGAGACATTGTTTGGCATTCATCCATTCAACAAAGTTCTCCATGGGCTATTGTTCTCCATGGGCTTAGCTGAGCCCTAGCTTCTTCTGGTTTCATATTTAGAGTTTGAGAGGTGTACAAAAAACCTTTCCTTGATTTTAGTTGTTAGTTAGGGGGTTGGCAGCAGGATTGGTGTTGTATTAGTTCTTTCATTATTTACTATGAACTCTCAATGTATCATCATAAAACAAATACAATATTATAATAACATTAACACGTAAATCAGAGCATTGCAGTAATTAATCTTAGAGATTACCAGTGCATGGACCAAGCTGGTCAGGGATCTCCTGTCCAGATATGAGCAGAGCAGGGCAATTCAAAGCAATAGATAGGAAGCAGCTAATGATATCTGTGACCCTATCATTAGCTCCAGGTGAAGGAGAACAGCCAGATTTCATACCTTATCCCTAATCAGAAGGATGGTATTATCCAGCATATGGAGGTTTCCACCCAACTGGGCAGAATTTGCTCTCACCAACAGGATCTCAGTCTTGTTGGGATTTAACTTCAGCCTACTTGCCCCAATTCTAGCTCCAATCACCTCCAGGCATTGCTCCAGGACCTAGACAGCATCCACTGCTGTGATGGAGAGGGAAAGACAGAGCTGCATATCATCAGTATACTGATGGTAAACTCCAAATCTCCGAATGACTTTCCCCAGTGGACTCACATAAATGGGCATAGGGGAGATGGCCAAACCCTGTGGGACACATTGTAGGACCCAAGGATCTGACACTACCTCCCCAAGCTACATTCTCTGGATACAGTCATCCAGAAAGGACGGGAACCAGATCCATGCCTGGTTCCCAATACCCAGCTCTGAAAGCCTATCCAGAAGGATACTGTGGTTGATAGTATTGAAGCCTACTGAGAAGTTCAAGAGAACCAACACAGTAGTGCTACCAGGTCTGTCTTGGTATCAAGGTATGGCCTAAAGCTTCGCTGGAAAGGGTCAAGTGATCTGTTCCATCCAGAAATGTCTGCAGCTGCTCCTTTAAATGGGCCAAAAATGATCCCACAGGATTGTTCACTGGACATCTCCTGCTGATTAACTGCACTAATATATGAGTTCAGATCCTTACATTTGGCTCATTAGATCTAAAATAAGTTGCAAACCTATTAGAGGTTGCAACTACAGATTGAGGTAGGTCTGACCGTTCAACACATAACAATGAACAAAATATGTTAAAGAGCTCTATTTGATTATTTTATGATTCCATAATCAATTTTTAATTATATGCCTTTCTGACTGCTTTTATTGCATTGGCTACCTACAGATACATTTCTTTACTGTGACCAGATTAGCATTCATGGGAGCTTTCTTCTATATGCTCTCTAGCCTTCTCCTAAGTTGTTTCAGATCTTTAAGTTCATCTGTGAACCAAGTTGACTGTCAGGATCTGAAATAGAGGAGTTCAGGAGCAATCATGCTGACGTGTTGTGAATCACCCTGGGTCCCTTTGGGGAGGAGTGCAATAAACAAATTTAAATAAATAAATAATACCAATGGCCCAGGACGACTCTGCACATCATTTGCTGGCCAAGGTTCCAACAGGATCACCAGCCCATTAGCTACAAACCCTCCCAAAACAGTCTGAAAACCAACTAAATCCATCATGTTGGGAAGACAGACCATAATAGACTTTTTCAGTGGGAATAGGCTTCAGGCAGCCAATAATAATCTTGCATTAAGAGCTACATCCACTTATTTATACCATACAGCACTAGCATATTCTACTGTGAAGTAGCACAGGGACAAAGCTGCTGTTCTTATTGTTTCTGGGTGTGCATCCAATCTGACCCTGTCAGTTTTCTAGGTACAGTGATTCCTTGGATAACGTTTGTATCGGATAACATTTGCATCGGATAACGTTGGGGAATTTGAGGCAAACATTTGCATCAGATAACGTTATGTTAACGTTATCCGATGCATCAGATAACATAACGATTTCTGATGCAAATGTTTGCCTCAAATTCCCTGAGGCGTGACTGTGACTCACCAGTCTGCCTTGGAAGAAAGGGAGGGGGCTGCCTGCTCTCTTTATCTCAAGGTTGCAAGATCTCAATAACAATCACAGCATCTGATCCTCAGCAGCATACCTCCTTGGGAGACTCTTGTCTAATTACAAAAGCTTGCCAAACCAGCCTGACTAGTTTAGGGGAACAAAAGCATAAAGCTTTTAAAAACCTTTTAAAACTTTATAAAGGGGTGGTTTAAAAGGTAAACAAGACCTTCCAAGACATGGGAAGGGGGGGGGGACTCTTTCAACATGTCCTGACTCCATTTTAAAAGCTAAGAGGGATAGAAGCAAGCCCTAAATGGATGACAACATTCACCATCATGCAGAGTTGCCATATGGAGCTATGTGCACAGGAATCAGTTTTAAAAGCTAACAGCAAGGGTACCCAAACTGTTCAGGCCACGGGCCAGTCACATGGTTCATGGGTACCCAAACTACAGCCTGTACGCCAGATCTGGCCCTGGCACCAATTCATCTGGCGCGTTCCACCCTCGCCATTCCCAGAAGCGGAAGCTGGGTGTGTTTTACTTCCGCTTCTGGTGTCATTGGCTGGATCCGGCCCATAGGCCATAGTTTGGGCACCCCTAGCTAACAGGGATAGAAGCAGGACCCAAAATGGATGCCAACATTTACCAACATGCAAGGTGGCCATCTGGAGCCATGTTCACAGGAATCCATTGGTGTCATGGGCCAGATCCGGCCCAGAAGCCTTACTAACAGCAGGGTTCCCAAATGTTTCAGGCCACTGGCCAGTCACGTGATTCATGGGTGCCCAAACTACGGCCTGTGGGCTAGATCCAGCCCATGACGCCAATTCATCCAGCCCGCTCCACCAACGTTGCTCCCAGAAGTGGGAGTAAAACTCACCCGACTTCCACTTCTGGGAGCGATGAGCATGGCGTGGGCTGGGTGAATTAGCACTGGAGGCCAGATCTGGCCCACAGGGAGTAGTTTGGGCACCCATGAACCACGTGATTGGCCCATGGTCTGAAAAGTTTAGGCACCCCTGCTGTTAGCAAGGGTTCTGGGCCGGATCTGGCCCATGACTGCAATTCATCTGGCCCATACCACCCTCATCACTCCCAGAAACAGAAGTAAAACAAACCTGACTTCTGCTAGCGATGATGGTGGAGTGGGCCGGATAAATTGATGTTGTAGGCTGGCCCCGGCCTACAGTTTTGGCACCCATGAACCACGTGGCCGGCCCATGGCCTGAAATATTTGGGCACCCCTGCTGTTAGCATTTAAAATGGATTCCTGTGAACATGGCTCCAGATGGATTCCTGTGAACATGGCTCCAGATGGCCACCTTGCATGTTGGCTAAAAATCGGATAACGTTAAGACTTGTGGAACCAAGTCTTAAAGTTATCTGAGGTATTACTGTATGTTATTTCTGGTGACAGCTTTCCATTTGGTGTTTAGATAATGTTTTTTCTATGTCAGGATTTGATTCAGAGCGATGACCAAACACTCTGAAGTAGGGAAATATTCCAAAATCTTCCTTTCCCAAGTAACTTGGAGCTTCCTCTTTGCATTTTTCTTTGTTTTTATTTGAGGGTGCAGCCCTATGTTTTTAAAAAATTCTAGTTTCAGCTGACTGTTTTTATAATATAAAGAAATATGTATTGATGCAGAGGTTAGCTGGTGTTTGATGGACTCATGTTTCCCCCTGGACTGTCAAGCATCCAAAAGAGGATAATCTTCTACATGAAACTAATAAAAGATCAGTTGTTTTTCAGCAAGTTGTATTAACTAAAATTTCTTCAGCTTCATAAAAAATTAAAACAACCTATATTTCACTGCTCAAACAAAAAGCCCTGGTCCTTACAGTTCTATATAGTGTTTATTTACTTAGTAATCAATTTCTCTGCATAAAGACCTGTGGAGGACACCACTACAAACCTTTTTATATACAATGTCTCAACTGATCATTTGTTTTATTTACTTTAAGCATTTCTTTGTCAACATTAATTTACATCAAAGTGTGAAACACAGAAAATATTAAAATTTGTTTTCAAATAGACTCAGATCTCATGCCTGTAAAGTAATACTTAAAATCTCCTAAAAGTAGCAAACAGTATAAATGAATGTAGTTTTCCAATGTTGACAAAAACAGGTAAAATTTACCAGTGCTTGGAGAAACTTGATCAATTCTTCATGAGGTGTTGAAAAGGGCTTTATTGAGCTGAAGCTGCAGTTATTCAACCAATGAAGGCAGTCAGTTGTATCTTGTAGCAGTTCATCAGGACATGTATCATTTATTTCCTGTTGTAGCTCCTTAAGACATTGTTCCATACTACAGCAAACATATTAAAATACTTATCACTTTGCAGCAAGGTGTTATACATTATCTGTAATATTACTACATAATGATTTGCTATATCATACAACATTAATGTTTCACAGATAGTATGACTGCAGAGGTATCTTCATGTAATGGAGCTTAAAACAACTAGATACAGTATATCTGTTTTTTGTTAGATATTACTGATTTGGGTGAAGAAATAATTAATCAGAATTGGAAGAAAATATGAGATATACAAAATTTGAAGCCTAATCTGATAAGGATAAAATAAAGTTTATACAAGTTGATTTGGAGATCATATTTAACAACAGTGAAATTAAAAATCAAATAGACAAGAAACATTCAACATTATTTATAGAAGATGTCAGGAAACCGGTACCTATTTTCATATGGTGTGGAGTGTGAGCATGCACTGAAATTTCTGCAAATGTTCAAGTAGAAAACTGAAATAATCAGACTACCGTAAAGTTAGAGTTTTGCCCCAAAATAGCTTTTATCAATAAATAAGGTTCAAATAAAAGAATGGAGTTCAAATTTGTAAACAGAAGCGGGACTAATGACAGCTAGGAAATGGAAGCTACAGTATAATTTTCAATTAAATGAATGGCATCAAGAGGTTTGGGAGATTATTATTAATGATAAATTAACTTCTAATATTAAAGTTGAGAGGAAAAGAAATTTAAACATATTTGGTGATGTTAGGACATTTTCCTTTTGTGGGGTCTTGTACAAAGATTGCTGCCCAGTGGAATAGTACAATTTTAAGGCCCTGCAAGTGTTCTAAACACAGGTGTTCATAATAGAGCCTCAAACTGATTGCCCGGCTGTGCATGCCTTGTCTATGTGCCCCATTAACAGCCCAGCTGTGGCTGATTAGAGAATCTGCCCAGCAACACCAGGGTATAACTGTGGCCCTCTGGGAAG
Source organism: Furcifer pardalis (assembly GCA_030440675.1). NCBI lineage: Eukaryota > Metazoa > Chordata > Lepidosauria > Squamata > Chamaeleonidae > Furcifer > Furcifer pardalis. The sequence continues at coordinate 68,813,832 of CP126896.1, read as the reverse complement.
GGTCTACGGAGGAGGTTATCATACTGAAGAGAAGGACTGAGCTACTAAGAGACTACAGAGAGAGACTGCTGAAGGAGGTCGTGCTGTTGATGAGAGTTTCCTTCAACTGAGAAGGAAGAACTGCTGAAGATCACCAGGACTCTGTGCATGTTCTTGGGATTGGAGCCAACAGAGGAATCCAAGCTGTGTACCAACTGTGGGGCTTGGAGCGAGAGAGACTGTTGTATATAGACCTGTGTATGTCTGTCTTCCCCTCACTGTCAAGTAAAGCGCACCTTTCACTGAAGGCATATGTGTGTGTGTCATTGCACCTAAAAGCTTTTGCTGTGTAACAGCTTAAAAGTGCTACTCTGCTATCGAGACACACATATGCACAATCTCTCCCCCAACACCCCAGCTGTCCTAGGCAATCACTGGGACTGTCGGGGTGTTGGGGGAGAGATCATGTGCATGCACAATCTCTCACCCTACACTCCAGCCTTTCCTAGGTGATTGCTGGGGTGTTGGGGGAGAAACTGTGCACACACACAATCTCTTCCCCAACACCCCAGCTGTCCTAGGTGATGGCTGGGACTGCCGGGGTTTAGGGGGAGAGATCGTGCGTGTGCATGGCTTCTCCCCCAACACCCCGGCAGTCCCAGGCAATTGCTTGGGACAGCTTGGGTTTTCGGGGAGAAATCCCCCCACCTAGCTTACTAACGGGCTTAGCTATCCCAAGCCTCTCTTAAGAAGCCCCCCTCCCACACACACACCTGGATTGCTAAACTCTTTAGCAATCCGGATGGAGGTTTCTGAAAAGAAGGTAGGAAAAAAGTTTCCCTACTTTCTTTTTAGAACACCCCCCCCGGCCTGGCTTGCTAAGGGGCTTAGCTATCCAGGTGGGGGGGGGGCTTCTTAAGAGAGGATGGGAAAAGGGTCCCAAGCCTCTCTTAAGAGCCCCCCCTCTGCCTGGATTGCTAAGCCCTTTAGCAATCAAGAGGTTTCTGAAAAGAAGGTAGGAAAAAGTTTTCCTACCTTCTTTTCAGACCCCCCCCCCCCGGGCCTGGCTTACTAAGGGGCTTAGCTATCCAGGCCCGGGGGGGGGGGGGCTTCTTAAGAGAGGCTGGGGAAAGGGTCCCAAACCTCTTAAGAACCCCCCCCTCCCACCTGGATTGCTAAACCCTTTAGCAATCCAGACGGAGGTTTCTGAAAGGGAACAGGGCTTTTTTTTAACGTTGTGCGATCAACAACATTAAAAACTGGATAACGTTATGATTTGTGGAACCAATTCATAATATGGATTATAATTCATAATCCAAGGTACTAGTGTACCTATAAAACAGGTAGAAAAAATCAGTTTAATTAAAGACAGGTACAACAATCTCTTCACTAGAATACAGAGAGATAAATAAGTCATATAAAATACATTGTATATTACCCAGAAAAAATTAATTTGATGATATATTACTAGTGTGGAAAAAGCAGCTTACCAGGAAGCATTTTTCTTTATTTTTTCATCAATGTCACCAAGTATCTGTTGGAATTCCAGTTCTCCAGGAAATATGTTTAACAGGCAATCCAAGTTGGAAGAGTCCAGTGAATATTCGCCTCCCCACTCCATTTCCACATGCTAAATTAGACAATAAAAACAGAAATCAATTCAAGAAATTTAGTTCAGCCAATTGCTGCTGTATACTTGACATGATAAAAATGTTAACGTATCAGATAAAAGGAAACAAATAAAACCAACTCCATATTGGCGTCTCTTTTTCACAAAAATGTACTTGCCGCATCTACTCCATCAGGATCAGTAGGAGAGATGAAAGCCAAGGCTTCTCCACCAGCTTTGCTGAAAGATCATTAAAATCCTTCTCTCTAAATTGCTTCCATTTACCGTAGCTGGCCATTATAAAACATTTGTAACTTTAAGGCTTACTGTTTCCTTGCTTTTCCTCATCCCTCACCTTTCCCCCTTTGTTTTATAGATTTCAGATCACAGGACTAAGGCCTTGTTTGCGGCTGATGTCACATATCTGACATTAAGAAAGATTGTAAATTTAGCTAAAAAGAAATTTTTTATTTTAACTGATTGATTTAATTTCTTATTTAAACAAACAATATATTTATTTCAATGGCCCTACATTCCTTTATTGAAATTTACTGTGATTTACATAGCTCCTCATACTGAAAAATAATTAAGAGCATTGTGAAGCAAGTCTGTTACAGTTGGACTAGTACAACAAAAGGTGAGGCATACAGTAATCTTGTTGACCTTAATGTTACAATGTTTCATGTTTTTTCTGTTAACCATTTTCAATACATGCAGATACACTTCAACACGAAACACAGCCTTCGTGCTTCATTTTCTTATGTGTTCTCAAAACTAATATGACTAATGAACTGATGCAAATTAAATTTCACAGAAGGTAAAGGTTTCCCTTGCTCGAAAGCCAGTTGTATCTGACTCTAAGGTTCAGTGCTCATCTCTGTTTCAAAACTGAAGAACTAGCACTGTCTGCTGGTCCCTATCAATAGTGGTTCCTATTGATCTACTTGCAATTTCTTGCTTTCAAACAGCTAGGTTGGCAGGAGCTGGGACAAAGACGGGAGCTCATTCCGTCCAGTACTTGGGAATTGAACTGCTGACCTCCCGCCTTCCAATCAGTGTTTTAGGCACTTGAGCTACTGCAGTCATAATAGGGTAAGAAAGGTTCTGATCATGATAACTATTTTAGAACTTTTTCTCAATTTGTTAGTACATCACATAATTTTAAATACAAGAGGCAATTGGAACATGGTGATGAAAAATTGGTACACTGAACATAGCAAGCTAGTCAATTATTTGAGCCAGGAACTGTTGGAAAAACAGTAATCTTGCATGCCTAAGTTTGGGTATCAGTGCGAGAAAGCTTTTGCAGCCTAATGTGATTGCACTTTGCCACTAACATGACTGCTGCAGTCCCCACCCCCCTGCCTAAGATATTAGACAAGTCCCATTCCTGTTTGTTTCCTCTTACCATGTTTCAAGCAGCATGGGAGATGCTCTCAATATGCTGAAGACTCCATTTTCCTGTTTTTTCTACTGAGTATTATAAATGGCAACTGTAAGTAAAGGTACCTTTTTTCTACTTTAAATGTTTCTAGACTATTTTTACTATATAAAGTGCTATTTAGTGTAAGAGAGTAATTGTCCTACTAGAAAAGTAGGGCAATTACTGACAACTCAGCAAAGAATGATAGACCCCAGAAGACACATGGAAAGCTGTGCTGCCACCCACATCTTTATGCCTTTACTTCAACCACAGTGGACACAGAGTTGAAAGATAGAAAGACTTGCTTGTGCTTACAGTAGGAAGCAAGCTAGTATTGGGAGAACAAAGGAAGGTCATGAATCCATAAACTATGTTCTAAACAACCCCATCTTTATTAGTTTTTAATTTTTATAATTTTATTAAATACAACAAAGAATAGTAAAGGTAAAGGTTTCCCTTGCTCAAAAGCCAGTTGTATCCGACTCTAGGGGTCAGTGTTCATCTCTGTTTCTAAGCTGAAGAGCCAGCGCTGTTCCATGGTCATGTGGCAGGCATGACTAGACACCGGAGCGGATGGAACGCTGTTACCTTCCCACCGAAGTGGTCCCTATTTAACTACTTGCAATTTCTAGCTTTCGGACTGCTAGGTTGGCAGGAGCTGGGACAGAGACGGGAGCTCAATCAGTCCCAAAATATAAAATAAACATACAAATCATAAAACTGGCAATAGCATAATAAAAAATATTAAAGCATTATATAATCTACCGTGTTTTCCCGAAAATAAGACATATCCATAAAATAAGCCGTAGCAGGATTTCTCAGCATTCATGCGATATAAGCCATACCCCGAAAATAAGACATACCAGTAGTGATAGGCGTGAATATTATTGGACTACAACTCCCAGGGTGCAGTTGTGGCTATGCAATGCCGGTAGTGATAAGGCATGGCTACCGGCACAGAGTGGTAAGAAAATAAGACATCCCCTGAAAATATGCCGTCATGCGTCTTCTTGAGGAAAAATAAAAATAAGACGGTGTCTTATTTTTGGGGTTTCTCATCCTAAGGCCCATGAGCTGGATCTGGCCCGGGCACCATTTCATGTGGCCCCCACATCTCCAAAATTTTGAGAAATAAAATGGCTGCCCCTTTGAAGCTGTCAGGACAAAATGGCTACCCCCATCATGCAGGCAGGGCAAAATGGCCATCTGGCTCTCGAAGCTGACTGAGAGAGTGTGACCCAGCCCCTGGCTTGAAAAGGTTGGGAATCCCTGTCTTAAACCCACACTGTATTTTGTTTGTACAGTACTACGTCATATAACAAAAATAATTCCCTCTGCAAAGCTTTTCGCTATGCAATTTTTTTTGTTGTACAAAGCTTGCTTCATATAACAAAATTTCTTATGGGATGTTTTGTATAATAAAAATCTTCATAGAGATGCACTGAAAACCACCCTGGGAGATACATTGCTTCGTATAACAAAATTTTCTCTAGACAAGACAACACTTTCCTTCAAATTCCTTTCGTTATACGAGGTTTTTTTTTATAAGAGACCTCCGTTGTATGGGATTTTACTGTATTCCATTACATGTTTATGATACAAAATACATGTGCAACATTGTTAAACATGGAGAGAATAGGCATTTAAACCTGGCATGTTTTTATTGTTCTGTGCTGTCAAGTCATAACCAACTTAAAAAGACTACAATTGGGCGGTCAAGGTAAGTGAAATATTTAAGGACTGATTATTATTATTATTATTATTATTATTATTATTATTATTATTATTATTATTATTATTATTATTATTATTCAAGTGTCAATTCTAACTGTGGCTTCTTGAGTCCTAATCCACCAATCTATCCACTACATCACTCAACGACAACACAAAATTAGTCACAAGCTTCTCTTAAATTCAGGGAATGGTGATTGGGAAGATTTTGGTCCACTATTTCATAAGATTTTTCTTGATACATCAAGAATGCCTAATTTTCTAAGCTCAAGCTTGAATTTTTATTTTCAGAGTACTGTATAAAAGTTTAAATTGACATCATCTTCTGTTATGCTGCACAAAAGCTATTGAATGATTGCTCCTTCACCAAACAGCTATGCAAGATGCATGAATTTAAATTTCCATTCTGCTTTTCCCTCATCTTTTTATTGCATCCCCAACAAAACTTTAAAATTTAAATGAAATACAAGTGAAATTGTCTTTTTGTGCTCTTTGAAGTAATTTGATGTAGCTAGGGTGGATTCCTTGCTCTTTTAGGGACCCAAGAACTGTGTTAACTTCCACACTGTCAAATGCCTTTCTAAAGTCTACAAATGCTACTGCAAGCGGAATATTGTATTCACAGCTTCGTTCGAGTACATGGGTTGAGGTGAAAATGTGATCTCTCATACTATAACCTTTTTGAAAACCTGTCTGCTCCTGTAGTTGTTGTTCGTCTAACACCATTGTTATGTGGTTGGTGATCTTTGTGACCAGTTTATATATATGTGACAGGAGACAAACTGGTCTATAGTTCTTAAGATCCTCTTTATTTCCTTTCTTATGGAGCAAGATGGTTTTTGATTCTCTCCAAGCATCTGGGATGTCACCAACCTTGATATATTCACTGAATCGTTCCACCAATGCAGGGATCCTCAACCTACAGCCCGCAGGCCAGATCTGACCCACAGCATCATTCCACCTGGCCTACACCCTCACTCCAGTCGCCACCTCAATCCTTGTCCCCTCTGCTTGGCTTGACGTGTCCCTAACTGTACTCCATAGCAGTGTGGATGTTGTAAGAAGGCTTACAACACCTGTCCTGCTATGGAGTGCCGTTAGGGACACACCAAGCCAAGCAGAGGGGACAAGGATTGAGGTGATGGAAGAGGAAGCAGCAGTTGCCTGAGTCTTTCCCAGGGGCCACTCTGGCCGAGAGTGGCTTTCCCAGCAGACACACGTGGCCATGGGTAAGCAGTTTTGGCCTTGAGCTGGTCCTGCTGCCGCCGGTGGTGTGTGTGGGAGTGTCAGGGGGCTCGGGTAGGTCCCACTGCCACTGGTGGGGGAGTGTTGGGGCCGCTGGGTGGTCCCACCACCACTTATGGGGGCATGTTGGGGGCTCAGGGTGGTCCCTCCACCACTGGCAGGGGGTGTTGGGGCTCAGAGTGGTCTCACCACTGCTGGTGGGAGGTGTTGGAGGCTCAGGGTGGTCCTAGCAGCGGCGGTAAGATCACCAGTCCAGCCTGCATACACCCTGAGGGGGTGTGACTCAGCCCTGGCTTAAAATAGTTGTGGACCCCTGCACCAACGTCTTCCAGAGACAATGACCTCCTGCTTTCAGTGCTTTCACTGAGATTCCTTCTATACCAGGTGCTTTATCATCCATTTTTTAAAGTAATTGAAGTAAAGAGACTACTTGTATCAAACAGTACTTCTCAAATGAATTATTACTTAAGATTACTACTATTATCATCAAAAGGAATATAGTAAAGCCTCGCATAAAGAGCACCTCGCTTAGAGAGTAACTCGCTTAAAGAGCATAATTTTCTCTGAATGTACGCTTCGCTTAACAACTAAAACCAACCAAAAACTCACTTAACTAAATTGGGGTTCGCAATCCCCCCCCACCAGAAGTCACAATTGGTAACTTAAAATGATGTTTCACTTAAAGAGCAAAGTTGCTTAAAGAGCAATCCTGTGGAACGCATTATGCTCTTTAAGTGAAGTACAACTGTACATATTTACATTCAAATTATTGGGACAATTTAACTAATACATCTACAACTTTTAAATCTTTATTACCAAATGAGAAGGATTTTTTATTTGTCTTACAGACAATATTTCTACAACTATAACAAATAGGTATATTGTGAATGTGTGTGTTGGCAAGTCATTTCTGACTTACTCCAACCCTAGCAGTGTGTTCCAAGGTATGTTTGATATTCAATGTTTTTCCAGTGTAAACCCCCAGGGAGTTTTAATAACTAAATGAAAGTTTGAACCATTACACTACACCAGTGGTGGCGAACCTATGGCATGTGTGCCAGAGGTGGCATTCGGAACCATCTCTGTTGGCACCCATGTGGTCACTGCAGCACAGAGTTTGCCCCATCCCTCTGCCCAGCTGCCCAATGGGAGCACTTCCTCCCTCCCCCCAGCACAGATTTCACCCCACCCCTATTCCTAGCAACCCAATGGGAGTGTTTTCTTCCTCCCCTGTTGCTCTGTTGGCACTTTGTGATAAATAAGTAGGTTTCGGGTTGCAGTTTGGGCACTCAGTCTCTAAATGGTTTGCCATCACTGTACTACACTCATTCTAAAGTACTGTATACTGATTTTACAATTTCAGACATTATTTTATTTGGTAAATATCTGCAGAGTTCTAGTGTTTCTGTATTTGCTTCTTTTGCAAGTGTCTCTTTTCTCCCAAAATTCTGGGGCAGCTTCTGATAAAGCACTGTGACCTAAGCCATAACACACAAGTCAGAATGTTCCATTACAGTATACAGTAATACCTCATATAACATTAGTATCGAATAACACTAAAATCACATAACATTAAGGAATCTGGGGGGAAGAATTGCATCAGATAACATTAAGATCCTATGGGATGCTTCAGATAACAACCGCTAAAGCCTGTGTGGTTACAATGTATCTCTATGGATCCCATAGGATTTTAACATGCATCAGATAACACTAAAAATCATATAACACCAAGACTTGTGGAACCAGGTTTTAGTGTTATATGAGGTTTTACTTGTACAGTAAAACCTCATATAACACTAAAACCTGGTTCCACAAGTCTTCGTGTTATATGATTTTTCGTGTTATCTGATCCTCTATGGGATCCATAGAGATACATTGTAACCACACAGGCTTTCGCGGTTGTTATCTGAAGCATCCCATAGGATCTTAATGTTATCTGATGCAATTCTTCCCCCCCAGATTCCTTGATGTTATGCGATTTTCGTGTTATTCGATACTAATGTTATATGAGGTATTACTGTATTGTGCATCCAGAATTGCTTAGGCCTCCACTCAAATTTCTGTTTTTCATCTTTTCCTATTAAAAAATAAGTCAACATTCAGGTTCATGTTAATTTTTATTCAAATTCTACACAAATTCATCCATCAAAAATAAAATGTATTACATTTTCCCCCAATTTTTAACGATCTGTTTCAATTACTGTACTTGAAAATATGCTTCTCCATCTCCAGGTATTGCTGGTTTATATGAAATCAGAACTACTGGAGCTCACTTTTTAAAAACTAGAACATTTAGTGTTTGAAACCCCAACTCCATTTTATTACACTCATTGCTTAACATGTCTGAATAATAAATCTAACATTTAAAACCTATCAACTTAGGCATCATGATCTTAGCCACAAATAATAAAGCATGTCAGTGTCAATTTTACTCTCTCTCTCTCTCTCTCTCACTAGCCTTCTCCTCACTCTATCTGATTTAAATAATCCTTGTCAAACCACAAACTGTCCAAATTACCTTCCTGACACAGAAGCTTTCAAAGAGGAGACAGAATCTCAACTTTCATTTAGTGACTAAAAAAGAAAGCTGTCCAATTGGACAAATATTATTTCCAGACTTGACAACTTCTACAGTAAAGCAGGTCTTTTAATTTAAAACCAAGAGTGCTAGGAGTCTAATATGAGACAATTGTTTAATGCAGATTGACTCATGGGATTAACAGGAAAAAAATACCAATTATGGTTTTTTTAAAAATTAGGATTTTCTAACAGGAAAAGAATCTTTACTTCAGAGGAAAAGGTTTCAGAATGCAATTCAAAAACAGAAACATAGTGAACAATGAAACAAGTTAGTATAAGAAACAATTCCATAAAGAGGTGCTTTCAACAGAAAAATTATAGTTTATAACCTCTCTCATGACTCAGTCCTGAAACTTCCTTATAGTTAATGCTAAAGGTACCAAGATATTATTGTATGGCATCCCAAAATATGACAGAAAACACTGCCAGTAAACGCACAGGTAGTGGAAATGACTCTCTTTGTTTTTTATCAGTGTAACATCAATATTAAAATCTACCTGGCATTTGTTGTTGTTGTTCAGTCGCACAGTGGACTCCGACCCTCTGCGACCCCATGGACCACTGTCCACCAGGCACTCCTGTCCTCCACCATCCCCCTCAACTCGCTCAGCTCTGTGCCCATTGTCTCCACAATACCATCTGGCCATCTCATCTTGGGCCGGCCCCTTCCTCTTTTGCCCTCGACCTTTCCAAGCATCAAGGCTTTCTTAAGTGAATCCTCTCTTCTCATCTGATGTCCAAAGTACTTTAGCTTCATCTTTATTATTTGACCATCTAATGAGCAGTCAGGGTTGATTTCTTCTAAGATTGACCTATTTGTTCTCCTCACTGTCCAGGGGACTCTCAAAACCTTTCTCCAACACCACATCTCAAAGGCGTCTATTCTTCTGCGCTCAGCTTTCCTAATGGTCCAGCTCTCACAACCATACATTGCCACAGGGAATACCACTGCTTTGACTATGCGAATTTTTGTTTGCAATGTGATGAAAATAGTTCTACTATCTGAATTGATCTTAACATTTAAAACCTTTTAAAAAGCTATTATCATCATGTTAATTATTCCATATAGTATTACCTCATATAACGATTACACTGGATAACGCTAAAATCAGATAACAATGCAAAATTTTGTAAGCGTTTTCCAAGGTAATCGTTCGTAGCTGTGCCATGGCTGGGAAGCCGAAGGGGGGCTCCATGTTCGGCTTCCCAGCCACGTTGTTGCTGCAAATGCAACGGAACAGTGGCTGGGAAGCTGACTGGAGACTCCCCCGTCGGCTTCCCAGTCACCCCACAGCTGCAGGCCCACCACTATAATGACATCATCAGTTTCAATGCTTCAGAGGCACTTTTATGACATTTATCAGGATGAACACATGGGAGTTACAACATAGGAGGAGGAAGTCTTTAATTATTAAAAAATCACCACTGCCGGAATGAAGCTCTTTACGTTTCCCTCAATCCTTTTCATCATCAAGAATTGAGGAGAAGGCAGGGGGAGACGAGAAAGTAATAGGAAATCAATAATTACTTACAATTGACACTGCCAGGATCACTTTAATAGCAGTAACAATTTTTCGTAATTACAGAGCTCCCCTTCCCATTCCACAATTTTCATGGGTTCACAATGATGAAAATGATTACTGGAGAGCCTTGGAACATAACTCAAGTTGGAAATGTTTATATCATAAGTACTGTATTACACTGCATAAGTTACAGCAACAGGATTTCAGACATAATTTAAAATTCAGTATCTACATGGAGAACAGGGAATAAACTTCCCCAAAGCTTTTGACATCCCCTGGGCAGCAACAGCCTCCAAATACTTATTACTTTGGATCATATGCTAACCTATAAGAAACACTATCAAAATAGAAAACACAGAAGAATATCATTTGAAAGCTACTAGAACTAGTTCAGCTATGCAAGCACAAACACTACGAACTACAGCCTTGGCATTGTGCTACTTTGAAAGTGAATATGCCATCCTAGTTTGGTACAGTTTAACCCACACAAAATAGGTAGACTTAGCACTAAATAAAAGTTGTAGGTTGAAAGAAGAAAGTGAAAAAGCTGGTTTGAGATACAATATAAAAAAAACAAAGATCATGGCAACAGGTCCTATCAGTCCCTGGAAAATAAATGGGGAAGAAGTAGAAGCAGTGACAGATTTTACTTTCTTAGGATCAAAGCTCAATGCAGATGGTGACTGCAGCCATGAAATAAAAAGGTGACTGATTCTTGGGAGATAAGCTATGAGAAACCTGGGGAGCATAATGAAAAGCAGAGACATCAAATTGCAAACAAAAATTTGTATAGTCAAAGCAATGGTATTCCAGGTGGCAATGTATGGTTGTGAGAGCTGGAACATTGGGAAAGCGGAGCGCAGAAGAATGGATGCCTTTGAAATGTAGTGTTGGAGGAGAGTTTTCAGAGTCCCCTGGACAGCGAGGAGAACAAATAGGTCAATCTTAGAAAAAATCAACCCTGACTGCTCCTTAGAAGGTCAAATAGTAAAGTTGAAGCTAAAGTACTTTGGACATCAAATGAGAAGAGAGGATTCGCCTGGGAAAGCCTTGATGCTGGGAAGGGTGGAGGGCAAAAGAAGAAGGGGACGGCCAAAAATGAGATGGCTAGATGGTATTGTGGACACAATGGGCACAGAGCTGAGTTGAGGGGGATGGTGCAGGACAGGAGTGCCTGGAGGACGGTGGTCCATGGGGTCGCAAAGGGTCGGAATAGACTGTGCGACTGAACAACAAAAAGAAGTCAATCCCTATTTGTAAAATTAACTACCTAGCAGGCATTGTACATATGACAAGAGATAGCAGTTAACAGTGAAAGCCTCAAAATATCTATAGCAAATGTACATCCACTCTTCAGCCACTAAGAAGTTTTTTCAGAACATCTGTGGAGCTTGAAGAAACAAAGAATGCCAGAACTATAAAATAGAAAAAGTGCCCACTTCTTAAATTAGATGGAACCCTAGGAAAGTACCACATAACAAAGAGAACTAGATTATGTGAAAGTAATTTAATATAGTTTCTTGAAGGAGCAGCAGAAAAATGTCCAAAGTATAATTGAGAAAGAACGAACTAACAATTTCTTAAAATAGAAGGAACAGGAGAGCTTAACCACTGACCTAATGGAGAGCTGGATTACTCATTTAATAGGCTATAGACAGGAATTGCAGAAACAAAGTGAATCTAAAAAAAATTAAATGTTCACACTGACAGTCATGTGAGGGTGGAGAAGAAAAAGCGATCTTGTCTATGTTATTTATTCTCTACCCATCAATATGTAACACAGAAGGCTTGACGTTAACTACCCCAAGTGTTTTTAATGCTGCCTATCATTGGGCAAAAACGTAGCTGATATTAGTTGTACATGGCACTTCTGATGCAAAGAAAGAATGAAGCATCTATATAAAGAAGTACATCCTGATAAAATAAATAACTGTGGGCTCTCAAGTCAAATCAGATTCACAGTGACCTTTTTAAGAATCTTTTAGGTAAGAGTACAGTAAAACACCTACTTACGTATGCATCAAGTTACGTAAGATTTGACTTACGTAATGGTTTTTGGCATAAATCATGTCCCGATTTATTTTAAAAAAATCAACTTACATAAGGGTGTCTGGTGTGTTTAGAGCTCAAAATGGCGCCACTGCTAGAACGCACCCCGACGGAGTGAAAACCAGAAGACGTGCCCCCCACACTCCACCAGTAATGTTAGAAGCAGCGGGGGGGAGGTGGCAACACTGGTGGTACCCCTTCCCCCAATGGGCAGATAAACCCCTCTAGAGGAAGCAGCAACACCAGAATGCAAAAGGTAGGGAGACTGCTCCATTTAAATTCTGTTTTTCACCCAATGCATTCCCGTGAGGATGCCTCGATTTACATTTTAAAAAATTGAGTTACGTAAATTGCTATGGAACAGACTTTTTACGTAAAACGGGGTTTTACTGTACTCATAAGTGGTTCACCATTCCTTTCTTCTGTCAGTTTCTTGGGATTGTGCAGCTTGTTGAAGGCCACACATGGAGGCTCTTCTGGGATGCACAATGGGTAAATGAACTCCCAACCTCTGCCTCCATTGTTTGAGCCTAAGTCATTGAGCCATCCAACTATTCTTTGCAAAAAGGAAATCCAGAGGAAACAGTAGATCGGTTGATGGATTTTTTTTGAAGTATGAAGCTCGCGCACTAGTGCCGGCCACAGGGAGATGTTGAAATCAAATCTGATGTTCTTTTATGTTTTATTTGGTGTGCGGAAAGTGTGCGGAAGAGGAGGTAGTCTTATACGGCGAGTATATAACAAACTCTATATTTTGAGTGGAAATGTTGGGGGGTCGTCTTATACGCCGGCATATACTGTACAGTATATGGATAAGCTAATAATGTTACAGTGGTGGTGGGTGCACATGTTATTGAATTTTAATTTTGGCACTCAGGATTTGGATTTTAAAATTCTGCCTAATTTCTGGTAGGTGAATGAAACATTTGAGGAATGTTTGATAACAAAATACAAAAGCCAGAGTAACTTCTAGACAGAATTAATTTAAGAGAAAAATACTGTACAGTATAGGCATTTCTGTTCTTGTAAAATAAAGGGATACAGTATTTGCATTCCTGGCTTTCTCATAATGGAACAAAAAGAATCTACAAACATCAGGAATCATTAAGAAAAGGGAGCTAGAATTGCACTTTTTAGAATTATTTCAATTTTAAAATACAGTGGTAGTAAAAATCATGATTAAAAATAATCAACAGTGAATTTCACATACAGTATTTGCTGGTGTATAAGACGCACTGGAGTATAAAATGCACTCAATTTTCCAGTGTATTTTAGGGGGAAGTGCAAATACAGTAATTTTAAACTTTAGTTTTAATGGTTTCTTTAATACATTATACTTTTGAAATACTGTACAGTGTAACAATAAACATAAGAGAACAACATATAAGCATACTAAATGCTTAAAATATTTTTATATGCTGCAGAAAGTGTTTTTCTCACATATATATGGCTTTACAGAGAATAATATAAGGTCAATGAACAACAAAAGTGAGCTTCATGCCTTGACTCTCTGGGAATTAGGTTTTTTTAAAAATGACTCCAACATCCAAAAATCACCAAGAATTCCATAGGCAGAATTCTGGAAGTTCCCACCCACAAACATACAGCTACACATACCTACAGTTCAGTCAAATGGAACAAACCTATTTTTCAGGCTGCCTCAGGAACCACCTTTGTGCTTCCTGGGAGGCCTAGATCTTTATGGGAGCCAAATATAGAAGCTAATCAGCAGCAAGACTACACCTCCTACAAAGTCCTGGTCCTCCCAGGAAGTAGCTTCTGGACATAAGCACATGGAACAGAAATATTTCTATTACCACAGCCAGGCTTTGGAATACCTAACCCCCCTCTAAAATTGGTTTATCCTCCTTGCCCTGTAGTGTCATCTGTGATGATTTTCTTATTCAGGAGATCATCAATAGACATTTTTGAATGAATTTGCCTTTCTTTTCAAATCCCTTTCTATATTTGAGAGGAAGATCCTGTTGCTATTTTGTCATTGCTTTGTCAAAGTTAAGATTGATCCAATTTTTATTGTGGTTGCATTGATATATTTTCAGTTACCATATATATTCGAGTATAAGCCACGTTTTTCAGCCCACAAAATGAGCTTAAAAAACCAAGACTCCGCTTATACTTGAGTCATCTCTTGGTTGGGCTGGGTGAGAGAAAGAACTCCTTTTGTAGCAATTTTCTTCACCAGATCCTTCCCTCATTGCCTTCTGGCAGCTGGTGGTGGTAGGCAGTTGAAATTGCTCTTTTTGGAGCAATTTTCCTGACCTGATCCTTCCCTTATCACCTCCTGGCAGCCAACAATTGTGGGATAGGAGAAAACGGATTTCAAAAAAGCTCTCTGTCCACCCCATTCCACCCCCAAAAAAGAGCTTCCCTCATCCCACAGCCACCAGCAGCCGGGGTTGGGGAAATGAGGTGGAAACAGCACTCATTTAAAGTCCGTTTTTCCCCAGCTGCTATTAGCAAACAGCTTTGGGGTGGGGGGAAACGGACTTCAAAAGAGCTCTTTCCACCCCATTCCACCACCACCCAAAAATTGGCTCCTCCCATGCCACAACACCCATTCCTTTTCCCCATTGCCTTCTGGCAGCCTGCGGCAATGGGGGCACACAAAATCACTCCTTTGGGAGTGATCTTCCTCCTATTCCTTCTCCCATTTCCTCCTGGTACGGCAGGGCTTGCAGTGGATTTCTCTGGTAGGTTCCTCCATATCTCCTTTCCTTCTTCCATATCTTCTTTCCTTCTTAGATATCTTCTTTCTTTTCTCCATATCTTCTTTCCTTCCTCTATATCTTCCTTTCTTCATTTCCCTCCCTTCCTTCTGCACAGGGAGGGCAGTCTTGGCAGCAGATTTCTCAAAATCCAGTGACGTGCCTTCCACAAATGTGGCATTAGTAATGCTATGGATGGAGGAAGACAACACTTTGTATGAGAATGACAGCAGTGATTGTGATGACTACAATCTCAGTGATGACGTCTATGATGACTTCACACCAGCTGAAGCTCTGCTTGGACATACAGATGATGATGAGGAATCCAGTTTTGAAGGGTTTTAACATTGTTGATACCATATTGTTTTTGTTGAGCCTATTCTCCACTAGTAAAGCTAGTTTACTAATGTTAAACTTAAGTCCTTTTTGTTGTTGTTCAGTCGCACAGTCCTCCTCACTTTCTGTCATTAGGGTGGTATCATCTGCATATCTCAAATTGTTGATGTTTCTCCCAGCAATTTTGATCCCAAATTGTTATTCCTCCATCCCTTTTACTCATGCATTTTCTTTGAAATAAATGCATTTTCTTTGAAATAAATATTTAAAAATATTACCCCATGGATCTCAATTAACAACATAATTTTATTTTCATTGATTTTGATTACTGAAATTCACTAGCAGCTGCTGCATTTCCCACCCTCGACTTTTACTTGACTCAATCAGTTTTCCTGGTTTCTCAGGTAAAAATTAGGTACCTCAGCTTATATTTGGGTTGGCTCATACTCAGGTATATATGGGTAAGTTGTTTATAGGTTATCTGAAAGAGATTTGTATCCTGAAAGATAAAATATACATTATTGTAGAAAATGTAATAAATAATTAAAAAGAAATACTTAAAGTAATGTGTATGGTTCATTACCTAAAAATAAGAATTTGCTGTTTCTCTGTAAACACCCCACCCTAAATTCTGTATTTTTTCATTTGAGTCTGGGGAAAAATACCTGCTTTAATGTGTTGTTCAGTTATATTTCTTTCTAAAATTTAGCAAAAGAAATATGAAAGCTTAAGTGAAAATGACAGTTAAGGTTGTGACACCAATAACAAAAGCCAGGATATATAAAGTTAACCTGACACTCAATCTCTTAAATCATACACACTGTTTCTTTTCATTAAAAAGCAACAATACAAGTTAACGGCAAGATGTCAAACTTTGAACTGCTTGAAGTTTGTCATTTGGTGTTTGTGTCACAACCTTAAAATTATTTAAATGTAGTTTTTACTATCTATTATTTAAAAGATCTATTTTTAAGACAGGAAGAGGCTTTGATAGAGTAAACCTCAAAGTACATCGCACTACTATAATTCCGTTTCATTAGACATTGTGCATAAAACATACACTGTTGACAAACCTAATTCATTAAAGGTTAGAAAGATGCAGTTCAAAATAACTGGCTGGCATCATTATCCACTGTTTCTTTTATACATTATTTCTGTTTTCTTCAAGACTGAACATGTCACTGTTTTCCTAAGAGTATGATACATCAGACTTTCAACCCGTTAGGCAAGTTATAAGTCAAATAACATTCTTCATAAATTTTTGTTGCTCAATTGCATAGTCGTGTTTGACCCTTTGTGACTCCATGTACCATCACACACCAGTGCATAGCACATTTTAATATATATTAGTAAAATCAACACATATACAAACAATCTTATTTTATCCAAAAGATACCTTTTATATCATGCATTGTTAGATATTCAGCATCACTAACTATATTATTCCCTAACTCAATGAAATATTTTGTTATTCTTAAGATGAGAACCTGGCAGACCACCACACCATGAACATTTTAATACATGCCTGAAGTAGTAGTCTTGAATCACGAAAGCTCGCACAATGTTTTGTTTTTCTTAGTGATCCAATAAAGGTATCACCTGTTTCCTCCATCTTTACAATTTGAATATGGATCACACGGCTAATCTTCTTTGTTTGCTTACATTACTACCTACAATTCTATCTCTGTACGATTAGTAATACCATTTGTTTAAGGTCCCAGTTAGGTATTCAGCATTACCACATAAATACTAGGAACAATCTGGTATAGTAGCCTGATTGAGTTAGGAGTGACAAAATGTATTCACATTTCCACTCAGTCATATGCTGGAGCACTCCTGACCTCTCCACTCAACTTATCTCACAGGATGTTGAGAATAAATGGGAGAGAAAACTGTGTGTGCCTCCTTAGAGGAAAATTAGAATTACAGTAATTGAATACACCAACAGGGGATATTATAAGATACCACAAATATGTACAGCTGAACCACTTCAAATATAACTGCTACAAAAAACAATGGATGGACAGCCATGACTCAGTCTTGCTGGGCACAGAATAAGATCAGGTAAAAGGGGCATAGCTATGGTACATGAGCCTAATACACTAATACCCTGGATAACGCTAAGACTTGTGGAACCAAGTCTTAGCATTATCTAGTTTTTAATACTGTGCAATGCATTGATTGCACAACATTAAAAAAAGCCCTGTTCCCTTTCCAAAGAGGAAAGGGAATGGGGGGAGGAATCCGTCTGCCTCTTTGGAAGGACAGCAGGGATTCCATGCATGGAATCCCTGCTGCCCTTTCCAGAGGCAGGTGGATCGAGCCAAGCTCCAGTTTGGTTGGGGTGAGGGTGTGCGGCCCAGTCTCCCCCCCAACCAAACCGGCAATGTGAGCATCGGAGTGTCGGTTTGGTTAGGAGAACAGATCCACGTGCCCAACTAAACCAGCACTGTGAGCATCAGAGCACTGGTTTGGTTAGGGGGAGAATGGGCGTGGGCGCCCATTCTCCCCTTAACCAAACCGACGATTGCACGTTGGGACCGACAGTTTGGGTGGGGAGGAGGGAGTGTGTGCCCGTTCTCTCCCCAACCAAATTGGCAATCGCACGCTGGGACTGCCAGTTTGGTTGGGGAGGAGGGCACGCTGCCCGTTCTCCCCCCAACCAAACTGGTAATCGGGCGCTCAGATTACCGGTTTAGTTCGGGGGAGAATGGGCATGCTCGCCCTCCCCCCAACCAAACCGCCGCTCTGAGCGGAAATCTCTGCCCTAAAGTCCACAGGGCTGGTCTCCAGCTCTGTGGGCTTTGGGGCAGAGTTCAACGTTGGGAAATTTGAGGCAAACTTTTGCAATGCACAACGTTATCTTAACGTTGTGCAGTGCAAGTTTGCCTCAAATTCCCCAATGTTATCTGTTTTTAGCATTGTGTGGTGCAAACACTAACGGGGGTGTTACTGTGCAGTTATACCTCGCTTAAAGAGTATTATGTGTTCCACAGGATTGCTCTTTAAGCGAAAAACCATTGTAAGTGACCAATTGTGGCGGGGATTGCGAACCCCAATTTATTTGTTAAGCGAGTTTTTGGTTGGTTTTTATTTGTTAAGCGAAGCAAACATTCAGAGAAAATTCTGCTCTTTAAGCGAGTTACTCTCTAAGCGAGGCGCTCTTTATGCGAGGTTTGACTGTACATGCATTATACACCATAAGCCTAGCATTAACTAGTTATCCAACTGTTTTTTTATATAATAAAGCATAGTTACAAACATCCGTATCTTTGTCTTTGCATGGTAAAAGAAATGAAAAGGGCAATCTTCATTTGAGAAATGGCATAAGGAAAAAATAAGTCCCTTTTTCATTCACATGTTTTCCCATCAAATCACAACCTCAGTGGTTACTTTACTGTCCATACAGTATATGAAGTAGAAATCAAATTGTGTAACACCACTCAATCCCTGATGTGTCAGAAAACCTAAGCAAGAATTAAGGTAATGTTTCTGTAAAGATCTTCTGTTGACTACATATGACAAGGCCGGGGAAACTGTGGTCCTCCATGTTTTTGACGTAACATGCATCATTCCTGACTCAAAGCAGTATTGGCTGGGGTGGTAAGAAGTTAAGTCTACAAAGAGCACAAGATTATGAACATTCAGTATTTTTAAAGAACAAGGAATTACAGTAGTACAGTGAAGTACTAAAGGAATTTTAAAATTCTATTTTCTTTTCTACTCACAGATGTTTAAAAAGAGAGACCAACTTTGAACAAAATGGTCGCATATAGAAAAAGTAGTTTATTTCAAAGAAATAAAAGGAGTGAATTATAAACAGCAGTTTCTTTTCACTTACAAACAACTTCCTCCCAAAATCTTTTGACTTCATCTTGGATATTGTCATGACTCTTTCTTTACAGAAAATATAGAGGACACATTACCATGAAGAAACAACCAAATTCGAAGGTCACATAGAACCACCTAAACTTGGTCTTCCGAGTAATTTTGAGATGTGCATCTACACCTCCCTGCAACATCAAGTGTGTAAATTCCATAATCATGCTCCACTATTGGCCAATCAAACCAAGAAGTGACTAAAAAGCGGGAACGAAGGAAGTTGAGAAAAACAGCCCCTATATAATCAACCAACCAAATCAACCAAGTCCATCACTCTCTTTTAGCAGGACTGTACACTAATCAGGACAAGAAATCCCCTGGCCAACAGTACTAATCCAAGCCAGTATCAAGAAATTGTACCTGCGTCATGGCTGTAACCTACATGTCAACACAGTACAAGTCTTAAGCTAAGGAAAGGAGGATTCTAGATGCAGTACCAAGTTAGCAGAAAAGACAGGATAATGGGTCTGGAAATTGTGCATTGACATCTTCTGGCAAATCATGATTCCGCATAAATAGGCTAACATTTGGGCCTAACTTTCTCTCTAAGCCAGAAAGTAAAGAGCTATATGGATCTGAAGGAGAGCTTTTCCCCAAATTCATGACTGAAGCAAACTTTAAAGTTCATTCATAACTCCCACTCCGGGGGAAGGGAATGATAAATAATAAATACCCTTCCTCGCTAGGCCTTACTGAATCCTTTACTGAATCCCATTTCAGTACTCATTAATAGGTAGTGTCTCAGACTTTATTTTTGTTCATTTTTATCAGTTGTGCACTCAGGTAGAACACTCTTGACCTTCTTACTTAGTAGAACAATCTAATGTTGTTTAGAAATAAATACCCTTTTTCAAACATTTGAACACAATAATGGATTTTTAAGAAACATTAACACTGTGATACACATATACTTCACAGACCCACTTTCGTGGATCAAATTTTACTTCAAGGGCGTCATGGGCCGGGTGAATTGGCATCGGGGCATCCAATCCAGCCCCCGGGGCCCATGATTTGGGCACCCTTGAACCACGTGACTGGCTCGCAGCCCGAAACGTTTGGGCACCCTTGGCCCAGAGAGAGTGCATTAAGCGGTATGGAGTGGCATAGTAGTGTGTAGCTGCTTTTGTTGTTCAGTCGCACAGTCGATTCCGACCCTCTGCGACCCCATGGACCACTGTCCTCCAGGCACTCCTGTCCTCCACCATTCCCCTCAACTCGCTCAGCTCTGTGCCCATTATCTCCACAATACCATCCAGCCATCTCATCTTGGGCCGTCCTTCTTCTTTTGCCCTCGACCCTTCCCAGCATCAAGGCTTTCTCAAGTGAGTCCTCTCTTCTCATTTGATGTCCAAAGTACCTTAGCTTCATCTTTACTATTTGACCTTCTATGGAGCAGTCAGGTTTGATTTCTTCTAAGATTGACCTATTTGTTCTCCTCGCTGTCCAGGGTACTCTCAAAACTCTCCTCCAACACCACATCTCAAAGGCGTCTATTTTTCTGCGTTCCGCTTTCCTAATGGTCCAGTTCTCACAACCATACATTGCCACAGGGAATACCATTGCCCTGACTATGCGAATCTTTGTTTGCACTTTAATGTCTCTACTTTTCACTATGCTCCCCAGGTTTCTCATCGCTTGCCTCCCGAGAATCAGTCGCCTTTTTATCTCATGGCTGCAATCACCATCTGCAGTGAGCTTTGATCCTAGGAAAGTAAAGTCTGTCACTGCCTCTACTACTTCCCCATCTATTTTCCAGGGACTGATAGGGCCTGTTGCCATGATCTTGGTTTTCTTGATATTGAGTCTCAAGCCAGCTTTTTCACTCTCTTCTTTCAACCTAATCAGGAGCTTCTTTAGGTCTTCCTCACTTTCCGCCATTAGGGTGGTATCATCTGCATATCTCAAGTTGTTGATGTTTCTCCCAGCAGTTTTGATCCCAAATTGTGATTCCTCCATTCCTGCATTGCGCATTATGTGTTCTGTGTATAGTAAAGGTTTCCCTTGCTCGAAAGCCAGTCGTATCCGACTCTAGGGGTCAGTGCTCATCTCTGTTTCTAAACCGAAGAGCCAGCGTTGTCTGCTTGTGCAGACGTTTCCATGGTCATGTGGCAGGCATGACTAGACACCGGAGCGCCCGGAACGCTGTTTACCTGCCCACCGAAGTGGTCCCTATTTATCTACTTGCAATGTCTTGCTTTCGAACTGCTAGGTTGTGGCAGGAGTGTATAAGTGTACGTATTTGCTGTTGCTAACGCAGACATAGTCTCTGCCTGCGAAAGCAAGCCTTAAAAGGGGGGGGGGGGAAGAGAGAGAGAGAACAGCCAACCGGTGTCCCCCTCAAACTCTACCCGTGTCAGAACCCGGCGTCACTTACCAGGTAGGCCCGAGAGCCCCGCTTCTCCTCACGGCTCCCTGGTAACCTGGGAGAAGCGTCGGTCACGACGGCCCGGAACGGATGGACTTCAAAACATCCGGAGGAGGAGGAGGAGGAGGAGCATATTCGGTCCGAACTCCGCGCGCGCGAAGAAGAGACACAGCGAGGGAATGAGGAGGAAAAAGAGGCGGCGGCGGCGGCTGAGTCACCGAGAAGCCGCTGAGGTAACGTTCGCGCGCGCTCGCCTTTATGAAGGGAGGGGGCGCCCCTCTGTGTGTGTGTGCGCGTGCCGTTATAGTGGCGGTTAGGAGTGGACATGGCGGGGGGGGGGAGGAGGGAGGGGCACTGTCTGGAGTGTTTTATTTGAATGCGGAAATCTCCCGCCCCCTCCCTGTGGAGCTTGTCTGGGACGCTCCGAAGACGAGTGGGGGCGGGGGGGGCGGCGCGCGCACGGAGCTCCGCAAGCGGCGTAGCGGGATACGTAATGTCCGTCCAGTGGTGGAAGCCAAAGCAATCAGACTTCTTTAACCGCCCCATATAGCGCTTTTACTGCCCTCTCTTCTGGGCGGTTCAAAAGTGAATTAGCATTTTGCCCTCATTTTGCCGACCTCGGAAGAATGGAAGGTGGAGTCAACCTCTTCAGTGATGGGATGTAACAGGTTCTCACCAGTTCTCCAGAACCGGTAGTAACTTTTCCTAGTGTCCTGGAGAACCGGTAGCAGCTTTTTTTTTGGGGGGGGGACACCACCTTCAGAGCTTACCTTTCCACTGGTTCCTCCACTGCACATGCGCACCAAGCACTTGGTGTGCATGCATGCCTACAGTGCTTGGCGCGCATGCACGGCCTCCTTGCTGTCCTCCCAAGCGGGGAGGAGGAAGAGAAGCTGCTAACCTGAAGCTCCCTATAGCCTGCTCCCCTAGATACAGTAATACCTCATATAACATTAGTATCGAATAACACTAAAATCGCATAACATTAAGGAATCTGGGGGGAAGAATTGCATCAGATAACATTAAGATCCTATGGGATGCTTCAGATAACAACCGCTAAAGCCTGTGTGGTTACAATGTATCTCTATGGATCCCATAGGATTTTAACATGCATCAGATAACACTAAAAATCATATAACACCAAGACTTGTGGAACCAGGTTTTAGTGTTATATGAGGTTTTACTTGTATCCTAAAGAACTGGTTAGGCAAAGACTTAGTACCTAACTTCTTTAACTGTTGAAAAGTTGAACTGCCAAAATGAAGCCATCTTGTGGTGAGTTCATTCTGTAGTTCCTTCCATCTGACCTAGTGTGAGAAAGATTAGCCAGAATAAGCTTTAAGCTCTGGTTTAAAAGCTCTGGTTGATTTGTGTTGTGGGTAGGTGGGTGTTTGGGTGGGTGGGTGTATTTTAATGTATTATTTATTTATTTAATTTATTTACAGGTTTGTGTTGTGGGTGGGTGGGTAGGTGGGTTGAGGTATGTGTGTGTGTGCTTATTTTTATTTTATATTATTTTTTAATTTGTGTTCTTTGGCTCCGCCCACAACATCATGATGTCATGGCATTGGCTCCACCCATGATGTTAGCTCCACCCACACTGTGATGATGTCATGGTGGGGTAGTAAAAATTTTGACATCCCACCACTGTCAGTTCAGGATCGAACTGGCAACGTTTTGGTTACAGCTGGCTCTTCGGCTTTGAAACAGAGATGAGCACTGAACCCTAGAGTCGGATACGACTGGCTTTTCGAGCAAAGGAAACCTTTACAACTATTTAACCACTGCGCCACTAGGAAGCACAGGGTTCCGCAAGCAGCGTAGAGGGATGCGTAATCTCCGTAAACAAGTGGTAGAAATCGTTTTCGGATGCTTGCTTGAGCTCTACGCGGCATGTTCAAGTGATTAAACTGTGCTGTGAACTCTTTTGGTTTTTTTGAAGTTTTCGAAGTGGTCGCCTGGCAAGCATATCAGAGTAAGCAAAACAAAAAGACAAAAACTTTGTGGCACTTAAAGACCAACTTTTTAAAGGACTTCAGCGTTCTTGGATGACGTGTGGGCTCGTGAATAGTTTTTTAGCCAGCTGATCCAAATCATATTTGTTCGGACATGATGCCCACCTGGGATTTTTCTGCAATAAGGATTAAAATATTCGTTTTGTTCTGTACAGTGCTTTGGATTTAGTCTTAAACTCAGACCAACTTTGATTCTGGAAAGATGATTAGTTGTGCATAGCATGGCTTGTTCAGAGTCTTCTTTAGTGTCCTGATCAAACCATAGACTACCACAATTAAGCCACTTTCTTCACTTTGTCTTTGCCCGAACCCAAGTCCTCGGTACATGCCTCTGGAAGTAATAGGAAGACCAGTAAATAAGCCGGATTCTGTATCTCTCCACATTCACACACTGTGTCATGATTATACCCCCTCTTCCACCTACCATTGTTAAAGGATATCAGCAGTTTTGGATCATTGACAAGTTGGAGGTCATTGGTGTTTGCCCAAGATACAGTTGTGTTCCATCCTCTTTGGCCTGGTTATGTCCTCAAGCCTCACTGACAATTAAAAATCTCCAATAACAAAATTTATTTGGTCATAAGTAAAATTGTCCGGTTCATTAAAACTAAAATTTGCTTCTGGTGGCTTATATACAAAGGTAACAGAATTGTGGAGTTTGGATGGTAAAATTTTTAGTGGTGTTTCTTTCAATGCAGCTGATATGCTGAGGCTACATCTAACAAAAATTGCACTCCCATACCGGTCATGTGGTGGGCAGCAAAAATTTTCGCTACCACAATGTGTGCAGAGCGTATGTCGTGGGCAGAGCCTATGTCATGGGCAATGTAGTCATGCCTGTCATATGGCCATGTATGCATCTGCAAACACAGGCAGCACTGGTTCTTTGGCTGTAAATGGGGATGAGCACTGCACTTTATAGAGTCGGATATGACTGGCTTTTGAGCAAGGGAGACCTTGAACCACTTGCAGGGATAAAACCTGATCAGTCAGGGAGGTGGGCGTGGCCACCCAATTTAGCCCCCCCTGCCCAGAGGACACTCAATTTTACTAACATCCCCCCCCCCCTGCGAACAGGTGGGAACCTGTTGCTGCCCACCACTGGGTCTCTTAATCACTAGTTCCATTCCAGCCACCACCACCCATGTGTTTCCTGGAACAGAAGTACAGTATTCACATTTGAATTTCCTGCACATGTCCGCTAGGAGGGCACTCTTATTACTCGAAAGTCCCTCAATATTTATTGAGATCATTGTAATGGTTGGTCTTGACAAAGACCTTTCTGGTGGATTCATTCTTCAGTTCCTTTGGTCTGATCTGGTGTTAGAAAGATTAGCTGGCAAGGTTGCCGCCCAGGGTATGCCCAATTGTATTCACAATCTTTGTGGAGGCTCTTTCTGTGTATCCTGTTTGTTCAGCTGACTTGGTAAGAATTGTTGAAGAAGTGCTTATATCTTCGTATGACTGCTACTTCATTTGTTAATATTGTTGCATATCTCATTTTTAAACAGATGGAATGTGGGATCCAGAAGCAGAAGATAATTCAAATAACTGGATTTAGGAATCAAGAAAAAAAGAATCTAGTTGAATTACTTTTGAAACTAGATTGTGTTTTCTTAAACACTGAGGTAAAAAATAATTAATAAAAATATATTAAATATTCCTAGGTTTATTATCTGGAATATCTTTGTAAGGTTATAATTGTGTGATGAGACATGTGTTCCTTTTTTTTTTAGCAATACAGAAATTGCACTCACCTTATAGCAAAGCGACCTTGTAAGAGTGAAAAGTTCTTAGCAGCCTGTGCAGCAGGTAAGTATAATATGCCCTATTTCATTTTTTCAATATGGTACAGGGACAAAACAGCCTTTTAGTTAGTTGTTCTTGATAAGGCAATTGGTCAGTAGCAATGCAGTGTGGACAGTGTGTGTATAACTTTTTATGTTTGAAGTTTGAAAGTTGAGCTCAGAAAAATTGAGTTCAGAAAAAACTGGGAATAAAAATACATTTTTTAATTTAATTGGATTTCTATTACCACCCTCTCGCCGAAGTGACTCTTGCCAGATCACAATCAACACTCAGTATGTTTTTAACATTGCAGTTAGTATGTACTTTGACTTCAGGAATTGCAAAGAAGGCTGACGTGAATATTCAGGAGAAAAATATTTCATAATGAAACCATAGCATAGCCTCTATAGGTGCAGAAGTATGTGAGGGTTCCTGTCTGCTTTGTTTTATGCATAATCGGCAGGTAACATTGTATACAACTTGCATGCTGAGTGCATGATCCTTTTATCTTGTTTCCAAGTTAGCCTGGAAAACAATCCAGCAAAAGTTATTAACTGTATAGAATCTAAATTTGCCAAACAAGGCCTTTTGAAATGTCTTCTTAATATGAGATGTTAAAGAGCTGAACAGGTGAAACACCTCTAGATACAGTAAAACCTCATATAACACTAAAACCTGGTTCCACAAGTCTTGGTGTTATATGATTTTTAGTGTTATCTGATGCATGTTAAAATCCTATGGGATCCATAGAGATACATTGTAACCGCACAGGCTTTAGCGGTTGTTATCTGAAGCATCCCATAGGATCTTAATGTTATCTGATGCAATTCTTCCCCCCAGATTCCTTAATGTTATGCGATTTTAGTGTTATTCGATACTAATGTTATATGCGGTATTACTGTACTTAAGATACCTGTTCTAATATCCTGCCAACTATTAGCCATTTAGGATGGGACTTTCTGCTAAACACTACAATTTTGTTTTTGTCAGAATTTACATTGAGAAGATGTTTTCTAGTAGCGTTTGTATTGTATGTACTACTTTTTTTATTATTAAGAACACCAATGTATTTAACAAATGAGGACTTAAGAATTGTCATTTACTATATGGGTGTTGAAGTCTGCTTCAGTACATTTTGATTACTAGATTCTATTGAGAGTGGAACAGAAGAACTATGGATTGAAACCAGAGATATGATTTGGAAAGAATGCAAAAATACAATTCCCACAAAAAAAAAAACCCACTTAAAATTTTGAAGGGCAGATGAGAAGTAAAATAAAAAGTTACAGAAAATGTGGTCAGTCCGATTGTGGCTTTTCAGCAATTGTCACATAGAGATAGAGAACTATTACAATAACCAATGGAAAGAAGTAGAGAATAACAAGCAAAGAAGAAAAACAAGAGAGTTGTTCCCAATGATCCAAGAAATCAGAGGAAAATCTAGCTAGATTAGAAATGTTGATTGACTAACCAGGAAGGATACTATTTTACCTGGAGAAAATAAAGAGAAGATGGAAGCAGAATACAGAAGATCTATGCAGCAGAGATAAAAAGATAATAGACTCCTTAGAAGAGGAATCCTAGGGAGAACCTTTACTTCTGGAAAGTGAAGTGAAACCTGCTATGAAATTATTGGGAAGAAATAAATTACCAATGGGTAAATTGGATACCAATAGAACTATTTCAAACTATTTACAGGTTCAGAGTCTGAACCTGTAAAAGTACTAGCCAGAATATGCCAACAGATATAGAAAACAAAACAATGGCACACAGACTGTCAATGTTTAATATAATTTTCAATTCCCGAAAAATTAGATACCAAGGAATGCACTAGTTATACAGCTACAGTACATTGCTTTAATTTCTCATGCAAGCAAAGTGATGCTCAAGGTGCTGCAACTAAGGCTTTTACCTTACATGGAATAATAAATACAGTGATACCTTGGATAAAGTTTGCATCGGATAATGTTTGCATCGGATAACATTGGGGAATTTGAGGCAAACATTTGCATTGGATAATGCTATGTTAACGTTATCCGATGCATCAGATAACAATGATTTCTGATACAAATGTTTGCCTCAATTTCCCTGAGGCATGGCTGTGACTCACCAGTTTGTCTTGGGAGTAAGGGAGGGGGCTGCCTGCTCTCTTTATCTCAAGGTTGCAAGATCTCAATAACAATCACACATTACAAAAGCTTGCCAGACCAGTCTGACTAGTTTAGCTGAGCAAAAGCAGACATGGGGGGAGGGGGGACTCTTTCAATATGTCCTGACTCCAATTTAAAAACTAAGAGGGATAGAAGTCCCAAATGGATGACAACATTTACCATCTTGCAGAGTTGCCATATGGAGCCTTGTGGACAGGAATCAGTTTTAAAAGCTAACAGCAAGGGTGCCCAAAATTTTCAGGCCATGGGCCAGTCACGTGGTTCATGGGTGCCCAAACTATAGCCTGTGTGCCAGATCTGGCCCTGACACCAATTCATCTGGCCCATTCCATCCTCATCACTCCCAGAAGCTGGGTGAGTTTTACTTCCGCTTCTGGTATCATTGGCTGGATCCGGCTCATAGGCCATAGTTTGGGCACCCCTGGCTTACAGGTATAGAAGCAGGACCCAAAATGGATCCCAACATTTACCAACATGCAAGGTGGCCATCTGGAGCCATGTGCACAGGAATCCATTGGTGTCATGGGCCAGATCAGGCCCACAAGCCCTGTTAACAGCAGGGGTGCCCAAACGTTTCAGGCCACTAGCCAGTCACATGGTTCATGGGTGCCCCAACTACTCCCTATGGGCCAGATCTGGCCCTGACACCAATTCAGCCTGCTCCAGATCTGGCCCATAGGGAGTAGTTGGGGCATGAAAAGCTGTTAGCTTTTAAAACTGATTCCTGTGCTCTGCTTCTACCCCTCTTTGCTTTTAAAATCTAGTCAGGACATATTGAAAGAGTCCCCCCCCCCTCCATGTCTTGGTGATCTTGGAAGGTCTTGTTTACCTTTTAAACCACCCCTTTATAAAGTTTAAAAAAGCTTTTGTTCCCCTAAACTAGTCAGGCTGGTTTGGGAAGATTTTGTAATGTATTTATTTACCCTTTAGACAAAGGTTCCAGCATGTTTCCTTGACTTTCACTTGAAGTCTGTGTTGTTTATCTCTATGGAGTTAACGTTATCTGATGCATCGGCATAGGATTTTAACGTTATCTGACCCACGCATCGGATAAGGTTAAAAATTGGATAACGTTAAGACTTGTGGAATCAAGACTTAACGTTATCCGAGGTATTACTGTACCTGATGTTCACACTGTATTCTAGAAGAAGCACTTGGGATCAGATTGCAAATACCTGCTAGCTACTGGATTACACTAAATAATTTCAGAAGAATATTAGATTATGCTTGATAAACTATGGCAAAGCTTTTGAGTGTGTGAATCATGACAAAATTATAGGTTGTTCTGAAAGAAATCAGTTACCTCAGCACCTGATTATCCTGATGCATAACCTGAGTTCTGGAGAAGAAGCATCATCAGGACAAAAAAATGTAGAGACAAAATGGTTTTTTATGGGCAAAGGCGTCAAGACAGGAATGTATTTTATTCCATTATCTGTTCAATCTGTAAGCAGAATGTATCATATGAAAAGAAACATCAATAATTTAAAATATGTAGGTGACACCATCTTATTGGTAGATAAAGGAAAGGTCACCCTTGCTCAAATGACAGTCGTATCCGACTAGGGCTCAGTGCTTATCTCTGTTTACAGCCAAAGAGTCAGCGCTCCAACCCTCAGCCTATTCAGATTATTCCAAGTGACATTGGGGAGATTGAGTCCCTCATCTATATCTTCCTTTAATGTTGTTTCTTGTCCAGTGAGCTCCTTCCTCCATCTTCTGATTTGGTTTTCTTCTCACATACCTTCAAGAATGTTTGTTCTTGCCATGAAGCTCTTCCTGGATCTGAGCTGGTGGACCTGATGCTCATATCTGTTCAGAAGTTGTTGAGGTTCATTTTCTTGCTTTGTTCTCTCGGCATCCTCTGCTACTTCTTTCCTGATCTTAGGTGGAATGATACCAACAAAAGGGTATATTTTCTCAACTGGTGTAGGTTTGAGGCATCCTGTCACTACACATGGCTTCATTAACAGTGATGTCAACTTATTTTGCATGTGTGGATGCACTCCATACTGGAGCAGTATACTCTGCTGCAGAGACACCCAGGGCCAGAGCTGATGTACACAGCCTGGATGGTTGACTTCCCCATTTATAGTTTGTGAGAAGTAGATTATAAATCAAAATACTGTAAGGCTGAAATGTCTCTAGAGGCAAAACTAATGGAACTTTGGGCACATCATGAGAAGACAAGATTCTCTGGAAAAGACAGTAATGCTGGAAAAGGATAAAGGCAGCAGAAAAATACCAAATAGGAGATGAATTGACTCCCTAAAGAAAATCATAGGCTTGAGTCTATAAGAACTGAACAGTTGAGGACAGAACATTTTGGAGATTGCTCATTCATAGGGTCAGCGTAAGCTAGGGGCAACATGATGACACGTTACAGCAGCAGCAATTTTTGCCTTGAGATGTTTGATCTCAATTTCATAGGCTTACATTTTCAAAATCAGACCGGCAGTACCCATAATAAGGTGAAAAATGCAAGGTAATATAAAGATTCGCTGCTAAAGTTTCATGACCTTTAAAAGTTAAAAGGATACTCATTGTTAAGGATTGTAAGTATGGCGGTGTTGAAACAGCACATCCCGCAGAGGATGATATCATGCAAGCTATTCTCGCAATGTGATCTCTTTTTGTAGCTGGAGAGATAACAAAATACATAAAAGATAAAACCTTATAATGGTAGATCTAATGTTAACCATGGATCTCCCTTTTATGTATCATGTAAAAACCTTTCATAAATTACAGGAATGTTTGGGAAGTGAGGCATCCTTTTTTCACCCTCCACTTTTGTCCTGGCTATTTAGGAGACCTCCCTATCTATAAAAAAAATGGGGTGGGTGGGAGAATTACTCTGCATTTAATTTTTATTCTGTAGGGAAATAGTTGCTATGGGCTTTAAACCACTGAACTAACCATAACAATCTGTTTGCCTAGTAATATAATTTAAAGTGTTGAATCATTAAACATCCATTATTTCCACAGATTATATGCTTTCCTCTACTGGCTGTTTTCCATTTTTAATAATTATTTTTTTAAAATTCTCCTTTTCTATTTACGTGAACAAGGTACATTTAGAAAAGAAATTGTATGTCTGATTAGTTTTCAAAGAATGGATACTTGCAGGTACATCCCCTTTTTCACTTTTTTTGTAAGAAGTAAACAGTTATTTTCATATGTGTATGCCTAAATAGCCAGTGTATTCAACTATACTACTTTTAGTAATTAATTGTAACAAAATGTAGCTTCTTTGTTTGCAGAAAAGGTACATCTGTTTTACTCTTATAACTAGCATTTAAGACATTCAGTTGGATTCTTACAATTTTTGTATTGACTTAGTTAACACCTGTGATATAAAAAAAATATTTCACTGCCAAAATCATCATGTTACACCCATGTAGTTTACATGATAGGCCATGGGTTCTTATTATTCATGCAGTTTCTTCTGCAAAAATCCTTTTGACACAAATAATTTCTGACACAAAATTATTATTATTATTCTTTAAAAGTTTCTTATTCCACATCCTGCCTTCAAGTTCCGAGACTCCCTTGAGATTTAGTTTGATCTGGGGCAATCTTTGGAGTCTTCTGGTTGAGGGAGAACCCTATTAATGGCCAAAAATCACAATAGACAACTTTGTCTTTTCTATAGCTCTGAGGCTGCCAAAGGCTTCTCCAGAACAAAAGGCATCCCTAGTTTTATGAAATAGGACACTTTTGTTGTTGTTGTTGTTCAGTCGCACAGTCGATTCCGACCCTCCGCGACCCCATGGACCACCGCCCTCCAGGCACCCCTGTCCTCCACCATCCTCCTCAGCCCACCCAGCTCCGTTCCCACTGCATCCACTATACCATCCAGCCATCTCATTTTTGGCGGCCCCCTTTTTCTTTTGCCCTCCATCTTTCCCAGCATCAAGGCCTTCTCAAGGGAATCCTATCTTCTCATTTGATGTCCAAAGTACCTTAGCTTCATCTTTACAATTTGACCCTCTAAGGAGCAGTCAGGGTTGATTTCTTCTAAGATTGACCTATTTGTTCTCCTCGCTGTCCAGGGGACTCTCAATACTCTCCTCCAACACCACATCTCAAAGTCATCTATTCTTCTGCGCTCAGTTTTCCTTATGGTCCAGCTCTCACAACCATACATTGCCACCTGGAATACCATTGCTTTGACTATACAAATTTTTGTTTGCAATTTGATGTCTCTGCTTTTCACTATGTTACCCAGGTTTCTCATCGCTTGCCTCCCAAGAATCAGTCGCCTTTTTGTTTCATGGCTGCAATCCCCATTTGCAGTGAGCTTTGATCCCAAGAAAGTAAAATCTGTCACTGCCTCTACTTCTTCCCCATCTTTTTTCCAGGGACTGATAGGGCCTGTTGCCATGATCTTTGTTTTCTTCATATTGAGTCTCAAGCCAGCTTTTTCACTCTCCTCTTTCAACCTAATCAGGAGCTTCTTTAGGTCTTCCTCACTTTCTGCCATGAGGGTGGTATCATCTGCATATCTCAAATTGTTGATGTTTCTCCCAGCAATTTTGATCCCGAATTGTGATTCCTCCATCCCTGCATTGCGCATTATGTGCTCTGTGTATAAGTTGAATAAGTAGGGTGAGAAAATGCAGCCTTGTCTTACTCCTTTTCCTATTCCAAACCACTCCGTCATTCCATATTCTGTCCTAACTGTTGCTTCTTGATTCATTTACAGATTTCTCATGAGACATATAAGGTGTTCTGGTATTCCCATATCTTTAATTACTTGCCATATTTTGTTGTGGTCTACACAGTCAAAGGCCTTAGTGTAATCAATGAAGCAGACGTAGACTTGTTTCTGATATTCCTTTGTTAGTGACTGTTTAAAAGCCTGTTCCTGGTATATGTGGGTGTAGCTTTACACTAAGATTTGGGGTAATGATTTCTTTTAAAACCCTGTGAATTTATGATGAAGATCAAGACTCTCGCAGGGGATTGCTTTCTAGAAAACCAGGAAACTAGAAGCTTGAGTTGAATTCTTCAGAGAGATACTCTGTGATTTATAAAGATGGTTTGAAGTATCAAGATTAAGTTAAGAACTGTATGTTGCTCTTCCAGGTCCAAATCTAGATAGGGAAGATGGAATGTCTAGAACCAGCAAAAAGACACCAGCTTGTCCTGATATGGTAGGCTCCTTGTTTCAGTAGTAGAGTGATAGACTAGGACTTAAGATGCATTGGTTCAGATCCCTGCTCAGCTATAGAAAGTCACTGGAGTGGTGGAATGTGTACAACTGCTCCTTAAATATCTCAAATACCTTGAAAGCTGCTAGGGCCTTTGTAGGTTAGTTCTACCTGATAGACATCATATGCCCACAGTAGTAAAGAAAGCACTGGTGATGGTGACAGAGGTGTGGTATTTGTAGCTATGTCTCCTAGCGCTAAATTACAATTGATGATGGTGGCAGTTATGACAAAAGTCAACACAAGCTTAGAAAATTATTCAGTTATTTTGAAGGCTTTAAAAGTGCCATGAAAATGTGCACTTTGATAGTGGTGATTGTACTGACTGTAAGGAAAAGAAAATTGCTTAAGTATTTATATTATAGTGGTCAGAATCCTATTGCTGATTTAAACTTTCATAAGGAAAATCACAGATGTCTTCACTGTGGGGCCGATTAATTGGTGCCATGGGCCGGGCCCAGCCCACAGGCCATAGGTTGGGAACCCCTGCTCTACACTAATACACATTTGTAGAAATGAGCAGTGGGTTTCTTGCCAGTGCATTTGTAGGCCAACACATTTTCTCTATAATATGTTCATACAGAATGTCAGTTTATATGGAATTCATCTTTATTTACTAGAATAAAAAACGGTCAAGTATCCATTGATTGTTTTGTGGATGTTTTCTGAGCCCGTGAGAATTTCAACATATTGGGAGCTAACAGTAGAATTAGAGAAGGATTGAATTTGCTACTAACAACCAGAATATGCTGGTTTTGCTCTGTAGTGTCTCAGTTTGTGTGTGTGTGTGTGGGGGGGGGAATAGCATGGGACACTTTTGTCCCAATACATTACATTTGCTGACATAAAATGCAGTTGATTTATTTAGGTGGGTTTGTTTCAGTCAAATATGAAAAATGTGTATTTTGTAAATGGCTGAAATCTTGGGGTATTGGTTGCAATTTTTCAGCTGACAATGGTTGCAAATTTATTAGAGATTTACACTGATTTAAATGTAATTGTGTAAATTGCACTTGGAACAAATTGTAGTTCTTGAATTTAGACATTCCAGAAAATCACAGCAAGA
Organism: Furcifer pardalis; assembly: GCA_030440675.1. Classification (NCBI taxonomy): domain Eukaryota; kingdom Metazoa; phylum Chordata; class Lepidosauria; order Squamata; family Chamaeleonidae; genus Furcifer; species Furcifer pardalis. Next base: position 68,780,131 of record CP126896.1, on the reverse strand, counting down.
TTTGATCTCATAGGAAGAGGAGGAAGCAAGTAATGCAGTCTCATTCTCATAAGGCTAAACTATGGCTTAGTGTTACATATTAATGGCACCTGAATGTATGTTACAGGTTCTTTAGTTTATTATATCACTATCAGGAAAAGACATAGTTTCCCTTGTCCTACTCCTTCAAATACTTAAAAGTTTGTAACAACAATTAGGACTGCTGTCAAAATGAAAGAATCTTCTCTGCAGTTTTCTACGGAGAATAAGAAATAATTGCAGCAGCCAGTTCTTTATCCGGTAATTGATTTGTGCTTCATTTCCCCAACTATATTGTCCTTGCTTGCTTTTTCACCAACACATTTACATTAGTAATTACTAAGTAAAAGCTTGAGAGTACCTTTCTTCTCAGATGATTCCTGGCATGCAGAGCTAGCACCTATAGAAGTACAGTGGTACCCCGTACAACGATTTTAATTTGTTCCTTGGTGCACATTGTTGTATGATAAAATCGTTGTACAAGACATGCTACCCTCCATCACCATCCCTGATCCAAAAACTGACACCCTGGGCGGGGTCTCCACTTTGGGATCATGGGCGCTGCAGGCTCCATCCACTCCCAAACAGATAGTCTGTTTTGGGATTGGGGTGGAAGGAACCTCCAACCTCCCTGATCCCAAAGTGGAGAACCTGCTGGAGCTGACTGTTTGGGGTTCAGGGTGGGTGGGGGTGAAAGGAACCTCCAGACTCCCTGATCCTAAAATGGAGAGCCCACTGGGGCTGTTTGTTTGGGGATTGGGATGAGTGGGGGTGGAAGAAACCTCCAGCCTCCCTGATCCCAATGTGGAGAGCCCATGGAACTGAATGGATAAGGTCCCAGACTCCTGGTGCCAGTAGAGGTGGCAGACAGTGCAAAAATAGTGACAAAAATGCTGACAATGACATCATCTCTGCAGCAGTAAGCAATGATTTGCGACTTCCGGCGGATGGGGTGGGTGCCATTTTAAATTCTAAAACATCACCAGCTGCCATATTAGAGTTTAAAATAGCAAGATTTTCGGTCGTAAACGAAAAAACATAAACCGGGGCATTAATTTAATTAAATTTGCTGTTGTAAACTGCGGCAAATGTAAGCCAGGGCAATTGTAACCTGGGGTTTTACTGTACCATCTGGTAAAATGCTGTGCAGAGGCACAGCCTGCTGTTTTATAATACCAATTGGGACCCGAATTTTAGTTGTAGTAATATGTAGTAATATTTGTGTGCGTCAAAAGGGACATGTTGCTTTCTCTATGAAATCTGAAAGCAATGGGAGAAGCGTTTGTGAGAATTTATAACATTTTACAAATTAAATGAAAGCTGGGCTAATAAGTCCAGGATGTGTTTCTAATATGCCGGAATCCAGCACAAAGAAATGGAATGGGAATGGCTACCATAAAGTAATGTATAGTAATACCCCGGATAACGTTATGACTTGGTTCCACAAGTCATGACGTTAACCAATTTTTAGCGTTGTCCGATGCATGCATCGAACAACACTAAAAAAACAACAACCATGACTTAAAGGGACAAAACGCTTTAAAGGCAGGCAGGAAAAGAGACGCAATCGGGTCCCTTTCTTTTCCTCCCTGCCTTTAAAGCCAACCCCAACCCCCCCCCCCCCGCAGCGGTCTCTGCGACTGCAGTAGGGTCGGGGGAAAGGCACATGCCTTTCCCCCGACCCTACTGCAGTTGCAGAGACTGCTTGTGTCTCTTTTCCTCCCTGTATTTAAACTACATGGAGGGGGGAAGAGAGAGACGTGATTGGGTCTCTCTTCCCTCCCTCTCTGTAGTTCAATTGCAGGGAGGGAAGAGAGAGAGAACCAATCATGTCTCTTACTTCCCCCCTCCCTGTAGTTTAAATACAGGGAGGGGCGAAAGAGAGAGACGTGATTGGTTCTCTCTCTCTTCCCTCCCTGCATGTAGTTTAAATACAGGGAGGGAGGGAAGAGAGAGAGACCGCTGCGGGGGGGGGGGTGTTGGATTGGGTAGTTCTAACCAAACCACCCCACACCCGCAGAACGTTGCCTCGGATAACGCTAACAATCATTGTCCAGAATCGTTATCTGATTCAAGTTTTCCCCAAAAAACTTGCATCGTTATCCGATTCTAGCGTTATCTGATGCAGTCGTTATCCAGGGTAATACTGTACTGTAAAATTCAGTGTTCTCTTATTAGATAGGTCTTCAAAATTAGGGGAGTCACTATTTTTCAGTTATTCTTTACATAGCTTGTTGGCAGGTTGACCTTGGAAAGCGAACTGATTCACATAATGAATATTTTCGCATAGCGAGCATTTCTATGAGGGAAAACTCGCATAACGAAAAAATTTTCGCTATGCGAGTCAGACTTTCCCCATAGAAAACTCGCATAGCGAGCATTTCTAACGGGAAAACTTGCATAACGATAAAAAATTGCTATGTGAGATTTTCCCCTTAAAAATCTCATTACAGTATGTGAGTTTTTCCCCTTAAAAAGTTTGTTATGTGAGTTTTTCCATAGGGATTTTCGCTATGCGAGTCTGACTTACATAGCGAAAAACTCGCATAATGAGCAGCCTCGAAGAATGAATTAAATTTGTTATGTGAGCTATTTCGCTACACAGTTTTATAAAATAGATCTACATGTATGCAGCTTGTATTTGAGATAAATAATGGGAGCCTTTTTCAATTTTATATGCATGTAAAAGAATGTACAAGAACTAGCTTGACACTAGTTTGTGGCCTCTTCAGGTACAGCATTTAGGAAAGTATTGAAAACTGTCCCATTTAGAGTGGTTTTTTGAAATACTCCTTCCTAATTTAGATGTGGCTATGCTTAAGATTTCTTCCTCTTTTATTTGATTATTCATATTTATTATTGTATATTCATTGTTGCTATATGTTCATCATCTTTGACTCTCTGCTGCCATTTCGTGTGTGGTGTTACAGTTATATTTTGTTTTCATATGGTTTTAGTTTTATGTTTATATATTGTTACCTGCCCAGAGTAGTGTTTGCAACTGAGTCAGGTGGTATAAATATATTCATAATAAAATAAAATTGTATGCAAAAGTTGTATGGATTTTGAACTCTAGTGTTTCTCCTCCTAGTGTGGAGAGTACATCACAAAAGAAATATTTTTCATATTTCAAACTGGCTAAGATTTCATTCATAGGTATAGTAAGCTGTATTAGATTTAGGAGGACTTAATTATGAGCAGACATGCACAATACTCCACTGTGAAAATAATAATTAAGCATTAATAACTAGAAAGGTATATAAAATAAGTAGCTATGGTAACCTTATTTTAAACTGAAGGATTTTTTCTTGTAATAATTTTTAACTGTGTAGAAGAACACATTAGTATTATGGAAAAGGTAGCATCTGCATTACAGATATATTTTAAAGTCCCTGCTTGCTCAGAATTTGTTGCTAATTTTGATGTTTGAACTTCACTTGATTGCCATTTGTCTGCACAAAACTTCTTTTGTGGATGACAGTTCATTTCCTTTCCAGGAAAGTGGATACTAACCAAGGACTACATAATTAATAGTGCTGCAAGTGGCAGATGGCTTGATGAAACAACTTATGAATGGGGATATAAAATCGAAAAAGGCTCCCATTATTCACCTCAAATGCAATCTGCACCTAAAAGATGGCGTGAAGAGCTGACACGGTCTGGTGCTGTAGGGGCCTTCTGCAGATGGAATGTTGTCCTCATTATGAGAGGTCATAAAAGAAAGGATTCTTTAACAAGGTAGGATGAGTGCATCTTAAAACCAAAGTAATACATAATACCTGTACACTGATTTCAATTAACATTGTTTTATGCTGTTGTTTTTCTGTTTTTCTGGTATGTTTCCAAATTTACACTGGTGTAGGGAAAACTATTGTTCTTAGTTATTTTATGCATTTTGACTAGTTTTCTTTAATGGTAAGAGAAAGAAAAGTTTTCCATCATGTTTCCAAGAAAATAATGTGTGACACAGTACAAAAGATTGTACAGCACAGTACTTTCTATTTTTCTCTGGAAGTTATTGTTTTGTAGAAAAAAATGTGATGTTCTTCATTCAGCCGCTTAGTGTCCTGAGTTTTGCATGAACTAGTGTGGTACATTTAAAATATTTCACTTGAACTGGTGACATGGACACAAAATTCCTTATTAGAAGAAGCTCAGTTGGTAGCCTTGGACACATCATAACCACTAAGTATAGTCAGCTACATATGATTGTGAAGTTTTAGAGTGAGATAATTATATTTATTCTGCCATGAATGTTTTAGAGTAAGTGTGGGATGCAAATATGATAAATAACTGCTAGTGCATGCATATTTATTTATCTAAGTCCGAAGCATTAAAATTTAAAACCAACATAATTTTTAAAAACACTAATCATCTAAATATCCATGCATACATAAACTACATGTTTACATATTTCCACTCTACTTTCCCAATATTCAGTAGTTTCAATAGTTTCATTTGCTTCAAACAAATCCTCAATATCATACTGTTCAGGCAAGCTGCCACAAATTAGCAGATGTTCAAAGTCTTGTTTCTCATCACATTCACCATCATCGATGTCACCCCAGTTCTCAGCCTATTCAGCCTCTTCCATGTCCCATACTACAGATGGTAAACTGCTGCTGGCTTCTACTTTTTCACTCATAACCCTCTGGGCGATATTCTTTTCCATAGTTCAGTTCAGTGAGCTTCAGCTGTAGATGCAATTGGTGCCCTTGTTTTTAGGAAATTCTTCCTTTACTTTAATTTTGATGCAGATGTTGAAGTCCAAACATTAGATGCCTTGGATCTGTTTCTGGCCTTTTCTTCTCAACTTCTGCTGATACATATCTTCTAACATCTGGAGGTGCTATACCCATGAATGAGAAAATTTTATTAACAGGTGTTCATCACAAACAGCCTGTAACTATACGGTCTATTCCATAAAGGCCCATGTTAACTTGACTAGCGTGGGCAGAGTTTCTCCAGAGTAGGGCAGCATACTCTGCAGCAGAGAAATGCAGGGCAAGGTCACATGTACAGGGAACTTTATGCTATGCTCCCCATGTGGTATTTGCAAGTTTACAGATGAGATTGTTCCTGGTAAACACCTTCTAAATATCCTGACGAATATCCTGATGTTTATAAGTTAAAGCACAGTCCAGTTTTACTCCCAGGTATTTTGAATTCTCACAGTGGTTTAACTTGTGGCTTCTCCAGATTAAATTAATTCAACTTCTTTCTTGCCTCCCTATTTCATAAATGGAATGCACAGATTTATGTTTTGTTTTTTCAGATTAGCTTTCATGTAATTGTTGTCATAATAGGAAGCTAGTTCTTCAAGAGCAGCTTAGTCTCTACTTCCTCAAATGTTGTTCCCTGAGCAACAATTGCTGTGTCATCTGCATAAATGAAGGCGCTAGTACAGGTGTTGATCAGCTGGTCATTGAGATAGATATTATGTAACAGGGCCCAATAAACTTCTATTTTTCGGAATTTTCCAACAACTTTTTGCCCTGCAAGGTGACAAAACCAGTCTATTCTGCATTAGGCATCAGATGTACTATGTCAGTTGATAGCCCTTAGTAGTTGTGTACACCTTATAGTTTACTGTATCATATGCAACTGTGGGTTTCCTGAACAAGTAGTATATTGCAATTATGTTGTGAGCAAATGTCAGTTAATAGTGCTTACTTTTCTGCTGAGATACCTTCAGTATTTATAGAAATTACCCCTAGGCTGACATTGAAAAATGCCATTTTGAGTGAGTCATTATACTAATGTTATGCGATTTTAGCATTATCTGAGGTAAACGTTATCCGAGGTATTACTGTACCATTTTTAATCGCCAGAATCCTCCTACCAATCTGGCTAGGTTATCCTTGTATGCTAATAAAGTAAGCCATACAGCTAGTGATTCAATTGCCAGATGGCAGCTAACTAACCTGACAACTCTGAGGACTAACCGCCTTGGGTACCAAAATCCACAGGGAAGGATGATGATGCTCAAGTGGATTAAATCCCACTTAAATCCATCTTGGTGCAGGGTAGCAGCTTCATCAATACTGGCCTGGGGCTGATGAGGACTTTGCATGCCAAAAGGGCTCAGGACCAGAAAGTGACTCACAGATCTCAATCAGTGGTACAGGTGTCATGCTGCAATGCAGAAGACAAATGAAAGGCCACTGATTGCCATAATGATCACCAATATTCGGAATTGGATACAGCACAAGAAGAAGAATCCTTCTGGTATTTAAGGAACTTACTATGGTCAGTTGATAAAATGACAAGCCCCATTGCACAGCTGAGGTGTGTCCTTGTATCTTGTTAGTTAGCAACAATTAGCTAAGACAACATATGCAAACAATAAGGAACAAGGTTCCAAGTACCATAACTCATTGGATAGCAACTGGATATCACATGTGTTTCTTCAGTTAGCACCAGGTGAAAATTGCCACATTGACTCACACAATTTTTTGTTACCTATGGCCTGAGATTCCTGCATCCACTTACCATAGTTTCTGAACTAATTTCCATTAAAAAAGGACTGGATACCTAATAGGGGCTTTAACTATTGCAAAGCAGATAATTCCCCACTGACTCAACCAATCACTATTTTTCCATCTTGAGACCATGTATAAATGACTGTCATGTAGTCCTGCTTTTATGTCCGAGTAAGTGGACTTGATCAACGGAAGCTCACATTAAAATATACAGTTAGTCTTTAAGGTGCCATGTTTTCCTTTGCTTTGTTTTGTCTGATAAATCTAATGTGAACATCGGTATGACTCCAGTCTGTATGTAATTTCAATGTATGAACTACTTTGAGACTTCATATCAGGAAGTATGAAAGGTGTTACAAATGAATAAAATAGAAAAAATATTTATTTAGTATTGTCCCCAGGTGAAAAATAGAAAACTTATTTGGAGAAAGGGGAAGGATGGAAAAGAAACATTTCCTATTATTAGGGATAGCCTTTTTTTTTAGTGTGTATTCATATCAGATCGTTTTTATGGAAACAATTCCTTGTTTGAAAATATGGTAGTAAATTCACAATGTGTGGCCCAGATAAAAGTAAATATGTGAATTTTCTTTTGATTTACAATTCAGTAAATGGAATATATGCAAGCTTCTCCGTTGAAAATGCTAAGTTATTATGATATGCAGAGATAAAGCAAAATATATTGAAACTGGCCAGTTTTAATAATGCATTGACAAAGCCAATATGAGTGCTTGGTATGAAACTGTTTTTTTAGTTATATGTTCCCTCACCTCCCCCGCTGAACTGTGGAGATGAGAGATGAGATACAGTTATACATCCTTTTTCCAAGCTGTGTAGACTTCAAATAATAGCTACATTTGCATCAAAGTTATAATCATTAACTGTTTTATTCTTTCAGGGTTCTAAAAGCAGGGAACGCCCATATATATGAAGCTGTGAGTGCATCAAACGATATTACTCATATAATAACCAATAATTCAGCAATAAATTTGGAAAGTGAGAAATGTACCTTTGGAGCTTCATATTATTCAGTTCACTTTTTAGGAACTTATCTCTTAGAGGCAAGTAAAGTAATAAGAATCTTAAGTAAAAACCATGCTTTTAAACACATTTTTCATTTTATCTCAAAATACAGTATCAGGTCTAACTAGAAGAGATTATGAAAGTAGATTTTTTTTTTCTTGCATTCTTCTGAAAAATGTCTGAAATATTTGTTTTCATTTTCATTTATGTTACTGAAGTAAGGATGATATTGTTTGGTCCATCATGCTTGTGGTCCATGTGTTTGGTCCATCATCTGCATTGCATTGCATAGAAAATACTGTCAAAAATGGCAGTTTTTGGAAAACCTGGGATCAGGCTGTGCTTTTGTGTGTTTGAACATTCTGGCAGAAACTGGGGAATAGGGTGAATAGAGGCTTAGTGACAGATTTTACTACATCATCAAATCATGGCTGTTAAGGTTATTTGGCCGTATGTGTGTTTAACCAGTAGCATACTAGTGGTTAGCTAATGTGACAGTGAAAGGTTGGGTGTACAGACACACATACAGTCTCAGTGAACAGTGCAGTTTACTTCTGGGTGAGGGAAACACTCAAACAATAGACACAGAACTATACACAGGTACCCGTCCTTCAAGCCCCACAGTAGAGTCAAGGCTTAGAATCCTGATGGCTCAAGTCCACTGAGCATATACAGAGTCCTGCCACAACAAACACTGATTGCAGTTTGCTCAAAGCCTTAGTCAGTGTGCTCTCCTTAGCACTTCAGAGTACCTGATAGTTCTTTGAATCAGCAGAGTTTCCTGCAGCAGTTCTTTGTCCCTCGTCTGTCAGATGTCCGTCAGTCAGTTCTCTACCCCAGATTCTCCTCCTCAGATTAGCCCATCTCAGGTGGGCTATCGATATACTGTAATTCTGCTGACTCACCCTCAAAGTGGCTACATCTGTGCACAGTTCTGAATCACATCCCCAAGTGGTTACAGCTGTATAATCAGTCTATGAAGGCCAATGCCTCAACAGCTAACAGCTGTATCTAGACCCTTAAAGGTATCTGAAAGGTACCATGTTTAGACGTTATATCTGTATATAGGAAGCCCACATATGCATGGGAGAATTTCAGAGAGAGCTAGAAAATGAGATTCAATAAAAGTTTCCTCTTAAATGAAAACTAAGAATTATCTTTAATATTTTCTGAACAAATCAAGAACAAACTAATGTTAAAAGATTCACCTAGAAACCCTGCTTTTTTCTGGAACCCTGATATAATCACAATTTGTGATTAAGACTAGCTTGAGGTTTGTTTGATTGTGCAATAAGCTAGCAGACTAAATCAAAAGTAAGGGATTGCTTGTCGATGTATGCCAAATTTGAAGACTTATTGTGAATTCTTATTCTGTTTGCATTCTAGCTTGGTAGATCCAGAATGTGGAAATGAACGTCTTGTTTGATGATTTAGTTGTCAGGACTGTGAACATGACTCCCCACCATGGTGGTTGCTGACATGGGCGGCTTACATACATATGTAGTCCCATCAATGTGAAATAGATCATAATTTCCTATCTATTTTATGACACATGAGAAGAATGCCTATCCACATTTGCTATTTGGGATTGTTTATAGCAGGGGTGGCAAACCTTTTTACGTCGTAGGCCTAACCACACCCCCAGACAACATCACGGGCTGGACCACGCCCCCCAAGAAGCAGGAGCAGGAGCATTTATGGCTGACGTAAATGTGCTCACTTCCGCATCTACGCCAGCTGTGGGCATGTTTTATGGGTGACATAAATGCGCCTGCTTCCACTTCTAGAGGCAGCGGAGGCAGCAACAGGCCAGATGGGATGGCATGGGTTGGTAACCCCGGGTTTATAGGAAACAGAGTTCATTTATTAAATATAATCATCAGTATTACAAATATATTATTCAGTGTTATAACTACTACTTGAATTTAGTGTAACTACATCATTGGTTGTATTGAGAATCTTGTGTGTGTGACCAGCTGTAAATTGGGACCTATATATTAAATCAGGAGTTCTCAACCTTTTAAAGCCAGGGGCCGAGTCATGCTCCCTCAGACAGCTTCGGGAGCTGGACAACCATTTTGCCCTTCCTACACCACATGACACTTCCTGGTGGCGCTTGGACACTCCTACCTATTTGGCGCTTCTTCAGCCTAATGCCCATAACTCCAGAGGGAGGTTTGTTGAGGCACAAATGTGCTCCACAACTCCTCTGAGGACTTGGGTTTATTAGCTATAGGTACCAAAATTCTGACTAGGGGAATTGCTGGCAAATTCTAAAAGCTGTAATTTAAATAATCCCAAAATCCCATGTCTGATCTCAGTTGTAATTGCTTTGAATTTGTGTTTACAACTGCTGACTCACTGACAATAATTACTATTTGTTACTCAGAATGAACTTAAAAGTGATAGTGAAAAACATCAAGAGAATCCTGAAACTGAGTTGAAATCCAAAGAAACAATGTCTGACCTGCATCTTAGTGAAATAAAATGTGCACTTGTAAAGCATATATGTTTTCAACAGGTAAGAAGTACCGTATGCTAATGTCTCCTTTTCTGACAGTATTATTGAACAGGAAAAAAAATTGTCGGTACAAATATAGAAAACATGTTTTAGGAGAAGTTGAGTTAAAGCCAATTTGTTCTTGTTCATTTTTGCTGCTGTTCTTTGAAAATCAGCATGAGGGTATCATAACTTTAAATCTCTATTCATTTTCTTAAAAATATTCCATATCCAAAATCTTAAAACGAGGAGGATTTTTAGTGAAAATATTTTAGGAAATCCCCGCTAGGCGAGAGACTTGTCGAAGTGTGGGGGCTTGAGCAGTCTAACTAGGCAGTGTTAATCCATCTCTTGTCAATGATATTAGGCTAGGACTAAAACTTACCAAAGTGTCCTCTGTCAGATCCCTCGGGGAAGGTGAAAGCGGAAGGCACACATCATGGTGTGCCAGCGAGTGACATGATATCCAAATGGCTAAAAAAACTGCATGTGAGGAATGTCATTGTGAAGACGTCTACCAATGCGTGGACTCCTCACTGAATAACAATTCCAAGGTATTTTAGGAAAACCTTGTGGTACACAACATTATTGCCAATATGTTTCATATACAAACAGTTGTCCTGCTGTCAACACAGAGGCTCTAATATGGTAGGGATAAGAAATTTCAAAATTAGACTGGATACCCCTGCGATGTTTGCTCTTTTTCATTTTTGTTTTAATAAAATGCATTCATCTAGTCAATAGTTTTTCTTACTGTCAAATTTTACTCCATGTCTTTTTGTAATGTGAAGACTCTGTACCAGGGACATTTGTTAGTGTTTTATCTAATGACATTTAGCAAAAGTGCTTGGTTAAACCTTCTGGGTTTTGTATTTCATATAGTTTTAGTCCATATTTTGATACTATGTATAGAAACCACTTTACGTGGAAAATGATACTTTGCAAGCTCTTTGTTGTTGTTTCAGTGGCATAGTCAAGTCTGACCCATGGACCATTCCATGCCAAGCACCCCTATCCTCCATCATCATGCGCAGCCCGCTCAGCTCTACGGCCATTGTATCAACAATGCCATCTAGCATCTCATCCTCTGCCTTCCCCTTTTGCTTGTGCCTTCGATGTTTCACAGCATCAAGGACTTCTCCAATGAATCCCCTGTTCTCTAAAAGGCAACAGATGCTAAATGCCAAATGTATTGCATGGAAGATAAAAGGACACCCACAACTTACTTTGTGTATGTGCTGGGATTTTTTCCATGTCAGCATGTACTAACAATTGTGTATTATTTAGTCGAAAATGAGGAGGAAAACATGATTGCATAGTTGGGCAAAGTAAAATACACCTGGCCACTGACTGGTAGATTACTTGAGTTGGAGGAAACAATGTAGAACAGTGATGGCCAACCTTGGCCTTCCAAGTGTTCTTGGACTTCAAGTCCCAAAAGCCCAAGTCAGCATCCTGCTGATCAGAGCTTCTGGGAATTGAAGTACAAGAACATCAGGAGGACCAAGGTTGGCCATCACTGATGTAGAATAAAGCAGTTGTTTTGTACTTGAGAGAGATTTCTTATATCCCAGGAGCTTCATCTGGGCTGTCAATCTTGCCTTGACAGTACAAGGGGAAAACTTTGAGTCCATCAAACACCAGCCAACCTCTGCCTTAGAAGATCTTTCTTTATATTAGAAAAACATCCAGCTAAAACCAAAACATTTGAAAGATGGGTCTGCTTTTCACTTAAGGAAGCTCTGAGTTACCTTGGAGGGGAAGATTTTGTAACATTGTCCTGATCCAAAGTATTTGGGCATACTCTGGATTGAACCCTGACCTAAAAAAAAACCTGTCTGACCCTCGAACAGAAAGTTGGTTCCAGAAATAACATTCTTAAGAAATTGGCTCATTCAGACTGGAGTGCATGCCCACAAACAGTAGGAACAACTTCATCCCTGTACTACTCCACAGCAAAATATATTTGTACTGTATTATATAAATCAGCACTTGATGAACAAGTGGATGTAGCTCTTAATGAATCGTGCAGAATTATTACTGGCTGGCTGAAACCTGCCCCAACATCTATTAGCTGGCATTGCCCCTCTAGAAATACATCAAGAGGTGCTAGCAAATAATGAATGAAATAAGGTAATAAAGCACTAAACACCCCCACTTCATGTTCACTTCATGTTCACCAACTCCCTAACCAATGACTAAATCCAAGGAAAAGTTTTCAGCACACCTTTTAAACTCTAAATATGAAACTAGAAGAGGCTCAGCTGAACCTATGGGGAGCAAAAACAAGCACACCTTTCCAAATGGTTGACTGCTAAAGAAATTCACCCACCAGGATGAGGTTCTGAATGTCACTTAATAGAATTTGAAGTGAAGTAGAAAGATCAAAAAATAGTCAAGTAAAATAGGGCTACTTGGATACAGGACAAATTTTCTGTGGATTGGAGAAAATCAGTCAATTCAGCATTTATGTCCATGCAACTAATGTTCTACCACGTGTACAAAAGAACTACTAAATGGCCGAGATAATGCCATTGAAGTAGCCCACTTCTGGTGAAAAATAGTCTAGTTGTGCATGCTCTGGGATGAACAAGAAGGAAATAATTCAAATTATATTGTAAGAGCTCCTCCTTAACTTTTGAAACCAGAAGTATTTTGGTCTAATTTAATTAACATGACGACTTTTTCCCTTAGTACTGAAGGTCACAAATTATACAATGAGTTGATGACTTTAAATTTCAATGTTCTCAGTAGAAATCGGTGGAACTGATTTCCAAAGATAATATTTAGGATTATGCTGTTACTTTTATAGTGTTAGCATGTGTTAGGCTAATCAAATTATAAAGTAGCATATAAGCTGATATCAAATTGCTGGTTTATTTTTTATTTACAGGCCATGCTAAGCAAATATAGTCAAACAGACCACATTGGAAAAGAGGTAAAATTTCAGTACATCAGAGTTGGGGGTGGGGGATGCTTCTAAATGTTTGTCAATGATCAGATTTCAAATAAATGATTGTTTTACTTGAAATATTTTGGTTGTTGTCGTTCAGTCACATAGTCGAGTCTGACCCTTTGCAACCCCATGGACCATCGCACACCAGGCACCCCTATCCTTTACCATCCTCAACCTGTCCAGCTCTGTGCCCATTGCGTCATCAATACCATCTAACCATCTCATTCTCTGCTGCCCCCTTCTTCTTTTGCCCTTAACCTTTCCCAGCATCAAGGCCTTCTCAAATAAATCCTCTCTTCTCATTTGATGTCCAAAGTACTTTAGTTTCATCTTCAATATTTGACCTTCCAAGGAACAGTCGGGGTTGATTTCTTTTAAGATCAACCTATTTGTCCTCTTTGTTGTCCAGGGTACTCTCAAAATTCTCATCCAACACAACATTTCAAAGGACTGAGTGTTGTTGTTGGGTTTTTTTGTAGGACAGTAGAGAGAAAAAAGTAATGAATGGACATCAATGTCCATTATGTTCCTCAGATCTTGGTTTGAAATCAAAGAAACTAGTGCACAGACAGAAATCACACTTGTTGATGCTTTCCTTTTTTTTCTTGCATTACTTGAAATGTTGCTCTAGAGAGTCAATGATCTTCAAGAGTGCTTTTGTTCAGCCATTAGGAGCTACATTAGGAAAGTTACCCTTTAAAACCTGGCATGGATGAAGAATACTGCACATCTTTTAATCACAAGCATTGATTCATGAGTGTGTGTTCAATTACAGATTTCAACCATGTCTTAAGTCTTAGAAACATTAAATGAGTGTGGTCCATGTTTTCTTCTGGGGACCTTCCACTGATATACAAATGGTATATTTAGTTGCTATACAAAATGTGAATTCTTCCTTAATTGTTACTTTGTGATGAATTGTGACTATAATGCAGAGACGTTCTTGTGCTCCCAGTAAAACAGCATGCATAGATATTGCTATGTACAGTATTCTACATAGCGGTCTTTGGTTCATTTCAGACTCCACAGTATGGGGCAATTAGGTAGGCTTAACTATCTGTGCAGTATATCTAGCTTTTATAGCTTTTGAAATTTTGAAAGGAATATCACTGTGTAATGTATATTTTATGGTAATTTAACACTTGCTGCTACTCTACTCATAGTGGAAGTTGCATAAAGTTTAAATGTGGAATAGGGACTATGCTGATAGCTCTGCAAACAAGTGTCATCAAAGAACTTTGTGTCACAACACAGATGATTCATTTCCTGGGATTACAGTCTTAATTTATTTATGGCATTTCTATAAATTAATAACTCCAAAAAGTTCTATCATGAACACCCTGTTCAGGGCTTGGAAGCATAATCCTTTACAATACAAATTAGTTCTTTATGGTTGATGGAAAGTGTAGGCAAAATATCTTGGGACAACTGCAGCTGGAAGAGATCTTTTGGTATGAAACTTAAGACAAAATACTGCTACAGTAAAACCCCGATTTACGAATGCCCGTACTTACAAATAATTCAATTTATGAATTGGTTCTGCAGTGAAATCCATGCCTCAAGTTATGAACATACCCCAATTTACAAATTAATTCTTTCTCCTGTGTTGCCTCGAGTGAAGCAAAAAACGCCATTTCCCCTATGGATTTGCTTCAGGTTACATAATCTGATTCCCCAGAGTGCATTGCGCCCTGGGAGAAAACACATGCAGCCTTTCTAAGCCATGTAGGTGGCAGTAGAGTGCGTAGAGAGCAGTTCTTTGTCTTGATTTTCAGCGCCAAAATGGCTTTGTTGGATTTTCTGTCCATTTTCAAAGCTTCTTTTAGGCAAGGAACAGTGTTTTTGCTTATGCATGCTTTCCTTTCAATGCTGCTGTTGTTTTGGGGTGGTTTGATTGACTTTTGGAGGGGGGGCTTTTTTATTTTTGGAGGGTGGGTGGAGTACTTTCTCTTTATCCCTATGGAGATGCCTCAAGTTACAAACAAATTCAAGTTACGAACAAGGCATAGAACTGATTTTATTCATACCTCGAGGTTTTACTGTACTTACAATAGACAGGCATTCTGGACTCCCTATTTCGTTACTATATTGAAATGAATGTCATTTTCCTTATACAAGGCAATAATTTTTGTTAAATGCAAAATATGGTGTAAAACAAACGCCAGTCTTGAAATCTAAGATGGATAATTGTTTCTGTCAAAACATTTTTTCAGAAATCTTACCAAGTGGTGAATTCAGTCCATACTGTTATGTATGCAGTTTTAACAGACACTTGTCTTTTTGCCATGAGATTAGAAAGTAAACAAAACAAAACAGCAAAAAAAGACAATGTTGTGACACCTTAAAGACTAACTCCTGTATTTAAATGTGAGCTTTTGTGGACCAAGTCCACTACATCAGACTTGGACCACAAAAGCTCACATTTAAATACAGGAGTTAATCTATAAGGTGCCACAACATATATATTTTTGCTGTTTGTTTTGTGTACTCTCTAATATGCTTGCACAGACTAACACGGCTACCACTTCAAACATTAGCCATGATAGTATGTTATACTATGTTTTCTTCACTGGAGATAAAGGCTTTCTGTTATGGCTGCAACTCTGGTAATAGATATTGTTAGACCTTTTTAGTGTGAAAGTACATGTGAAAGTATGCATAGTAAGCAAAGTTATCTGGAAACAGCTTTTTTGTTTTTCTGTTTTTCTTTTAAAAGTTTTGTGGTTTAGAACAATTACTTTTATTCAAATTCACATGAAATCAATCAATTCCATCAACATACTCGTATGAGAAATCCAAATTTTCAGGAAAGAGTTGCCTACAGCTCACCAAATGTCCAGTGAAAGTTCTTCTTTAGCTTTCCAGAATTGGGGATTTCCTCATGTACTTTTACCACCCCAGCTGATCAGAATTAATTGCTAAATTCTATCTCTCCTACACACTTGTTGTGTTTCATTATGCTCTGTCTACTACAGGGAAAAGATACAGAATAAACCTAGAGGGAAGGGAGAGGGCTAGACAACATTAACCAAGAGCTAGCCTGGGGTCAAAGTGTTCTCCAATCCGTGATGTTTTCTAAGCTGCACATATAGTTAGATCTGATGTATTAAATTTTAATAATAATTAATTAGAAGTCTTTTGTTTTATAGGTGAAAAAGACTTTCTGTTCCAAAAGAAACAATATGCTTGAAGAACTCGTAAATGACCACTTTTTTCCTACTGCTGTCATGGAATTTCTCTCTGAGAAGGATCTAATACCTCCTGTTAAACTTCTTCATTCTCTCCTAGAACATATACTACAGGTGAGACAGTTTACAAAGAAAAGTAGACAATCTGTTGTCAGATTTTTAATAAAATTATTACTATTGCCCATGATGATCTGTTTTTTTGGAAATTATACTCAGAAAGTATGAATGACACTGTCTTTTTGGAGCTTATGAAATTCATTGTGTTTTAGTAAGTTATGCGTGCACATTGCAAAGTCACTAATTCTTAGCTCAGCTGTTAAATCACTAGGAATGGTTTCGACTTCCTGGCAGATCTCTAGCTAAATAAACTATCAGTGCAACATCATAGGCTTAGTAGTAGTTATAATACTAGTAATCTTAAGTACAGTAGAACTTCGTATAACGAAAATAATTGGTTCCACAAGGCACTTAGTTACACAATTTTTTTCATTGTACGATGCTTCGTACAACAAAAATCTCTATGGGAAAAATCGTACAATGAAAATCCCTATGGAAAAAAATCGTATAACAAAATCTCTATGGGAAAAATCATACATAGAAAATTTTCATTGTACGATTTTTTCCATAGAGATTTTTGTTGTACAATTTGTTCCAAAATCCTCTTCATTGTACAATTTTTTTTTGTATGATACATTCATTATATGAGGTTCCACTGTACTAATTTTATTACTCCTTAACTCTGTGCAGGAATGCTCTTTTTAAAATATATTTTACATACCCTCTTCTCTTCTTCTGTTTTGTTGTACTATGCGGGTCGTAGAACGTAATAAAGATCTGATTTGACATCACAAGCAAAACAATCCTATATAAATTTATATAGTAGTAGGGACTGACCAGGGCAGCCCAAATTTTGCTGCTGCATCAAGTAGTAAGCAGGATTCTACTTTCCATGTCATTATTCTTTCTGTCATGCTTTCTAGTTTTGGAGAAAGCACCCACATACACACATGAAGGGTATGGCATCTCGTTTTCTTTCCCACATATTAATTGAGAAAGGAAGATGCAAGTGGCACAACACAAGTTAGTAACTGGGTCTCATCAGAGTTGGGAATTTTTTTAACCTGGCTTCTAGGTATCCCTTTTCACGCAAAGTAGATGAGAAGGAAGCTGGAACACTGTTTAAATGGCAAATCCAATCAAGATGGTTCAGTGGGGATTTATTATATAGTTTGCCCAGGAAGTACATTTGAAGTATAATGTATATATTTTGAAACAATACATATTTCTTGCCTAGAAAAATAACGCAATTCTAGTAAGTGAAGCAAAAAATTAAGCCAAGGATTACACTGATATTTACTTGTGTTTTCGTACAGGGAAATTCTGATCCTACACTTTCTGTTCAGTTTTTTCATATCATGTACACACTGCTGGAGCATGCTCCGCCTTGGAAATCACCTTCCATGTTAAGATACTACCAAGAAGTTCTTCAGTGTCCTGTGTGCAAGAGAGGAACATGGCCTCTCTTGGAGATGCTTGTGGGGTAAAACCATTGTTGATATTATTTATTTGTTTGTTTGTTCAGATTTATATAGCCGCCCACTCACCGAGGCGACTCAGGGCGGCTTACAGTCAAAGTAGTAACAGTACAGTAAAAATCATAAAATACAGCCTCACAAAACAACCAAAGCAGAACACAGACTAACTCCCCTCAGGCCGTTGTGGAGGGGACAATGTTCTCAGTCGCCTGCCAGGCCATGGCATCTTCTCCCTCAGGCTGTTGTTGTGGGCCCAGAGGAGGGGGCAATGTTCACAGCCGCCTGCCAAGCCATGGAATCTTCTCCCTCAGGCCTTTGTTGTGGGCCCAGAGGAGGGGTCGATGTTCTTAGCTGCCTGCCAGGACATGGAATCTTTTCCCTCAGGCCTTTGTTGTGGGCCCAGAGAGGGGGCGATGTTCTCAGCCACCGGCCAGGCCATGGAGTAATGCATTGTTTGTAGGATAAAGTACTTTTTAGTATAGAATGTCACATAAAGTGGATCTTTGTTAAGTTTTCTTTTTGACAATTTCACAAAAATATCTTTGGTAATAAGTTCTAGTTTGCACATATCACATTCTCAGTAACTCCTATTTGACAGCTACAAAAAGGCTTAATGACCGCTCCAATCCCTCTTAAAATTAATTTGCTAGTATGTCTTATTTACACTTATTTAGGTAAAAGAATAAAGGATGACTGTAACCCTCTCATGAGTAATTAAATATACTAGGAGGGGATCAGCTGAGGCCTGCCCCCTCTGTTGGTGCTTCCATCAGAGCTCTGTGTATGAGAGCAGGTTTTCCATATGATTCCTACTCCAGCCATGGATGTGTTTTATGGAATCATTTGTGTATGCACGTTTTATTTCTGCTTCCAGTGGGAGGAACCACATGACTGGCCAGCTCAACCACGTGACCGGCCCATGGCTTGAAAAATTTGAGAACCCCTTGTCATAAGCCCTGCTGAGACATTATCTGTTATAGAGAATTAAGACACATGAGGCTAGTGCCTTAGCTTCCTCTGATACCTCTGTTTATGTGAAAAACACTATCCAAAGTAGACAGTCTCTTGCATTGATGGATATACTCTGTATGAACCAGAATCCTGGAAATCAAAGGCACTAGCCTCATGTGTCTTAATTCTCTATAACAGATAATGCCTCAGCAGGGCTTATGACAGGGGTTCTCAAACTTTTCAAGCCATTGACTGGTTATGTGGTTCCTCCCACTGGAAGCAGAAATAAAACGTGCATGCACAAATGCTTCCATAAAACACATCCATGGCTGTCCACGCATTTATGACAGCCACGGGTGCCTTTACAACAGCATTTGCACGGGGCCAGTGATGGGATGTAACAGGTTCTCACCAGTTCGCTAGAACGTGTAGTAACTTTTCCCAGTGTCCCAGAGAACCAAGAGCAGCTTTTGGGGGGAACCACCTTCGGGGCTTACCTTTTCACTGATTCCCCACTGTTCAAGCGTGCCAAGCACTTGGTATGCATGCATGCCTACAGTGCTTGGCATGTATGCACGGCCTCCTTGCTGTCCTTGCAAGTGGGGAGGAGGAAGATAACCTGCTAGCCTGAAGCTCCCTATAGCCTGCTCCCCAGGGTAAGTGACTCACCTTTGGATGTGGTGTGTCTGTGTGTATTTTAATATGTATTTAATACCTTTACCTATATTGACGTACTACCACAGTTCCTAAAAAGGCCTGGCGGCCGGCAGGCTTGGCGGCCTGGCTTGGGGTTTTTAAGCAAAGTCTTGAAGTTACCTCATCAATAAACTACACCTGTGCTGTTCCAATTGGAGAACCCTTAAGGAGGTACAGCTGTTTTACATTTACTTTAAGGCATATTATCCTAGAGAACCAGTACGATGACCATGTCCATCTTGCAACATGGTGCTGCCCAGGCACTTATACTAACAGGTAAGTGACAGGTTTGTGTTTGGGGTGGGTGGGTTGATTTATGTTTGGGGTATGTATTTTAATGTAATTTTTATTTTATTTATTTATTTATTTTATTTACGGGTTTGTGTTGTGGGTGAGTGGGTGGGTTGAGGTGTGTGTGTGTGCTTATTTTTATTTTCTTATTTTCTTATTTATTTTATTTTCTGTGGCCCCGCCCACATGACGTTAGCTCCACCCACACTATGATGACATCACGGTGGGGTAGTAAAATTTTTGACATCCCACCACTACACGGGGCGCAGCCACTTCCAGTAGCAGCGGGGACAGTGCGGGCCAGATGATTTAGTGCCACGGGCCAGACAAATTGCTCAAATCATTAAAATAGCCATCTTTAGCTAAGAAGAGGGGGAAATGTTTCAGAGGTTATCACGCATAAGAGGGAATCTGCTAATTCTCTGTTGCTCCTGAAAACAGGACTGGTTCCCTAACTGCTTTTAAAGTTGGATACTTAGCACACATGCATACACCCATACATTTATACGGATGCACAGATGTTTGTTGGGGAATCATAGGAAAATACCCTTAATTGTCAGTGATTTGGACTTTGAATTTCCTCCCTTCTCCATAGGTCTTGCCTTGACTGCAGAAATATTTGTCATTCAGTCCCTGTTTCAGAAACTGTAAGTGAGAAGAAAGCATTTCACAAAAGGCTGTTAATGTTTATCCTGAATTTGTTCCAGGCTGAAGTGCTGGCATTAACAAAAAGGTGTGTTTCAATTAAAGATCCCCCGCCCCATGTTGTTTCAGAGATTACAGTCTGCTACTTCAGACATTTGATGGGTATGAAGAAATGGACTGTAATCCATTGAAAGTCACATATAACTAAATCTGTTAGTCTTAATGGTCCTAAACACTTTTGTTTTTGCTGAAGCAGACTATCACAGGTTGTTTAAATCTTGTTTTACTGTTGTAAACCAGTGTATTGCGCCATCAAGTCTACAATTTATTTAAGAACAAAAAATGATGCATGTTGATATATTGCTTTATTAAAATTCTGGTTTTTAAAGAAAGATATGTTAATCATAGATGAATGGGATAATGATTTCAGTCATTTTATAAGTGTGTAAATGTTTAACTTTGTTTTTGCACCTTTGTTTTGTTTTTCTTTTAGTCTTGAACAGATTACATGCCCTCTGCATGATAAACAAATGATGCTTATATTTTACTTGTGTGTGGCAGATGTTGTTACTATTTTGTAGAAAGTAGACCTGGACAGTAAAAGATCTCAAGCTCTTGTTACAATTATGCATATGCCATCTCTCAGGCTGGAGATCCTTCCAAGCTAGATGTTTCTATGATGTGTTAAACAGCCCTGGATCACCTTCGGCGAGGAGGGCGGTATAAACATTTAAATAAATAAATAAAATATATTGACTAGAATCCTGCTAGTGTTGGCATAATTTATTGTGGCTAACTGACAAAGTGCTAGAATGCAGTCAGAGTCATAACCAACATTTATTTATTTATTTATTCGACTTATACCCCACCCATCTGAGATACACTCCCACTCTGGGCAGCTCACAATGATGATGGGACGGTCTCCTATTTAAGCTTCAACAAGCTTCCAAAGGCCTCCTTGAAAAGAAAAGTTTTCATATTCTTCTTAAAGGTCCTTAAAGAGTCAATTGAACGCAGCTCCCCAGGTAGAGCATTCCAGTCAGCCAGAGCCGCCACTGAGAAAGCCCTCCAAAGGGTAACAGACTTTCTAGCAAACCTGGGCATTAGTATTTGGAGCTGAGTTGTAAAAGAAGAGTGGGTGAAGCTGGCCTGATTTCTGAGGGGCAGACTTTCTGCCAAGTAGGAAGGTACTAAACGGTTTAGGGCTTTGAAGGTTAGCACAGCCACCTTGAACCTGACATGGAACACAATGGGAAACCAATGCAATTCTGCCAGGACTGGGGAGTATTGTATGAATTTTTTCACTCCAGTAACCAGCCTGGCAATCGTATTCTGCACCCTTTGAAATTTCTGTACCAGGCACACGAAGAGCCCCATGTAGAGA
This sequence comes from Furcifer pardalis, assembly GCA_030440675.1. Taxonomy (NCBI): domain Eukaryota; kingdom Metazoa; phylum Chordata; class Lepidosauria; order Squamata; family Chamaeleonidae; genus Furcifer; species Furcifer pardalis. The sequence goes on along the minus strand of CP126896.1, from coordinate 68,758,462 downwards.
GCATTACAGTAATCTAGAGCATGTTACTAAGACATAGTCCAACATCGTGACAGTCAGTTATGACAAGTTATTCAGGGCTTGAGTGAATACAGAAGGTCTGTGTTTCCAGTAGGGTTCTGCAATAATTCAGTATATAAAAAGGTACTAGGCTCCTTTCAACAGTGCAGGACCCTATCCTGCAGGACCCTATCCTGGAAAACTGATTGGTTAATTCTGTATTCTTTTTTGCAGGACAATGTGTCAACCTTCATTTCAAATTTATGAGATTTGAATATAGGCATAATTTTTTGTTTGTTAAAATATAATAGGATTTTTCTGTAAACTTGGAATCATCTCAGTCTTGCAGGTTAATGCTTTAATTATTTAAATGAAACAAAGATATCTAAATGCTTTTTTCTTTCTAAAAGTTTCTATGAAGAAGCTGATTCACAGCATCTCCGTGTGATACCACCAACCGTTCTTCTGCAGACCTTTTGGTTAGGAAGCGAATCGGGGCTTTTCACTAAGCAGATAAATATTCTGGTAGACTGGGTCATAAAGTCCTATAAAGAAAAATACAGGACAAATGAGGTGAGTGATTTACCTAATATGATGATGAGTAAATAAAGGCCAAAAAAATTCTTGATGTTTTGTTTCTTTCTTTCAGAAGGACCTTATTAAAAATATGCTCTTTTAATGTAAAACATGTTTGCTCTTGTTACATACTAAGGTAAAAATTGAAACAACTGCATATATTGATTTTAGAGTATTTTTAAATACTTAGATATAAGAAATATAAGTGTCATGTTAGTTATGAAAATAGATGTTGTGGAAATGCTGCTCCAGATACGCATAAATGCATTGTCACACATGATATACCCGCAAAGTTGAGCCATAGTGCTAAGATAGCAATTTTTGTGAAAAGAGTTTTGTACATTTCCCATTATGGCATGATTACAAAAACTGACTTCATATCCTTTACTGGTAACATTCTCAGAAGATGCAATGCTCATAAAACATCACACTTAAGAAATCTAGTTGCCTGAACTTTTCAGTCAGTTTAAAGTATTATTTCTCATAATAGAACCTTTTTTAAATTATTGAGACATTTTTGCTTCTTTGGAAGTATTAGGACTGAGGTAAAAACTAAAACATTCTCAGAAGTGTCTGTTAAGAAATAGTCTGGTAATGCAAAGGTTGAATTCTTTTTTTCTAGATCTTCAAGAATGAGGTAGCTGAAATGTTGAATGGAATTTTGGGAGCTGTAGTGGATTATTGGATTCTTTCAGGGTTTGTGATGGACAGAAACATGTTACATCCTGCAGCTGATGACCTTGCATCTTACATTGCTATTTCTTGTGATGGTAACATTAAGTACATTTCTTCATTCTCTTGAACAGTAAATATGTTTTTGTAAAGTTGGTGCATAACTCTTAAGTTGGTTTTTACAAGCAGTGTTTAAGACCTGGATTTGGCTGTTGATTTTTTGAAATCAGTGTGTGAAGTAGAACCTCACTCATCTGCAAGCTTTGATCTTCTGTACCTTTTCTCTACACATTCCATACAGAATCATTTGGTTGGCATTATTGCCCACCTACCACTTGTTTCCTTTTATTTGGTACTTAGGTATCTCCTTCTCAACGGTTTTTTTTTGTTTCTATGATTGACATTTCTGTAGTTTAAAAAAAAATACAGCCTTAGCTAGACTGCACTTGTTGACTGCCCAAAAGACATTGTTAATGGGCAGTAGACAAATAATATAAATAAATATTTAGGACATTCCTGGAATCACTCAAATAAACTGGTCGTGGATTGTTGTGGTTTAGTTTATAATTATATGCCTTTTAATCAACCAAATAAATAAATGATAAAATAAGCTTATGGTAATTTATCATGGCACGTTAAAGACTAACAAGCTTTATTCTGAATAAGCTTGTGTATGATCCAGTCACTTCTGCTGCTTGTTTTTCTCATGTACGGTATAATAAAGTTAGTATGGTGTGGGAGATAGACTATTGGGCTAGGACTGGAGACATGGATTCATATCCCTGCTGAACCCTAGAAACTCCCTGGAGAGTGATGGTGAAAAGCCACACTTTTGAGAGTCTCACGTGGCACAAAAGCCCCGTTTTAAAAAATGGTGTCTAAGTACTTCGGCAGCTTTGATAATATGACTGGCAGTATCAGAGAACCTGTTCCTCTATGTATTCTTATTTGACAAATTTATAATTTAACAATCTAATCCTAATTTAAGAATAGCAGTTAAAGAGTAAAAACTGCAGTAGCAATATGAACATGGGATATTTTTCCATACTCTCTTAAGGGTTTTTTTCTCTTTTCTCTTCAGATTTTTCATCAGACGAATTAAGAATGTTTGTTTCTTCCATTCCATCTCTGTGGCTTGAAATGTTTGTTGCAGAAGCAATCTTTAAAAATTATTTCCAGACTGATACTGTTTCACCTACTGAACCACTCTCTCTCAATAAAATGGTAATTGTCATTTCTGATGCCTGGTCTAAATGTAAGAATATTCTGGCTCTAGTCAAATAGCAGAGAAAGAGAAAGATATCTTTATGTGCATCCCATTTCTTAACGCTAATTAATGATCATTAAGTTTATTCCAGTGAAAAGAATATCTTGGTCTAATCTAGGTGTCTTCCAACATGTTTTCCACTGTATTAGAGATCACAACATTTTCCACTACTTAATCCCTTTCAAATGTGTTAAAATATATCTGTCATCATCTATACCAGCATGGTCACTGACTGCCTTGGCCAGGTATGGTAAGAGCTGTGGTCCTGTCTAAAAGAAACAAGGTTGGTGATGGCTGCTTGCTGGGTGGCTTATATCCAACTGTATCTTGTTGTTCCCAAACTTGGGCACACAGATCATTATTGACCATTGACTAGCTAAGCTGATCTCTCTATGCATGTCCTTGCAATGCAGTGCACTTCTATTGGAATTAAACACAAAAAAATAGAGTCTGACAGGTATAATACTATTAGCAATGCTAACAAACTTCAGTATACAGTTCTATCCAAGGAATTGTGCTATTAGCAAATCCATTATGTACAGGATCCGTTATATATGGAATTTACAGATGACATGCTGGTACAGATGGAGAATGGTATGGGGAGAGGAACTTCACCAAATTTTATATATATATATATATATATATATATATATATATATATATATATATATATATATATATATATATATATATATATATATATATATATATATATATATATATATATATATATATATATATATATATATATATATATATATATAATTTAATAGATTATTTAAAATATCAAGAAAATGAATCCACAAGCAAATGATAAATGATAGGATGTGAAAAAAATTAGCAACTAGTCAGATCTCTATTACTGTTTCTCGAAGGTATTTTAGTCTCCCTCTTTCCTGTGGCTTCAGTCATTTCCATAATGTGCTACCCTTCTTCTGTAGTTATTAAGGGCAAATACAGCACTTTAGCAAAATGTCAGATTCAGTCATCCCATCAGAAGCACATTGTCATCCTTGAAATCATTGAGACTTACAAAAGGTTTTCATGTATACTCATTGAAAGAAAAATGTGATTTTGGGGGTGAGAAATAATTTGTGAAGATAGACTTTAGACTCTTGTCGGCTGTGCTCACGTCACCCTATGCTAAAAAGTTTGACAGACCACAGATCTGGCAGGCTACATGCTCCTTTAAGTAACCCTCCATTCCTATCATGGTGAGGAAAGATAGCTTTTTTTGTAGAAGCAACTCAACTGTGGAGCTCACTCCCAAAAGAAATGAGTCTGGCTTCCTCCTCACTGAGCTTCTGGTAGGTTATAATGATAATATCCCATCTGACCTTCAGTTTTTGAAATGGGTTTAACATTCTTTTAAATAGCTCAAGCAATGTGTTAAATATATTTTACTATGCATTGCTTTGGCAGTCCTAGATTGCCAAAACAGATTAACAAATATTTCTCGCAATAAACAAATATGTAGTGGCAAACCCATCTATGGAAATTGCTGCTATACCTTGAAAGCTCTTTGATCTAGCACAGGATTCCATATAAAAGGAAGGGAAGGAAAACATATTACAGTCAAACCTCACATAGCGCCTCGCTTAAAGAGTAACTCGCTTAAAGAGCAGAATTTTCTCTGAATGTTTTCTTCGCTTAAAAAATAAAACCAACCAAAAACTCGCTTAACAAATAAAACGGGGTTTGCAATCCCCTCCCCCCCACACACACACACACACAATTGGTCATTTCCAATGGTGTTTCGCTTAAAGAGCAGTCCTGTGGAACGCATTATGCTCTTTAAGCGAGGTACAACTGTAATTTTCAGATTTGCCATTGTTGAAGCTTTCTTTCCATGCCACTGCCCATGCTGGTTGAAAGGGTTCTCTAGAAGGGAGAGGTCAGCAAATAGCATCTCTTCCTTTCCTGCTTCAATTCATAGAAATCTTCAGTAAATCCCAGAGACTTCTATGAAACCAGTGTGTGGAAAACAATTTCTGTGTTTTTGTTGAGGCCGCTGATCATTTTTTCTGTTGCTCTTACTATCATCCACTTCCTGCAGAAAGTGTTTTCACAAAGTTTTTCATCTTGCTTGATGAGATGCAACAGTCTGGCCGTATAGATTTCTCTACGTGTGTTAATACATATTAATATGTTAGTTTTTTCTGCTTCCTGGACTGTATGTGGTTGTGTAGCATTCTCAGTTTCTCACTTTTCTGTTACAGTAATAAGTATTTTTATTTATTTATTTTTGTGGAAGACTAAAACTGCACAATCTGTAAAAGCTTGGAAATTATATGGGGCTGTGGGAATTATTTGCTCTCTACAAGTACTATTAAAAACTATTTTGTAAACTTGAAGAAAGTAAGGCTGCAATATCTTTAATTAACCTTTTAGATAGCTAAATCAAAAATTAGATCTGGTAGAACCAGGTAATGGAGCTAATAACCAGACATGTGCTAATGTCATCTTTAAAAATAGCCAGACCAATGTGTCTCTTCTTCAACAGGTTTGTGCCTATCTTCCTGCTTTACAAGTATGGATGCGTGAGACAGAGAAGATGCAGAAAGCAAAGAGAAGGAAAATAGGGCAATGGCCTTGCCCTGAGTCTCAAAGGGCATTACTGATGCTAAATGGTGATAAGCAGAACCAAGCCGAAGTGCTGCCTGATGTACCGTAAGTAATACCTATAACATCACCAGTTTTATTCTGCTTAGGGGGACAGCTTCTGACCTGACACATTTCTTGAACTTTATGTGACCTGCGTTGTTGTCTGCAAATTACTGTGACTGGCAGAAAGCTCTGTTTTAATCCTATAACACATCTGGATAGGGAGAGCCCCCCTACACATACACAGATAGATAGATAGATAGATAGATAGATAGATAGATAGATAGATAGATAGATAGATAGATAGATAGATAGATAGATAGATATTTTTCCACTATTAATTTAAATTGTTTCCCAAGAGGCATAGATATTCATAGAATTACATTGAAAAAATATCTTATGCCCTGTGTATTGAATGATTGCTGGGTTTATTACAAGTATGTTTTGTAGTGATTGTTTTGAAACTACAATAAGGACTCATTTCAAAATCTGAAAGCACATACAAGCCTCTGCATCTACATGTGTTTCTGCAATACACAGTGGTGTTTTTTTAACATGTAAATTAGGCTCAGTCATCTTATTGCATTTTTGTCATTGTTTGCTCTTAGTGTACAACCCAATGATAACTCTTCTAATATTCCAAGGAAATCAGGAAAAAAGGGGAAACTTGAGACATCACATGGCAAAGAAAATTGCTATTCTTCAGCTAAACAGATGAATGTTTTCAAGGTTAATGTTAAAGGTATTGTGAACTCCTTACTTAAACTAAGTACAGTAAAACCTCTACACACAATTTTTCCCGTTTCACAAGGTTATTTGTATATTTTAAAAATTGTATGTCAAAAACACATTGGATTATCAGAAGAGGCATCTAGATGTTACCATATTTTTTCTATGTTGAATTTTTCTTATTAAAAATTTGCATGTTGAATTTTTTAAAGCTAGGATTTCTATTTGTATGTTGAATTTTTTGTAAGTTGAACCATTTGTATGTCAGGGTTCCACTGTATTCACAAGCAGTTTCATTTTTAGCTCTGCTGAATGTGATGGTATTTCATAAGCATATAGGTTGAACATCACTTTCTTGTACCAATATGTATTGTAGAAGTTATTTTTAATGTAAAAGTAGTAGTCTTATATGTGATAGGGTGTAGTTTTTGTTGTTGATGCATTTCTGCTTCTTTCTCAGGCGTGTGCATGCCTGCACACGCACACACATACACATCCCTGTTGCTAATTGAGAGTTCATCCAAAATAAAGTCCATTCCAGTCGTGGCTGCCTTGCTTTTGCTAATCCACCTCAACCTGTCCCTGGGAAGGATCAGCATTGTCTTCTGATTTGAAAGTCTAATTCCATCTTCATCTCTTTCAGTCCTAGACACTGAGTGAACAAAGACTGACGTGTATGCTGTGTTACGTAGCCCTATTAAGCATATGGACTGTTTTATTCTAGGCATTGAGCCCAGTTTATGAAATGCTTTTGGCGTTTACTCTTAACAATATTGGAATCCAGGCAGTGAAGGTTAAAATAGCAGCATAGTAATTTACTCAGGATCTGGTTGAAACACAAATATAATAAAATTATGCTAGTCTGTACCTGTCTTAACTGAAGGATGGAGCTCATTTTTGTACTATTTTTACCTAGATAATATATCTTTGTTATGCAGGAGCGATCTGCAATAAATTTGCTTTTGAGAACTATGTTCTGAACTGTATTCTGGATATAGTAAAAACAAAAGAAACTTTAATGTTTTGTTATATCCTCATTTTATGCTAAATTCTTACAAATTTCCTCTTAGTGATTTGCTGTTGCATATTTAACACAAATTGATCAGTAATCAGTATTAAATATGGAATGAGACTAAAGCACAGGAGAGTGACAAGATGTTTCTTCTTGTGAAACAGGCAGCCTCTCAGTCTAAGAATAATGTCCTGCTGGAGATAAATATAGCACTAGTAAAATGGTTTAGGAAGGATGTTCAGGCATTTGCAGTTCTGTATTTGATGAAGGCCTGCCTAGTGTCATGGCCTCATCATGTCCTGGATATAGGTGAAAAAAATTATAAACATCCCTATCGTGTGCAATTGGAGGGGGAGGACCAGAATGTCTTCGTTTAGTGTCTATTTGAGCATTCACCTTGGATCGTATTCATAAACTCTTTTCTGCTATAGTCAGTTGACAAAAAATGTATTGATATTGATCAGAATTTTGCACCTTGCCTATGTGGGCTACTACTGGTAAATTAGAGTTTGGTCTTCACTGTTTTCTTGCCTTGTTTCTGGCTCTAAACGAGACTGTATTCCTCTTCTTAAGACTGCTTCATTCTTTTTAATCTCTCTTTTTCTCTCCCCCCTCTCTCCCCCGCCCCGCCTTTCTCTCTCTGGTACTGTAGGCAAACCAGACAGCCTATTGAGAAACAGCAAACCATCTGTTAACGGATTTGAAGTTCTGAATTATACTTGAGTGTGTAGAGGCACTCGTGCTTAGCCAGAAACATTCATTTGAATTAAGCTACAAACGCCATGTAAAAAGAACCATACACTTAATGTAGGTTCATGAATAAATTTAAGGGAGGGCAACTGCAGTCTAAACTTTTATTGCTTCAAAACCAAGCATTTTTTTGGTGTTCTGTGATCATTCGGTGCTTTTATAATGTGATTGAAGCTTTTACAGCTTGAACAGGAGGGTTGGTGGGGGGAGAGGTAATTCCCGCATTAACCCTTTCGCTATGCAGTTTCATTGCTCTGTCTCTGATGGAACAGAGAAGCTCTGTGAGCTTTTTGAATTTTAATAAAAGGTGTTTAAGCAGGACAAAAGAAAATCCTATTCATTCCTGAATGCTCTGGCATCTTGCCATGTCTCCTAGTTCCCTGCACTTTGATTATTTTGTTCAGTTACCATTTTGCCTTAACTGGTATAATTTATTAATTCTGTATGCTAGGAGAGACACCTCTGCATATTGCTTGCAAAAGCAACAATGTGAAGAAATTGATTCATCTTCTGTCTCTGCCAGGAGTAGATATTAACGTTAAAGGTAAGTATTTCTTATTTTCTGTATTAAACCAACCCCCTGCCCCCTCCCCCAAGGTTCCTAGTAACTGGAATATGTGTGTTTTTGAAAGTTCTGCTCATTGCTTATTTTCCTTTTAAGGGATTATGATTTAAAGTTTTTATAGCTAGGTTGCAACTAAAGCTTACTGAACCAGTTATTCATTGCATTTAGTTGTCTGTCTGGGTTTTTTTTTAAATTTAAACTCACTAGTGGTTTTAAAATTATCCACATTTGGCCATTTTATACGTATGGAGGATAAAACTTGAATAGTTTTGTAGTCAGTTGTGGCAAGAATTTCTCATTAATTTTACAAACCTGGTCCAGTGGAGAGTTTTGAATTATTATTTTTAACACTAATAATATTCTATTCTGTGGAAAGAAAAGCATCATCTTCAGGTTAGTACAGAGTGACAGGATCATATTTCTTGGCTCATTTCATTTTAATGGTATAGTAGAGAATTAGCATATTGCTCTTTCTTTTAAACAACTTACACTGGTCCAAGGTACACACATTTTTATGTATTTCAAAGCAATTGTTATTACTGTATTATAGGCATACTGCTATTAGCGTATTATAGGCATACTGCTATCCTCAAACTCCTCTTGATTTATAATTCAGACCATGCTGGCTGGACGCCTTTGCATGAAGCCTGTAACCATGGTAGCACTGTATGTGTCTGTGAAATTTTGCAACGCTGTCCAGAGGTAAACCTGTTCAGCCAAGTAAATGGGGTGACTCCCTTGCACGATGCACTGGCAAATGGGCATATACCGATCGCAGAGCTACTACTTCAGTATGGGGGTAAGTCAATTTATGTTATATAAATCTTAGATACAATTGGTTCTTTAAAAAAATCACAGACTATTAAAATTGTAGCAGTTTTGAATGTTATTTGTAAAGCTCAAAGATTACATCCATGTTGATGTCTAACTTCCGTATTTATGCTAATTCTTTCTGTCAGTTAATGTATTTTCATAAGCTTACAACTTTGGCCACTTGTTTATATTTGCTGAAATGCAGATGTTCTTCTAAAGATGTTTAACAAATGATGATATAGATTATATGCTACTTTCATCAGGTTTTAATTTCATATCCATTTTTGTAACATTCTGCTGAAAATTTAGCTAAAGTGCTTCAAACTGCTTAAACTTACAGTGATAAATTTTTTCAGTCATTTAGCTTCTAGAAAGCATTTTTTATTATTACTTAGAGAAAAGGGTGATAAATGATTGCCATCATATTTTTAAGAATGTCAAAATTACGGTATACTGTCAGTACCCTAATTGAGACATGTTATTACTAAAGGGCTTAAAATAAAAATTTGTACACACACCTATATATATATATATATATATATAGCCTGCAATATTTTTAATTTTATTGTATATGTCACTCTATTTTTACTTTAATTTCACTTCTAGACTATACAAGTGTGGTGATAATTCTGCTGTATGCAGTAAAATAATGTTCTTTGCTTAGCTTTTAACTAAAATTTCCCCAAACCACAAATATTATGCCAGTTTTTGTCTGCCTCGACCTCTGTACATCTGCAGTGTTCTCCTGCCCCCTAAAGGCTACTCTTTTTGTCTCTGGCTGACATCTACGCACAATCAGTACACCCCTTGCTCTTCTCCCTCTGTGTAAGTTGGACTGAACCTTAATACTGACTCCCAGGTGCTTTATTTATCTGCTGCACCATGCAACTGACATGCCAAGCCAATATCTGGCCACCCTTCAATCAGTCTAAATGATGCAAGAGCCAGTATTACAGCAAGTCCTGGTCTTCAATAGAATGTGGCATTACACTGACAGATGAGCATTTTTCTGGGTGCTGGTGAAGAATGGCCAGTGAATGATCCCCTTTTCCTAGGGGAGAAGATCTACTTGCACTTTCATCCATCAAGGGCTTCTGGCAACTGTACAAGCTATGTGTTCAGACTTATCTTTGCTGTCACATGATAGGCTTTGGCCTGTCAAGAAGTTTGACAGCAGCATGACAAGAACTATGTTTCACATCCACTGTAGAATAACTTATGTTTGGTAACTACCTATACTTTAGAAAGCTTTCTAGCATTTGTCCTTTCCATGACAACAAACTGTTTGTGCCATTTACTCTGTTTTAGATTTGTTTGTTTTTTACTAACATCGCAATGTAATAGTTACCTTGTAAAATTAGATATTATTTTTCTTTATGAATGAGTTAGTAATATCTATAAAAATACTGGACAATATGCTAATACAAATTTTATGATGTTGTTATCCCATCTTAAAGTCTTTGTGCTAAGAAAGCTACTCCTTGTAGTGTGGGCTGACATTCTTGCATTTGTTTAAGCAAAATAGGCCAATAATTCACATATAGGGTTTTGTTTCATTTTTGTTCTTTTGCAACACAGAATTGCCTATCAAGACGCAAACAAACAGCCAAACCTAATTCTTTCCTTCTATATGCCAAGCAAATAGGACACAGGTTGTTAATGTTCTGCAATGCATGTTAACCTTGTTAGAAGGGATATTGCATAGCTAGACATTGCTTCTATCTGTATAAACTTTCTACAGGCAAACATAGTTTTAGTCTTGATTGTATTGTACTTTGTGTAGACATCATAGAATCAAATCTAATGAACTGGTTCACCTTGAAATCTAACATGATGTTTCAGGTAATGTACCTTTCATAAATTGCTGTGTTCACTTATATCTCTTGATGTGGTATTTGAAATAATGGCTACAGTCCTACTGAATGTTAATGTATACAAGAGTAATTGTGAAATTTGCCATGGTTATTTGGAAAGGTGACATTTCTATGCCTTGAAGATAGCTCATTTGCACACCCAGCACTGATTTGGTATGCTTAGTACCTTGTCAGTTAGCCATGGCAACTCTATAATTTCTCTTGCACATGCATAAACATGCAACAGGATTTTGGCAATTAAGGAATTTTTTTAGAAAAACAGTAAATTAATTGGAAAAATATCATTTTTCTCTATATGCATTAAGTTACAAAAGCAAGTATGTAGTACTGTAGACTGTTTTGGTAGATGTTACTTAAAGAAGATGAGTTTACTTAAACATTACATGTAAAAACTCAAAAGAAAGCTGGTTACACTTGGAAAAATCCGTACTATACTGATGTGAACAGAAATATTGGCTTTACTTAAATCCTATGTAAAAGTTATAGAACAGGGGTGCCCAAACTATGGGCCATGGGCTAGTGACTGACCGGCCCACGGCCTCAAAAGTTTGGGCAACCCTATTATAGAAATAAGTCCAGTTGAGTTCAGTAGGGCTTACAGAACTACAGAATTATTGTTTATGCTTTTGCTATGTAAGTATATGTACATGTGAGTTTGATAACATTTTAGGGTATTTTCCACTAGAATATTTAGTCCATTTAACTGTGTGAATAAAGAATCAGAATCTTGAAAGGCCAGCAGCTGCCTTCTCCTACTATAAAACCTTATTTTACATTCCTATACTAATTAATTGATACAGTTGGACTGTAGGTGCTTCAAAAATTGTGCCACCTACTAAAGAAATCCTCCCCTAGCTAACATTTTCTCTTTTCTTCAGGCCCAGGATTGCTACAGCAGAAAGACGCCAATGGAAACCTGCCACTCGATCTTGTAAACTGTGTAGCAACTAAGCAAAGTCTTTTGCATATTGTTAAGTCAGAACAGACAGTTGAGGGCTTTCATGCTCAGGCAGAAAACCATTTGTATAAACAACAGTTAGAATTCCGGACAATTCTGTTTTGTAAAATGTTGCTAAATTTTTGTACTGTATATAATTTGTTTGATGGTTTTTCTATAACATTTAAAAAGTTAGCCTGTTCAAATTCAATCATGGTGACATCTGATTACTGCGATACAAGATTTGCTAGCCATTGGTTCACTAATCTCTATTTTAGAGAACTTAAAACCTTTCAGAATCTCCCTGAGTTTCTTCATAAAACCATTCAAGACCTTAAAAACGGGCCAGGAGAAGTGAAACAAGCATTTGCAGCAACATTACAACAAATTTCCAAGACAGTTGAGCTGTCTAGAATTCCAAAGTAGCTTGACTCACCTAGAACTTAAAACCATGTTGTGTTCATTGTTCCCAGTATTTAGGGTAATATCTATGCCTATTTAACCTTCCTGTCCCCAGATACTATATTATGATCCTTATATGTTCCTGCCAGTTATAGTTTAAACAAGATACACTTCCCAATTTTCACAGTGAGATGTGACTTACAATCAGATGTAAAGGTTTCTGATTTCATAAATGAGGTGCATGTAAACCTAAAGCTCACTGTTACTCATTCACCTATTGAAAAGCTGGTTCTCTCTTACATGCGAGCTGTATTTTGTTGTTATTCTGCTAGGCTAATGTGCTGTATCAATGATCTTACACCAGTTTATTTTCTTACGTCAGCTTAGTGTACCAGCCATGAATAAGTTTGTGTAATGTTTCTTAAGGATTGTGTAATTGTTTGTTTATAGTGCATTAATACTTCAGTAAAATAAATTTTTGTATGGAAAATACCTGCTTTGGTAAGTCATTCCTCAGAGCTTCATCAATCTTCATTCCATTAACCGGTTTCATTAATCATTCCATTGACTTTTTGGTATGAAATGCAACGAATCTCTAATGTAAAGTGGTGACAAAGAACAAACAAATAATCTACCAAGATAAATATGGTGGAATTTGAGATAAATGAAGTTATATTTAAATGAGTTTAAGTCATTAACTTGAAAGAGACATTTTACAAAAAATTGATTTTACTGGATGTGTATGAAAAAATACTTTCTTGGGACAAAACCCAGAGTTTTTTACAGGCAGTGGTTGAGAATAATGTGTTCACAGTATGTCTGCCATGCAGGAATTCCCCGTATTTTAACAATGAATAAAAAATAAATTTCTTCCATTCCAGCACCTACATTCACAATTTCCTGATTCGTAGGTTGTGTTTACATTCCTTTATAGAACCTGAGGCTTCAATGAGAAATAAGTTGCACATGCTCCTCTTTAATCATTATTCCTATAGTACCATTTTATATATGTTGATTTACAAGGAATGGGTTTCCCAGGACCCTTATACCCAGCAGTGCTTGTGGTCTAAAAATAGAAAGGAAACCAAGGAAAGGAGAGGAGAGTAAAATGAAATCAAATGGGAAAAGGAGGATGGGAAGAAATGTCATCTCCATTAATTGCATGTATTTTGGCTTAACTAGAGTAGAATATTGAGAGCATAGAAAGTTCTACACATGCGTATTAGGAAGTCAGAGGCCTTGGGGAGGGGGGAATTGGAGATTCTGATAAGCCCTTAGTAGGACCTAAGGGTGAACAGAACTCATAGTAGAGCTTTAAGGAGGGGCATCACATAGTCAGGGCAATGAGGAAGGAAAAGGATGAATAATGACCACAAGAGATGTTTGGAAAGACGGAAAACATTTTCCTACTTAAGTCATCTTACCAAACTTTTGTTACCATCTTCAAAACCAATTCCAGTCAGTTTTTCCTGAAGGTGAATAGGCAGAGATTCCTATGAAAAAAATGTGTATCCAACTCTGCTGCTAAGTTTCCTGTGGTTTCATTAAAAAAGGATGATAATGGTATCTCACTTAAACCCTCCACAAACTATGGCCTAGAACAGGGGCTCTCAACCTTTTCAAGCTGCGGGCCGGACTGGTGGTTCCCCCACTATAAACACTGCTATAAAGTGTGTCTGCGGCTGTCATAAATGTGTCTGCTTCTGGTGGTGGTGATACGGCCACATGAAATGGTACTGCGGGCTGGGTCTGGCCCATGGGCAATAGGTTGAAACCCCTGCCCTAGAAACATTAAGAATGCAGTAGCAACTATTCCTCCCATATCATGCTGGGAAGGAGTTTTTGTAGTAGAAGTTTCAGAAGGAGGGGAAGTACATTGTGAGGAAGAGCAGCCAGTTCTGGGCCAGGCGTACCATTTTTTTCTAGCCTAATAAAGATGACTTCTGTTTACTGACAAATCCAACATGGATCAATTAGAATAGCAGCCTGCAAGCAGTCTGTTGGGAAAACTTTTTACTCCACCCGTAGCACTTGTCTCTGCCCCATTTATTTGTAATGATTTACAATACTGTTTTGATGACATGGCTTCCTGTGTTCCTAAGCCTCTGTCTGTATGAAAAAATATGATTTCCATAGTGGCAGAAGCATGTAGCAAAGTCCTATACAAAATATAGTGAACAGTTCTCAATTTTTGTAAGGAAAGATCATTTTAATATTATTGCTATTGTAGAACACAGCAAAATATATACAGTAATACCCCGGATAACGATTGCATTGGATAACGCTAGAATCGGTTACGATGCAAGTTTTTTGGAAAAAACTTGCATCGGATAACGATTCTGGATGATTCTTAGCGTTATCCAAGGCAATGGTCTGTGGGTGTGCATATGCCTTTCCCCCGACCCTACTGCAGTAGCAGAGACTGCTTGTGTCTCTTTCCCTCCCTGTATTCTCTAGAGAACCAATCACATCTCTCTTTCCCCCTCCCTGTAATTTAAATACAGGGAGGAAAAGAATAAGACGTGATCGCGATCACGTCTTACTCTTTTCCTCCCTGTATTTAAACTACAGGGAGAGAGAGACTGCTTGTGTCTCTTTTTTTCCCTCCCTGTATTTAAACTACATGGAGGGGAAAAACGTGATTGGTTCTCTAAAGACCCAATCATGTCTCTCTCTTTCCCCCTCCCTGTAGTTTAAATACGGGGGGGGGGGGACACAAGCAGTCTCCGACTGCAGTAGGGCGGGGAAAAGGCGCACCTTTCCCCGACCCTACTGCAGTTGCAGTGACCACTGCAGGTGGGGGGTGGCTTTAAAGGCAGGGAGGAAAAGAAAGAGACCCGATTGGGTCTCTTTCTTTCCCTGCCTGCCTTTAAAGCGGTTTGTCCCTGAAGTCAGGACTTTTTTTTTAAGCGTTGTTCGATGCATGCATCAGACAATGCTAAAAATCGGATAACGTCATGACTTGTGGAACCAAGTCATAATGTTATTCGGGGTATTACTGTATTTGCATCGCAGAAATATAAATGTCATCTGTATCATAAGATCAAGATATCTGCTTATTTCTTTCAATATTGCTCTTTAAATTTGGATATTTACCATAGTATCGTATTTCAGAATGCCCACTATTGATACTAAGAAGCTTGTGCCAGTTCAGAACTACTGCACTCAAGACTATTGAAATGGACAATGACTTTTCTTTATAAAAAGTCAATGGTAGAAGAGAAGATATCCCAGGTCAGAAAAAATGATTCAGTGAATCTGTATTTATTTTGTAATAATGTTTTAATTGAACTGACCTTCCCACTATGATTCTAAATAAGTGCTTAGGATGAAGCTTCTAATTTTGTTTTGTAATTCAACAATGTAGATGAAAAATTACTCTGTGCTGAAAGTATATTTTTCCATGTAATTGTTGGTGACTTTACTGACCATGCTATGTTCCACAGTCATCTTTACAGACACTTACATTTTCTGCTTCACACTGGCTATGTTACTAGAGCAACTCTGATCTGCTATAATGAGGCCTTTACTGCATTATCTGAAATGTCCTAAAAATTTCTCTCTTACATGCTAAACTCTCCTGGAAGTATAAATGTGAGATGTCAGTTTGATCTGGTCACCAATCATTAGTTAAAACTTTTCCAAAGCAGACCTTCGCCATATGGGGGATGTGCTATCTATAATAGCTCTTTAAAAGATGGACTTTTCCCCATATGGATGTCATATGGGCTGGCAATAACATGGCATATCTCCTTTTTCAACCCCTTATGATTTTAGGAGTGTTCATGGAACATGAGGAATTGCTTGTTTCCTGGTGTGCCTTTTCATGTTCAACACAAAAAGAAGGAAGGGAACTGATAAGATTAAATGGCTGAGGACACTTATCAAAGGTTCTCCCATTGGTGTATTTATAGGAAGTTCTCACTTGATATTATATTAAGAATTTTTTTTTACCTTTGGCAAATGATTTTGAAAAGCTGTGGAATAGAAACAGCAGCAGATTTAGGTCTAGGAAACAAGCCTTTGAAATATTATTGACTTGTTTTGCCTACAGGAAACTAACCACTAGTTTTTGAATTGGTGCATCAAATTAGTGGTGGTGGGGTATGTCCCCAAAGAAGCTTTATAATCGGGTAGGCAGCATTCATTTCATTTTATTAATTTTTCATTTTTTACTAACTCTGATGCTTCCAATTATTTTTCTGAGCAAACCCAGAAACAAAAATGTCCAATATCACTAATAATAGTGATAAAGGAACTAGATTTATTTTTGTTATGTGGCAATGTTTCGGATAGCTGGGAATACTCACTAAGTATGTAATGTTCTGTTGCCCTTCTTGATAGAGTCAGTTTTTCACCATAATATTTACCATTTGTCTTCTGCAGAAAAAAGATTGTACCCATACATCTGCCCTTAGATGGTGGAAAGTATGAAGACCAACATTTCAGCAACTTTAAAACCGAACAGAATGTATAAATAATTGATCTCCAGTTGTGCAAATAAATGGCAGAATGCACAGTTAGAAGCATGAAAAACAGTGAACAGTGAACAGTTATTTACTTCATGGCACACTACTTCTTGTGTGCTATGGAAATTGGTTATCTGAGTCTCATTCTGCTAAAACGTGGTTCCAATGTGGGGCACATGACCTACCGGGGGGCAATTTGATTTTGGGGGGGATTCGAGTGAGTTATTAACAGTGAATGGCCTTTTAGGCTTCCTCCACATGACTAGGAGTATACTTTTTGAATAGCAATTATATGTCATGAGGGGGCATCAGGGTTTTACAGATGCTTAGGTGGGGCATGGCCACAAAAAGGTTGGAAACCACTGTGCTAAGATGATGTAGAATCCCCACTCACTTGCTTCTCTAAACCTTTGTTTGGGAACAGATTCTGGTATGATGCCTCTGGTTACATAAGTGAACTCACAGTGTGCCTTCCTCAGATGGAAACAGCCCCTATCTATTGGAGGAATAGTGCCCATGGAATAGGGAAAGAGGCTCTTACCACCCCCATCCCCTGCTTGTTCCCCTTATGCCCCCTATAAATCTGCTCCAGAGGTTGGGAATTCTTTCAGAATGGAAGAGGGATGATGCTTTACTCTAAATATAACAGATATGAGTGGAAATTGATAAACATAGCAAACTGATATAAATTTGGCTATAGTTGATGGAAGTGTTATTATTAGCCATGGGAGATAGGGGTTTCTTGCATTAGAAACCACCAACCCTGATAGCGTTCTGGGAGCTGCAGTCAAAAAAATGTAAGTTCACAGAGTTTTTCCTCACACTCTGGGCCTGGAGTGACCACCATTCAGGGATGCTACAATGGATTATGGGACTGATAGGTTTTTGAGAGACACCCTTTATGAAAACAAATGGGCAGAGAGACTAGCAGTCATAGTAGTTGCCCCAGAGGCTTATCAAGGCCCACATGTAAGTGATGAACTTCTACACACTTTGGTTTCTCAGCTGCATCTCAGATTTCTGCCTTAGGGAATTCTTGGCAAAATCTGGGGTCACAAAAAATGCAGACATCCCATGCTTAGTTATTATATGTGTTGATAACATGCTAGTCGATCCCTCCCACTTGCTGAAACAGAAAGGCTCTGTTAGCTATAGACACTCTTCACATGACTTGAAACACTGCAAAATTAGGATTTCAACTTGCATTGAGAGTGCTCACAGATATTAGGGATCTCTGTGGCCCGGAGTTTGGGCACCCCTGGTTTAAGCAGAGAAAATGGCAGCCTAAAATCTACCTCATCCTGTCGCAAAACAGATGGCAAGGCGTGTTTTACTTCTGCTTCCGGTTGGAGGAACCACGTGACTGGCCTCCTGAACCATGTGACTGGCCCGCAGCCCAAAAAGTTTGGGCACCCTTGATTTATGCAATCATCAGTGTATTCCCCCCCCCCCCAAAAAAAAAAACACCACCAAATGAATACAAACAAAGATGATTGGACTGAAACTGCTGAAACAACTGAAACGGTATTGATGAGGCAGTGCAGTCACAAAATTTATGAAGTGCATGTCTAAAATCTGATTTACATGTTGATGCATTCCATTCAGTTTTTCTAACTCAGTAGAGTGGCAGTCATGCTTGCATATTTTTGTTTGCCACAGCAAAACTTGGCTTGCATTCAATGCAAACCATTTGGCAGTGCAACTGCATACTGATGAGAAGAAGAGTTTTCCCCCAAGGTGTGGTCTGTGTTCTGTTCCACTCACAGAAGTGCCTCAACCTGGTTCAGGGAATCCCAAGTCTAGCCCCAACTCCACTAGACCCATGGCTGTGGAGATAGGAAGGAATTAAAAGTCCACCTTAACTAGCCCTGCTTGCCTTCCTGTCATTCACTGAAATTTCAAGTGTATGCATGGGATTTTAACACCTGAAAAACGCTGTAACCTTTTAAAAAAACTTCTCTGATTCCAGAATTATTTACCAGAATGTTATTCTACTACAAAGCATCTTTATATGGTTCTGAAAGCAAATGTATTCTTAAAAAGTGCCTGAGGTAGAATATCAAGAATAAGGACACTAACAGGTGTAGATGCACACTCCAGAATTAATTTGATCAGAAAGAGCATCTTGAAACACTTCAAGCTTGAGGCAGGCTTATTCCCCAAAGAAGTTTTCTTTCCAAAGAAAAACTGCAACAATCAACAGACAAGTCACTGACTGAAAATATTGTGCAAGATTTCATGTTAATTAAACATCTCATGCAAACTAATATAATCAGCTCCAAGGTTAAAAATTAAATGGGGGCACTAAAAATGGTTATCGGGTAGAAGACAAGGAATGTTCTCTCCCAGAAAGTATGGAAGAAAAAATACAGGACTTGTTTACTCAAATATCAGGTAAGGCCCAAATATGTTTATATGTACAGAGATACGGCTAAGCCTCAAAGATACTCTGCATGATACATGATAATACAGTGTTCTTATACTTCTGAATTCAAAATTTGGTGGGGGTTTTCACACCATTTATCCTTCAAAGCTTGGGTGGCAACAATAAGGAAGTCTTCTGTCTCTCCCTGCATCTTCCCTTCTTTTTTCCTCAATCCTATTCTCCTTCACTTTGGTCATTAATGAAGCTACTGTGCAAGCCTCCTTTGGTGTACCATGTAGTCTTCCGATTGTACAATCTCAACATAAGGACAGTGCAGAGCAAGATGAAATTTTTAAATTAACATTTACAAAGGTTGGAGGATACTGAACTGAAAGATTTCTCCATCCTATTGGAACAGGTGAGAATTTGGTTTCATTTGCCAATACCTGCTTTATTGCTAAAGAAAGCATAGAAAAGGTAGCCAAAAGGATCATTTGCATACATGTAGCATGAAGCTAGAATAGGCACGCTAATTGGCAAATTCTGAAAACCGCCCATCACCAAAGGTCTGTTTATAAAGAATTTCCAGCCATATAGCATGTCACAACAGTGGGACATGTTTATTCCCCGTCATGCCAGCTAACTGATTCCTAGTATTATCTGGCTGTCCATTATAGGAAACAAGGCTGGTTCAGATGGACCATCAGCCATTGCCTTCTGAGACTCACAGAGGAATTTAGGAAGTGACTCACATGGGCAGGAGGGAACCCTATGCAGATTCCAGTATTGCTTGGAATTGCTGATCCCATTCAGTACAGGTATAGAGATAACTTCTTCTCACCCATCAATGGTATGCAACTGTGGAGAAAGGATGAAGGGAGGGAGGAATTAGCTTGGCTCTCGTTGAGCATCTTGGAGGGGAAATCTGCTCTTTATTCCAAAATGCTTCACACAATAATTGTAATAATGTGTCATGAGTTTAATGACATAAATAAGTTTGATAACCATTTTGTACAAGGGGGGGAGCTCATAGAATGGCATTATAGTAAATGAATAAATAAGAGAAAAAACAATTATCTATTATGCAAGTTATGTCAGTGAACAAAATATTCCAGAAACAGAAATAAAAATCCACATCAATACAGATTCTTTGATATGTTTACATTAATGGCATATTGCTCATCAGCAATACTGTATGACAAAGAGACAAGGACCTGCATATATATGCATACTAAGTAAATCTCAATCGATCACCTGGCTACACAACCAGAATATGTTTGGGTCAAGCCCTCCCTGCTGATACAGAACTTATTTGGCATTCTTTCAAGCAATTGTATAAATAGGCAAGATCAAAATACTTTGTAAGAAAGAGCAACAGATTTCTAAGATAAAAATAATTTCCAAAATCAACTTCCATGAGAAATCCAGTTTAACAAGACCTCTAGACATAAATTAATGTATTTCATCTTGTGCATACGCTTAACAACCTCTGAAAAAGTATTTTAACAATAGTGCAATAGAAGTTGAGCGAGCAACTATAATTCAAGCTGTATGAAGGGCACTGAATCATTTCCCCCCATCTGTTTAGTCCATACTTGGTCCTTTGACAGTGCCCAGAAAGATTTACACACTGACTATATCATACTGCTAACAGAGTCGCTTCCATCAGTATACACATGCATCCACAGACACCTCCTCAAAACCAGCCACAGAATACATCCTCTGGAGCAGATTTTTCAATGATGCAACAGGCTGTAGAGAGGAAGCAAGAAAGGGGACATCACATTGCACTAGCAGTTTCTGACTAGTACAGTGCTGGATTGAACTCTGGAATAAAGTTCTAAAGGCATAGAAACTCAAGATTGCTACTGGTCTCTGGTTAAGTATATCTTCCTAGCTACTCATGCCATGGCAATGTACTGAAATGTAAACCATGCTTCCAGAACTGCATTTTATACAACTCTTTCCATGTAACAGGGCACTTAAATATCTGAAGAACTGATTTACTTATTGAAAGAAACAAGATGTATTTACATACATTTACTGAATCATCATTTGACATAGTAACAAAATGGTATGCTATGAATCCTAGAATTTCCTTTCAGTTGGGAAGCAAATTGGTAACCTTTCTTATGTATCATAATCTGACACCTGAAGCAATACAATTTTATTCTGATATTTTCTTCCCTGCTGAACTCACCTACTTGCTATTTCATAGGCCAGTAAGTATAAATCATGAATAGTTGCAATATAAAAAGTTAGATATGCAATCATTTATAAACCTGGCAGTATTTAGGTATATTCCTTTTTTCAGTCTTGGAATGGAATGATACAAGAGTTAAGAAGGTGTTTAAATCTTCATAAACTGAGTAAGACATTAGCATTTAGTGTATACTTCACTTTTTCCAAGCGAACCCTGGTCAGTTTGTAAAAAGTTTGGTTATTCACAGAAGCAACTAAACTAATGACGAATAAGCTTCTTTGCAATGGAATTCTGGTGAAATGTATAAAATATAATTTTTAAAAATGAAATTTTTTTTTTAATAAAAATATGGTATAGGCATGAATACTCATTTATCTCTTTAAAATTAACCAGAGCAGGAATGCTTATCCAGTCACAGGCATCTATCACTAATCATTTCACATTCATGCTACAAATATGTTCTCTCATTACCAATCCTTCAGGAGCATAGCCTAGATTTGAAAACATCATCACAGTTCTGTACAACTGAAAGTATATTTTTGCTGATAAACCCCCTTATACAGTTTTAAAATCTTTTCCCATGATGATTGAAAGGCAAAATAAATAAAGCTTAAGGAGAGGGAAGCTCCTTAAGCCTTGGATTCTCTTTTACTTTCTTCCCCTCTAACAGGCACTGGTATATCTTCAGCTCATGGAAGTGGCTAGCCAGGATTGTTTTTCTTCCTCTTACTTGGACTATGGGTAGGGTCATGTTTCAGTTCTTGGTACTGCACCTGTTTAAACACAAAGTTCAGAGAGAAATTTTAATTCAACCCAACAACTAGAAGAGGCTTGTTTTTGTAATGCATCCATTCAATGAAAAAGACATTAATTTTTTTTTGTTCCTGTACATTGGGGTTCTCAACGTTTTCCAGCCGTGGGCTGGACTACGCCCCCTCAGACAGCTGAGCAGGCTACGGCTGCCGTAAATGTGTTTATGATGGCCACAGACTCATTT
This sequence comes from Furcifer pardalis, assembly GCA_030440675.1. NCBI lineage: Eukaryota > Metazoa > Chordata > Lepidosauria > Squamata > Chamaeleonidae > Furcifer > Furcifer pardalis. Next base: position 68,736,230 of record CP126896.1, on the reverse strand, counting down.
TACAGCTGTGTAAATGTATTTATGTGGTTGTAAATGAATTCATGGCTGATTCTGCCAGCGGCTGCTGAAGCGAGGTGGGGACCAGATTATTTGGTGCCATGGGCCAAATCTGGCCTATGGGCCATAGGTTGCAAACCTCTGCAGTACATAGTATGGGCCCTGTACCAAGTGCAAAAGACATAATGGGTGAAAACCTATTGCCTAGTGCAGCACGTCACACAACTGAAGTAGACCAATTCGAATGAGTGGGCCTGCAATGCTCTGTGATCTCTAGTTTGTAGCTGTGTAAACCAGAAGTCACTATGCCTGTTTTTAACATAGCATGCACAAGTAGATACTGAACAATATAAATCTGAATAAATAAATAATAAATAAATAACTCCTCTTTATGTGGAGTTGTGTGTAAAGAATGAACCACTAGGATTCTAACCTAAGAAACCAACAGGAACATTCTGGGGGCATTTTAAGACTAATGTACAAGAGTTCTTGACAACTGTCCCACTCCCACTCCTACTCCCACTCTCAGCACCACCACTACCACACTACTACTATCATGGATTGTTGGTATAGTCACAATAAACTCTGTGATTATACCCTGAGAAGTACTCCAAACTGCATCTAGCAGAATAATAGAGATTTCTTTCAAAAATTCAAAGTGGAAATGTTGGCATTATGTAAAAAAAAAAAAAAGAACAGTAAGTTTAAGCAAACATAAAACCATGGATCATTATAATTAAAAACAAATATAAATCTGACATACATCATAAATTTAACACCTGCAAAGTAATTAGTTTTAAAGGTAAGGCATACCCACCACTTGTACATCTGATGGAACTCTGGAAAGGAAATCGAGTAGTTCATTGTTATCAATTGCATATGGACTTCGAAGCTTCTTTGTAAATTTATTAATACCTAAAATAGAATAATAGTTTATATTAATAAATTCTTAAATTTTACTGTCAGAGAAAAATCCAAGAAATAGACAGGATTGGCTGCAAACTCATTCTTGATGGATTCTCTCGTTACTCACTTCACATTTCTTTTTGGAATATAGAGTATTATGGTTTTACTTTATAATGTGCATTAAAGTAATAATTTCATCCAGTACAAGCAATCTTTAATTTAGTGGCAATGGAACCATTTCTTTCATGTCACTAACTACATTAGGCTAGTCTTTCATGCTGAGAGAGCCATTTGATTAAATATACAGCAAGGGACTGGATGTAGGTGAATAAACTGAGGTTTAATCCAGAGGATTAATTTAGGGGAAATGGGGATACAGTTCTTTCTGGATGGCAGTGCACTTCCTCTGAAGATAAGGTTCATAACTGAAGACATTTTTGAACCCAGTATTGATGAGCACACCCCACCCCTACAGTCAGACATGACTGACTTTCGAGCAAGGGAGACCTTTACCTTTATCATTACTGGGAGCCCAGGTGACTTTGCCCACCCCACCTCCAACTAGTGTGTCATCTATGCTGTTTTCTAAGGAATGTGGATTTGCAAAGTGAGCTATGTCTTAATTACTCCTGAATAGACTACTTTCATATACCCTACATAGGATGGTTCATGAAAAGGGTTTTGAAGATATGTCTATGCTACATAATCAACCATTGGGTGTTATATTTGTTTTAACAGCACTGGGTTATGCATTTTTGTTTTGAGCCCACAAAAAAGCACACTAGCATTACAAACAGTAAAAAAAATATTCTTTCAACATTGAAGTTTTTGTGTCCCCTTCCCCTTTTTCTGCTGGTGAACTTAAAAGACAGAGCATTCTTTCAGCAATGCCTCACTTGTAGAACTCATTCCCATGGGAAGTTAGGCTAGCTCTATTCTTGGCCAGTCATTGGTAAGTGGTTGAAACTATGCTATTTTATAAAGCCATTGCTTTTTAAAAATTGAATATAAAATTGTTTTAAATCTATGTTTATAAAATATTCATTTTATTATAGATCATTTTGGGAGTCCTTGTACACACAAAAAAAGCAATTAAGAAATGCTTTAACAAATAATTACGTCGGGAAATATGCACAAATGTATGAATTTTTTAAAAGATGCAATTGCTTTTAGACACTCCTGTATTATATAAAAATAGTCTCCTGTTCATTTAAAAGATGACCTCTCATTCTTACTTCTTTGGGTCTGTCTGCCCCTATATATTTCCATTTGATAAAGAACTTAAAAAATTGTCCTAAATGCTATATATAAATTGAAATGCTACTATTTTTATAGAAGTATTGAAAATAAAGCAGAGTAATATCTACACAAAGCTGCAGTTTGATATATGAAGAATCCTCTTAGATACATGTTTATAGTATGATGATGACTAAAATGCCAGGAAAGAAAAATGAATTTTCAGGTGGATCTAAATCTCTATACAGTTGAGATTTCTAACTAACCTGTCTGTTTCCATCATGTACTACCTGCATGATCATAAATACAGAAAACCACGGATAATATAACTCATTCCTTTAAAAAAAATTGCTCCAAGTGGCACAGATAGCTTTGGAGAGGAAAAATGGGTTTACTTACCCCAGATAAGGACAATGTATCTTAGTGGAATGAAATAAAGGATGACTGTGAACACACAGAGGGCAACAATGGCCAACCAGCTTAAGAATGGGACAGTCCAGTTGAATGTACTGAATGAAAAATTAACGAAAGTCAGAAATATAATAACATCACAGAACAGGATTAATAAAAGAGCAAGCACCAGCTAGGTAGAATATAGGCTTATAAATGGAACAAAGTTTGCCTTCAGCGAGAGAATCAAAGTGGTTTGCTATGAATGCATGGTCTTAGAATGTATAGAATGTATGCTGGGGTTTGAAACCACTTCCTAGAACATTACACTGAGCTCTAGGCTTCCTGTGTTGCACAGGGGAAATGATTTTGAATTTCGGGGCAATTATTCTTAATGGAGAGGAGTAACAATTTGCAGTGCTTTCCCCGCCCACCCCCACATTCCTAATTTTCTTTGAAATATTTTCTCCATAGAAGTAAAAAAATCTTTGCAATCATGCTTTTCTCCAAAATTACCTAACCTAAGTCTTCCAGATTAGAACCTGAGAAAAGAGTTAAATAGATGCACTCATTATACAGGGCACACACAGCTCCCAGGAATCTCTTCGTCAATCCAGCCATCTGAATCACCTCTTAGCCAAAAGAACTATAAAACAGGATTGCTCTTAAGCGAGTTTGCTCTTTAAGCAAAACACCATTGAAAGTGACCAATTGTGGGGGGGATTGCGAACCCCATTTTATTTGTTAAGCGAGTTTTTGGTTGCTTTTATTTGTTAAGCAAAGCGAACATTCAAACAAAATTCTGCTTTTTAAGCGAGTTACTCTTTAAACGTGGTGCTCTTTTTGCGAGCTTTGACTGTAGTTCCTCATGACAAGATTTTTTTTTAATCATTAAAAAAACATAACATTTAACAAGATATAGATAAGGCTGTGATGGTGAACCTTGGCACTCCAGATGTTCTTGGACTTCAATTCTCAGAAGCCCAAGCCCCTATGAATCCACATGAATGGGTTTACTGCAATTCATCCGGCTCGTGCCGCCCACGTCGCTCCTGGAAAAGGAAGTAATGGACTACAGCTGAAAGACGCAGCCAGGTGGCTACAAATGCTGCCTTTGCTGCCGTCTCTCTTACCAGGACCGGACTTCTCCCAGGGAGGAATGGACTACAGCTGAAGACGCAGCCAGGCGGCTACAAATGCTGCCTTTGCTACCGTCTCTTTTACTGGGACCGGAATTCTCCCTGGGAGGAATGGATTACAGCTGAAAGACGCAGCCAGGCGGCTACAAATGCTGCCTCTGCTGCCCATCTCTCTTACCGGGACTGGACTTCTCCCTGGGAGGAATTGACCCCCGCTATCCAGTTGGTCTTAGGCCCCGCCCTCCTGCGGTTGATGTGGGAAAAAAAACCGTAGATGTTGCCTGGGCTGTAGGACTTCTTTACAGCTGTATTTGGAATTAATAGGGTTTACTTGTTTGCTCTTTCCTGTATTGTATATTGTACACTGTTGAATTGTTTATTTTATATTGAGGATTGTGCTGTGATAATATTTATTTATTGTATTTTTGATTACACTATAATATTGTATGTGTATTGATCTGTATAGTAATTACTGTATTTAATTGTTTTGTTATATTATATGCTAGTGTATTTTGGTTTGCACTGTAATACAGTAATACCCCGGATAATGTTATGACTTGGTTCCACAAGTCATGACGTTATCCGGTTTTTAGCGTTGTCCGATACATGCATCCAACAACGCTAAAAATAAAGCCCTGACTTCAGGGACAAACCGCTTTAAAGGCAGGCAGGGAAAGAAAGAGACCTCCCTACCTTTAAAGCCACACCCATGCGACTGCAGTAGGGTCAGGGAAAGTGCCATTCCGCTACTGCAGGGTTCCCTCCGCTTACCTTCCTTTCCTTCTCCGATTCCCAGCTGATTGCAAAAGGCTTGGTTTTTTTAAACTGCAGGGAAGTGGGGAAGCTGTTCTTGCTTTACTTCCTGAATTGAAAAAAAATACAGAGATGTGATTGGTTCTCTAAATCAGCTGATCTAGAGAACCAATCAAACAGGAAAGGAGGAAAATACAGAGATGTGATTGGTTATCTAGACCAGCTGATCTAGAGAACCAATCACATCTCTGTATTTTTTTCAATTCCGGAAGTAAAGCAAGAACAGCTTCCCCCCCCTTCCCTGCAGTTTTAAAAAAACCAAGCCTTTTGCAATCAGCTGGGAGTCGGAGAAGGAAAGTAAGGTAAGCAGAGGGAACTCTGCAGTAGCGTCGGGGGAAAGGCAGGCGGGCGCTGGGGAGGGGGTTGGATTGGGTAGATGTTCTACCCAATCCAACTCCCCCCCACGCACACGCTTGTACCGGATAACGCTAAAAATCGCGTTATCCGATGCAAGAGTTTTCCGAAAATCTTGCAACGTTATGCGGTTTTAGCGCTATCAGGTACAATCGTTATCCGGGGTATTACTGTATTGTTATTTGTGAATGCTGTGAGCCACTCTGAGTCAGTTTTTACTGAGCAGAGAGGCATACAAGTCTAAATAATAATAATAATAATAATAATAATAATAATAATAATAATAATAATAATAATAATAATAATAATAATAATAATAATAAAAGTAAAGCATGCCCGTATGGGCGCGTATTACTTCCGCTTCCAGGAGCGACAAGGGCGACACTGGCTGGATGAATTGCAGTAAACCCATTTGTGTGGATTCATGGGGGCTTGGGCTTCTGGGAATTGAAGTCCAAGAACATCTGGAATGCCAAGGTTCACCATCACGGAGATAAGGGAAACATTGGTGGATGATCTCTGGCGAGAACGGGATGGAGGTCATCCATCCGTCCTGGCTCTTCTTGACCTCTCAGCGGCTTTCGATACTGTCGACCACGGTATCCTTCTGGGAAGGCTCCAAGGATTGGGGATCCAGGGCACTGTGCTGGCCTGGTTCTCTTCATTTCTGAGGGGCCGGACCCAGTCGGTGTGGCTGGAAGGCGAGAGGTCCAGCCCTAGGCCCCTGCAATATGGGGTGCCTCAGGGCTCGGTACTCTCGCCTCTCCTATTTAACATCTACATGAAGCCACTGGGTGAGATCATCCGTTCCCACGGGGTGAGGTATCACCAATATGCAGATGACACCCAGCTGTATATCTCAGCCCGTGGAGATCCAATTGATGCAGTGGAAGTCCTATCCAGGTGCCTGGAGGCTGTCAGGGTCTGGATGGGGGACAACGGGCTACAACTGAATCCCGGCAAGACTGAGTGGCTATGGGTAAGGGGTCCTGCGCTATCTCGGGAGTTACCATCTTTGGTTCTGGATGGGGCAGTTTTGCCCCAAACAGACCTGGTGCGTAATCTGGGGGTCCTCTTGGACTCACGACTACTGCTCGAGGAGCAGGTGGCAGCCGTGGCCAGGAGGGCTTTTGCACAACTTCGTGTAATACGCCAGCTACGCCCACTCCTAGACCGGGATTCCTTGCTCATGATCACACATGCTTTGGTCACCTCCAGACTTGATTACTGTAATGCGCTCTACATGGGGCTGCCCTTGGTGACCATTCGGAGGCTGCAGCTGGTCCAGAATGCGGCTGCTCGGGTAGTGATGGGGTGCGGGCGTTATGCTCGTGCCTCACCACTGCTTCGGGAGCTGCACTGGTTGCCAGTATGTCTCCGGGTGCAATTCAAGGTGCTGGTTATTACCTTTAAAGCCCTACATGGTAGTGGGCCAGGATACTTAAGAGACCGCATCGTCCCAAGGACATCTGTCCGTCCCACCAGGGCGGATCGGAGAGGCTCTCTTATCATTCCATCGGCTAGAGAGGCGCATCTCTCTAGCACCAGGAGGAGGGCCTTCTCCGTGGCCGCCCCGGCCCTTTGGAACCTCCTGCCAACTGAGTTACGTCTCCAGACAGAGCTCCTGCCCTTTCGGAAGGGCCTAAAAACCTGGCTGGCAGGGCAGGTATGGGGGTCCAGGAACATGGGGTCCCATGTTGGGTGGCTGATATGATGGGACAGCCACCCCTCCCTCACTCTTTTAAACTTTTAAAATCTTTTTAAACCTTTTAACCTTTTTAAATCTTTTAAATTTGTGTAAATTCATGGTTTAATTCTTTTTTAATTGACTTTTAAGTAATTTATGAACTTTAAGGTTTTAATTTATGAATTTCTGTAAGCCGCCTAGAGTCAGGTTCGCCTGATAAGGGCGGGGTAATAAATCTAAATAAATAAATAAATAAATAAATCCATCTGAACACCATCTGAGGGAGCAACTGATCACCAATATCTCAACACTCACTTCTTTATCCTTTCTCCAATGGAGGCCACTTCATCAAGGACATTCTGGACACTGACACACACTTCTTGAATGGCATAAAGTTTATTCATAAACCCTTTCTTTTCACTGTCCTAAGGATAATAACCAAAGAGGCCAAATCAGCAATCATGAGGAAGCTTTGCTGGTCATAATGGGATTACTATAGCTTTCTTTAAAAACTCCTGGAACATATTATTATACTGTATCACATTTTAAACGACCATTGCACATACATTAGTAGGCTATTTTCCTTTACTTTGAAGTACAAGTAGATACACAGGAGGTAGAAAAAATGAAATACAATGACTACTTTCATTTGTTATTGTATTAATTTCTCAGATACAGTATGTTCAAATAATTCAACAGCTTGGATGATTATGATTATTTGTCAGGTACGCAAAGGGTCGGAATCGACTGTGCGACTGAACAACAAAAATAACAGTTTCATATCCTGTGCACTTTGGTAAGAGATAAGTATCAGAATATTACTAGCTCACATTTCTGAAATGCATTTTCTGCTATTGAGAGAAATATAGCTACATTTTAAGAAAATAAAAGCTTCTCTGGAATTACAGAGAGTAGGGAACCAGACACAGCCTAGCTTGTAAAGATAAATACTTGGGTTTTAGAATGATTTGGTAGGGTTCCTGTGTTTCCATTGGCTATCTTAGAGTGGTAGTTTGTTATCAATTATGGGTAAGTAGAAACGTACATTTTGAGATAATGTACAACACTCTTGACAACAATGGCTTGATGTACTTATTTATTTATTCAGATTTATACTGCTGCCCACAGCAACAGTACACCGGGATGCCCCCTGGGCCGGGTGTCCAGCTCTGGGACTTGTTCTACCTGTCCCCAGACCCCTGGGGCTTTAAGAGACACTGTGCGGCGGGACTTTTTGCACCGTTGTCGCTCCTGCCAGGAACATCTGCGGCTGGGCAGAGAGGCTTGTCACTTGTTGTGGGACTTAGCAATTATTTTGTTGTTGTTTAGTTCTGTTTTTCTCTAATTTTTTTGTGTAAACTTGACTGAGATATGGAAATTTTGTATTATTACTTGATATTGATGTTTATTGAATCTTTTTGTTGCTGTAATGATATTGATATTTTAATGTTATGTGATATTGATAGTGATTATTTATGATTTACTCAAATGTTGTGTTTATGAACTTGTAACTTTACACGTGTTGTGAACCGCCCTGAGTCGGTCCTACCGAGTAGGACGGTATAATAATAATAATAATAATAATAATAATAATAATAATAATAATAATAATAATAATAATAATAATAATAATAATAATAATAATAATAATAATAATAATAATAATATAAAATACAACCTCACAAAACAACCAAAGCAGAACAGACTAACTCCCCTTTGCCCATTGGTCTGGGCCCAGAGGAGGGGGAGAGGTCCTCAGCCACCTACCAGGCCATGGCATCTTCTCCCTCAGGCCATTGGTGTAGGCCCAGAGGAGGGGGCAATGTTCTCAGCCGCCTGCCAGGCCATGTCATCTTCTCCCTCAGGCCGTTGGTGTGGGCCCAGAGGAGGGTAAGAGGTCCTCAGCCACCTGCCAGGCCATGGCATCTTCTCCCTCAGGCCATTGGTGTGGGCCCAGAGGAGGGGAGAGATATTGTATCAAACTAAAATATCATCTACAAAATTTAACTATAGTCTGCTATGATGTTAAACTGGCAAACATATTTGTGATTGACCATTAATCCATAAATGTGGAATGATATTTTGAAACTGATGTGTGAGATGTATTTTGGCAATATGTTTCACCTTACAAAATGTGTGTTCTGAATGCATCCCTTGCGTTTTACTGCTGGTCTATGACACACCATTACTGTAGTATTATTCAGTTCCAATTAAAATCAAAACCTAACAGACAGTATCTGTCATTTGTAATACTTATACAGTAGTTTCCTAATACTTTTCACCATTTTCCTATTCTTCCACTTTTGTTAAGTTTCCACTATTCAGTAATTCAACTTTCCAGATATGAAATCATATAATTAGTGAGGAATCTGGCTAGAGAGAGATCAATGGTTTAGATATCTGACTCTGGAGCCAAAGTTTGGGGGTTCAAATCCCCACTGTGCTTTGTGTGTTAGCCTATGTAGCCATGGGTAAGGTGCAGTCCCAGGTTGTCCCAAAAGAAGGAAAATGTAAGCCACTTCTAAGTATTATTTACCTAGAAAACCCTTTTAAAAGTTGACATCAATTGGAATTGACTTCACAGCAGATTATTATTATTACTAGTAATTTCTGAGGAACATTAAACCTTGCTAAAATAGATTATTAAATGAAGAATAATATACTATAGCATTCTAGAATTGTTCCATCATAAATGATGTGACAATACTGTGCCTGATAAATTAACCATGATTTAATATGTCTTATTTTTATTATAATACTTAGGCATAAAACCAATTGTTAATTCCAACCACAGTAGTTGTAATGCAAGAATGGAGCTTATGTAGCTGCAAGATTGACTCAGCCTCCCATCCTTCCAAGTTTGGTAAAATGAGTACCCAGCATGTTGGGGGTAAAATGCTAATTACTTGTAAACCGCCCATAGAGTACACTAAACACTATGGGGCGATATATAATGTAGTTGCTATTGTTAATTACAATTACATGCTATCAAGCAACTTCTCATTTCTGATTATCCTTCCTAGGGTTTAGAGTACTAATTGCCTTCTTCTGGGGATGCCCTGGGAATGTAGGATTTCTCAAGGCCACACTGGCTAGCTGTTCTATCAGGAGCAGTGGGAATTGAATTCCCAACCTAACTCACTCAGCTAGTTTCTGAAAATACTAGGTCAATAAACATTATTTGAAATTATGTACACATTTTGAAAAACATGCATCAAATTTCTAGTCATCACCACAGGATAATATACATCGAACATCAAAATAATTCAGCTATGCTACATATACCAAGTATGATACACAGAGATTTGTTTAAATTAATTGTGTTGCTACAGCAATGTTGTTTCCAACAATTTTGACTATATATGAGTCCTTTTCAGTAGTTCCTATGTAAACAGTAAGTCAACCTAAAGACACATCTGCTTTCTGTTCCTACTTATGTCTTCTCAGTTTAGGCTCCCAGATCTAAGCATATCTTGATGCACTACAAAATCTTGTGTGGAAAGAATGCTATCAGAATAACAGAAAACATACTCTGTTCTTATATCTCCAGAGCTCAAGAAGAATTTTCATTGGGAGATCCTGAAGCTATTTTTCTGTATAAATATTTTAACAAGACCAACTTGTGCCTTCTTCAATCCACATATGTTCTCAATTTTCTCTTAGCAGAAAGGGCCACTATACATTCTGCAGTCCCACTGCACATGCTGCTTTGGAGCTTAAAGGGAATTTGTTGACATATTCCAAGGAAAGCATAGACAAAACAGCATAGGAAAGAGGGGGCAGTCAAAAGGAGAAAGGTTCAGCTTTACTTAAACTAATTCCATATGCCCCATGAACCATTAGCTGTTTTTATTTCCTGTTCTAAAGATTTTGGTAGAGAAAATAATCTGGGCTAGAGAAAAGCTACACTTTCACCTCAGTAAGGTGCTGTGCTAGCAAACAGAACACATGAACCACCTTCAATGAACTAAAGTCTTAATAATCCATTTTTCAAACAGCACTGGCATTTCCTGTCCAAACAAAGATGGGCTGTAACTGAAATCAATTTTATCATCTGTATGGCTACAAATGCCGACTTTCTGGAAATAATTGTCTTTTAAATGCTAGGTAGAAGTGCAAACAACAGTTTTACAGCTATTTAATTTCCATTCTAAGTTTGTGTGCAGTAAGTTTAACAAAAGCAAGATACATTTTAGCTGAGGAACAGAGCAGAATAAAATATGAGAGCTGTCAGGTTAATCTTGTTATTTGTCTGGAATTCACAAAAAGCAAAAAGAATTCACTAAGGGAGAATGTCTATACATTTGTTTCTTAAGCCGCTTCACAGTAAGATTTATAATGTGGTAGAATTTAGTATAACAATATATGTAGACCTTGGATGATTCACAATGTAATCCTTATTAATTAAATAATGCTAACACATAACAAGCTTAGAGTTTGTCAAAGATATCAACATTTTCGGTCACTTGTACTATTGCTTTTTAACTATTTGGCTATGAAAACAAGAGCAGGGGTACTGAGTGGAAACTTGTTAAATGGTTATAATCTGTTCACAATGTTCACATTTCATTCACTATATTGAAATGGGTAAGTACAAAAAGCACTAAACAATCCCTCCAAAATTTTACACTCCTAATATTTCATTAATAACTTTTTCAAATTCTCTGTTTATTAAAATTATTTTTAGTCAAGGTTCTTTTTCCTAGGGAAACAGAATAATATAAACCATAAATTAATGGTTATAATACAAGATCTGACTGAACAATATCAACCAGAATCCATAAAAAAAAACCTATCACTATAACCATCATCCATGCCCACGCTACAACTACTAGTTCTGAAGAAAAGAAAACCGAAAACTTTTATGCAAGCATCCATGTGGAAATTGATCACACTCCAAATGCTTCACAAATAACTGGAATGCAAAAGTAGGAAGCAAAGGAGAACCAAATGTTGCTGGAAAATGTGGCCTAGGGGACAGAAATCGAACAGTATGATTCAGAATTCTGTGAGGTCAATATGCTGAACTGCTTACATCACTGATGAGAAATTAAGGTACATCTAATAATCTGTCATTTTTTGTGAGCCCAGTATGTATCTCCCAAAATAGAAACTAACAGGCATTTTAACTTCATTAACAAATACTTAAACTACACTATCAGCCACTAGCCCTATGCTATTTCTCATATTCCTTGACCAACAGCAATTCTAAAACTGCTGGATTAGTAAATGTGTGTATTTGAATGGAGCTGACTGGATGAATCAGTGGTTTGGAACACCTCGGATCAGCAGTATCTCCTGCAAGAACAGTGAACCTGTATGGGCATGGACAAGCTGCATGGTTCTAGAGTGCTACTAGAAGGAAGGCCTGGTAAATCACTTCTGGAACCCTAGGTTACGAATGTCTCAAGTAACATAATTCTCGCAATACAAAAGGAAATCCATTGAAAATGACGCATTAACTTACCTTTTTTTTTGGACATATGAACAGTTGTGGGGTTTGTTTTTTGTTTTTTGCTCAGTGGGTGCAATTGTGCCATGTTTTTGCTGCTTTGGCAGCCTCTGCCACTTCCTATGGTGGTGGGAGAACATTTCTGCTCCATTTCTGGATTTTTTTTGTCACGTTTTCGGTGCTTTTCAGAAGCTATAATGCTCTGTTTTCAGCATTTCTGGGTGGTGGTGGAGCTTACAGCTGATTGTCGGGGACAGGTCTGGCACATTAGGCACATTACCAAAGCTGGCAACTAGAGGCCGCTGTTGGAAGTGCTGAAAATCCACTGAAAACCAATTAATCCCTTCCGGAATTCAGAAAAAAAGTGGAGGGCATTTTTTATCTGTTTGAATATATAAAGTAGCAAAAACATGGCAAAAAATTCCAGGGTGCACTTTATAAAGTGTTTGGAACAGGGAAAAATGGTGGTTTGTTGTTGTTGCTTTTTACTTTTTTCTAACCTCCGGAACGGATTATTTAATGTTCAATGCATTTCTATGGGAAACTGTGCTTTGAGATACAAAATTTTCACAATACGAAAACCCCAGAGGAAAAAATTAATTTCGTAACTCGCGGTTCCACTGTACTTTACATCAAGTAAGTGTGGAAGAGATTGCTATAAACTAGAATTGCTTTGAAGGCATATCGCCATCACCATCATATTCAAATAAGACAACCATACTATCAATATGACACTGCAGATCATGAAACAAAAATTGTATGCTAGGGTTATGTTTGCTTCTTTGTTTGTTTATTGAATTTTTATACAACCTAATTATTGAAAAACCACCACCCTGAGCAGTTTGCAACAAAATTAGAATTCCCCAATCACACAGGTTTTCTGAGCATTAAGAGAGTAAAGGGTAATATTGGAGAAGTAATGTTGGCTAGTAAGAGATAAAGAATTAAGATAATTTTTTTAAAGTAGCTAAAAATATTAGGGCAAGCTGGAGAAGTTAGACTACAGCCTAAAAGCAGGACCTTGGTAATTCAGTCTTCAGAATAACTGGAATGTGTTCAATACAGTCTAACAGTTCAAATTCCTGCTAGCAAGCTTACAGAAAATGGTAAGGCTGATTATGCATTTGTACAAGATACAGTATATGCTTGCCAATGGGAATGAAACAAGCCAAGATTCACAGAATGATGACACATCTCTCATTGATATATTGTGTACAAACCTGAACAGAAGAGCATCTGTGTCATCTGCCGGGTCTGAGTAAGGCATCAATAATATTTAGATGAGAATGTGGTATTACACAAAGGGACATTTGCAACTTATTTATCCTAAGAATTCTAGCTACTATTTTGGTTCCATGTTTATAATAATTTGGTAATTCACTGTTTATATTGATTACATTAAATCAAAGAAATTACAATGAATGAACTTCAACAGAACATACACACATCTTAAACAGTTACTATTATATGTAGTCATGCAAGGATGTATGTGCTAGCCTTAAGCTGCTTTTGAGATACATATGTAGAGAACACTAGATTCTCTAATGGGAAAGACTTCTCTATGAATTTTCTCCACCTTATTTCAAATTGGTATTTGAAACTGGAAGCAGAAATTGAGGCAGAGGAGCTCTTCCCTTCTGAAATTCACTCTTCATCTTTACAGGATGACACAAAGGGTGAAGCTAACACATTAAGATACACACTGAAAGGGTTGTTAAAGAACTTTTCTTTTTCTCCCATGCCAAAGAAAAGAACAGAGTGAACTTGGTGTCTTACCTATACTGTCAGCTAAGGATTACATTGCATAGGTTAAAAGTTAATCAAACATCTAGCAATGGAGAAATACTCTCCCTCACTTCTTTTCATTGACTAGGGCATGAGTACATCAATATATTGAACAATTGGCAATTCATCATTCTCAACAGCCAGTTTTGCATTACATGCAGAGGAATTGCTTCCAGTGACTACTTCAATAACAGTGTGGGGACTTCATCTTAGGATAGGAACAGATATTAGACAGCCTGTTTAATTAGAGCCTAAAACAGATTAGTGCTAGATGGATGTAATTGAGACAGTTTTTCTTGGGGAGAAAAATCTGTCTATAAAGGAAACCTGAACTAAGTCCTGAAGACCAATTGCAAGAGAAAGCAACTTCATCTGAAAAGTTCAGAAGGTTTAGTCTGACCCCATACACCATCAGCCCTTAAAGATTTATCTCTTCTCATTATGAGAAGGGAACAGGGCTTTTTTTTAACGTTGTGTGATCAATGCATTGCACAACGTTAAAAACCGGATAACAAAGAGACTTGTGGAACCAAGTCTCATCATTATCCAAGGTACAGTACTAGTATATGTGCTTTCAGCCTTTGGAACCAAGAGGCAAGGGAACTGATTACAACATTATTCAGCACCAAAATACCTCAGTGTGATGCTTGACCGGACACTCTCTTTTAAGCAGCACTACCTGAATACCAAAGTCAAAGTTAGCACAAAGAATATCATCAGGAAACTCACAAACTATATGGGGAACTCAACCATCCATGCTGTGCACATCAGCTTCGGCCCTGAGCGTCTCTGCAGTAGAGTATGCTGTTTCAGTATGGAGCACATCCACACAGGCAAAACAAGTTGACATCACTGTTAATGAACCCATGCATATAGTGAGTATGGCTTCACCAGGTGAGAAAATATACCCTCTTGTTAGTATCAATCCACCTAAGATGAGGAGAGAAGTAGCAGCGGATGTTGAGAGAATGAAGCAAGAGAATGACCCTCAACACCCTCTGAACAGATATGAGCCTCAAGTCCACCGGCTCAGATCCAGGAACAGCTTTATGATAAGAACAAACAAACAAATCAAATTAGAAGATGGAGGAAGGAGCTCACTGGACAACGAACAACATTAAAGGAGGATATAGCAAGAAGAAGAAGAATGTAGTGTGGTGTGTGTACATGTGCATTTCAAAGCCGCAATTGTTTTCCTAGTGAAACATTTTTAAACATTCTCAGGTTGGTATTAATAAGATGAGTAAAGAGGTTTCCTTTTGTCATTTTAATTAGCCCAGTTTTAAGATTATTTTCTTTAAATCCAGACAAAACCAACAAGAGAATGAACTATAAAAAAAGATAAGCAAAAGCAGGACCAGAGGAAGGAAGGAAACAATGCAGGGGGGGCTTGGGCATGGGTTGGAATCCAAATTGTGTCAGACCTAGTATGAACCTAGTATGGTGAACTCTTTAATCAATCTGCAGACCCTGTTTGAACACTGACTGCAACTTCAACCATAGTAACAGCTGCAAATCAAATCGCAGCAAAGCTGAATCTCTCTGATTCGACATTCCAGAATAGTTGCAGCCTTGATTTCCTTAAATGAAGCCTTGATACCTGATAGCAAACCTTCTAAGACAGCAATCCTTGAAAAGTAAATCAGACAAAGGTAAGGAAAAAGATCTACAAGATTTCAATTTAGGGATGAGCCCTGATAGGAATGCCCTATATAAACAGAATCAATTTAGCTTATATAGTATGTATGTGATAAATGCAAGCAATTATGCTATACAGTAATACCCCGGATAACGATTGCATCAGATAACGTTAGAATCGGATAGCGATGCAAGTTTTTTGGAAAAAACTTGCATCAGATAACGATTCTGGATAATGATTCTTAGCGTTATCCGATGCAATGGTCTAAGGGTCTCTGCGACTGCAGTAGGGTCAGGGAAAAGCACCCGCCTTTCCTCCGACCCTACTGTAGTCGCAGAGACTCTTTGTCTCTTTCCCTCCCTGTATTTAAACTACAGGGAAGGGGGAAAGAGAGATACGTGATTGGTTCTCTCTGCAGTCGCAGAGATCGCTGCGCGTGGGGGGTGGCTTTAAAGGCAGGGAGGTCTCTTTCTTTCCCTGCCTGCCTTTAAAGCGGTTTGTCCCTGAAGTCAGGGCTTTTTTTTTAAGCGTTGTTCAATGCATGCATCGGACAACGCTAAAAATCGGATAACGTCATGACTTGCGGAACCAAGTCATAACGTTATCCGGGGTATTACTGTACATATAATTTTTCTTTTCCCCACACCAATGAAACTATTTGGACTTCTGTAAAAATATTTCCTTCCTGAAACACTACGGCTTAGACTTGGAAATCTCAAAAAGAAAACATCACTAGCTACAATATAAGAATTCAATGACAGCACTCATCTTGAACATTTTGTCAGGTAGGTTTTGTATTATTTATTGTTTAATAAATAAGTTTAAATGCTTTTCCAGCCTTGGTTAAAAACTATCTACCAATTTTTAGTTCAACAGCAGGGAATAAAAGCTGCCATCATTTGATGTCACTCCTCCACCCCCAACATTCTTTGTGGCTCCTTTTCATGGATTTCATTATAGCTACTGGAGGTATACGTTGTCAGATCTAGGGCACAGCAATACTAAGTAAACAGGGAAGGGATTGTGAAATTTTTATGATGCTTGGAACTCAAATGGTAGATAGAACATACACAACTTTCTGTATTCTTTCCTTGCCATTCCTCAATAGAAAACACTTTTGAATACAAGTACTGTACTTTATATATACTTCTCTAGTCTATGGTTGTTCTGCTTAATTAAGATATACATTGGAGATGCCTGCAGGTTTGCTGTAGACAGGCTGGTTACAAACATTTATCAGATTCCAAACATTTAGGGCTGACACGAGAGAGGTATATAACTTTGTTAGCTTACTCCTCACTCTCAAAGAACAAAGTAAATGCTGTAAAAACATATTGCAGCGGATTATTACAATATGCTGTTAAAATTTCTGAAGGTTCACAGATATATTCATATTACTGCCAGTGATTACCAGAAGATTAACATGATTTATGGAGACCTGTCAGAAAGCAAAAGTGACACGCACATGACTTTAATCTAACTAGAACGGGATTTTAAACCATCAAATTACTAACTAATAAAAATAAATTTTATGTATGGGAGAGTTGCTGTCAGCACCCCACATGGGCTGTCTGCCCTCACACCCTTTCAAGAGTTTGGGCGTAGGAACCACTCCAGGATATTGAGAAAGCTAGGAGAAAGGAAATACAAATGTCTCCAGGGAATGGATGATTAGTTGTACTTGGTAAGAAATCCTGTTGTGGGAATTAAAACATGAGGAGGAGGAAGGATCAGAGTCTACAGGACTTGGAACAACCAGCAGGGGTATTAATGGATGAGGAGGAGAACTGAGACTCAGTGATGAAGGAGCTGGAGCCCATTCAATGTACAGTGACTGAGCTGTCCTGGGAGCAAGAGGCCATCCCCTGTCCAAAGGCTCTGAGCAGCTTCCTAGTGACTAGGAACAGAGGCCAAAGAAGGAGGATCACAGTCACCCTAGCTTTGGAGATGGCTCCTGTTCTGGAAGCTCTATGGTACTCAATATGAGCACAGGTCCTGCAGGACTCACGCCCATGCAGTTGAGGTGCTGGTCAATGACAGAGAAGGAGGCTCCTCAAGGTGTAAGAAAGCAACCAACTCTCACTTCCAGCTACCTTTACTGACGTTTGTTGGAAGGCTTCAAGTCCATGAACGGGCTTGTTCTTCAACAAGAATTCAATGGCCTCAGTGAGCTTAACTGAGGCAGTACCAAACTGACTGTTTCCAGGGGACCAGTATCAAAAGCAGTCTCTTAGACTGTGGGAGGACAGTGACAGAGAACTGCTGCTGAAGACACCTGACACCAACACCCCAAAACCCTTAGTCTAATAAGCAAACTGAGGTTATTGAAGTTATTGAGACAGGAGACTCCAAAGCCACCAGTTTTGCCAGGAGTGGGGACAGGGTGCACTTGTGCAATCAAGTTAATTCTGATTTATGGCAAAGATTTCAAGGGCTTTTTATATAGTGAATACTCAGAAGTGGTTTATCATTCTGTAACAGAATACCTGATGAAAAAATTAAGGTGGGCTGACCATGTTGTCTGCACAAGTGACAATAGATGGAGCACCAGAATAATGAATTGGTATCTAAGAGATTGCAAAAGACCTAGAGGAAGACCACCTTACAGATGGAAAGATTTTATCAAGAAAAATGTTGGACCAACATGGAGAAGAACTTCCAGGGCCAGATCACTATGGACAGAAGTTGTGCAGAATGTTGTCGTGGAGATGGCTACTGATACAAGGACTCCTCACTGAATAATGACCCCAAGGTATCAAGGCTTACCATTCCCAGAAGACCATGCAATTTTCAGACCACACAGGCTGTTTTTGCTCCTAGGAGGTATAGTGTGGAATTTAATTCTGGCTTCACGACTTGCTGACCTATCTGACCAGCCTAATGGATTAAACAGATCTACTCAATGACCAACAGAAAAACAATACTTGGTGTATATTTCACAGCTCATAAATCTCTTTAAGCTACCTCCTAGATTCTCCATTGACAACACGACTTTTTCTAAGCACTGGACTTCTGCTTTACCCTTACCTGTAATATTTCTGACTAGATATACATTGCCATGCCACATACCCAATAAGTAGGTTATAGTTGGTTACCAGTTACAACAAGAAAAAGAGAAAATGCAGATCTCAATACAGATTTATTTGTACTAGAGGGATTGTTTCTATTCAGCTATGGATTGCTCAAATCATTCACACCAGGCTCCTGTAATGTGGGCAGAAGAGAAACACAACCTTTTCTCTGCCCATCATTGTGAACTAATAGTAGATCAAAATTACCTATTGCTGATAAATATACAGTATTGTGCAAAAGCCTTAAGCCACCACCAGCTGGTTTGGGGAAAATTCAATGAGTGATTTGTGGGGCCATAACCTGGACAACCTAATTCCAAATTTCACCAAAACCTGTATACGGTTGAGAGAGAGAAAGAAGAGAGTCAACAGAAGACTTTATCTAATTTTGGCTTGTCTAGGTGGTTTGGGTTATGCATCCCCCAATCAGTCACTGAATTTTCCCCAAACCAGCTGGTGATGGCCTAAAAGGCTTTTGCACAGTACTCAATGTTTGACTATATTCTGAACTTACTCATTCTGTCAGAAGTAACAGCTGATATAAATAAAGAAACTCCACTACATAACCACAAAATATGTTACACACAGATACTCTTTTCAATACTGAAATCTACAGTGAAGAGACCTCTAGTACCAAATTTCTACTGGAGATCATCTTTCTGTATTATCTAGACCTAATGTTCAAAGCACCATTGACTTCAAATAGCTGATCTTTAAACATTATTCATGAGATAGCAATAATGTTCCTTTCCAGTCCTCTCCCCCTCGTATGGAAGAGATTCAAGAATAGTTTCACTGCAGAGGTAAAATACCATCGTTCACCAAAGGTAATGTCAGTACTGGCATTTGCTATATATTCTGGCCAAAAGATCATCATTCATGCACGTTTCAGCTGTGCACATATTCAACCATATTTCCAGGCAATGGTCTTTGTGCTTTACCTACACACTGCCAGGAATAAATGGAGAATCATTAGCAAGGTATCTTCAAAACACAGAGTACATTTTGAACAATCACTAATGTGCAAAGCTTTTCCACAAAGTGACTGCAAATAACTGGAAAATGTCCTCATTGTGTTATGTTAAAATTATGTGAATATAAGGAAGTTCCCTTGGCAACTGGAGGCAGCAAGTCCTGATTGGATGTGGGTTAAGTGTTTAGTATGAAATCTTTTCACACTACAGGGAAAAGAAGTAGCATTCTTTGTTCAACATTTTTTTTCACAGAAGAAAAGGAAAACACAAGGAAAGAGTCCTTTCTTTCCCCTACTTTTTTTTTTAACAGAAGTAGGATCTTGGAAAAACTATAAAATGCAGAGATCATCCCTCTCTGGAATAAGGAAGCAGATCAAAAATGTAAAAGCAGTGGGCCCAACTCTGAATAATATTAAAAAGTAAACAACAAAGAAAAAAATTAATATATCATTTCTGAAAGTATGGCTTTAAAATGCTTTTAAACAAGAGGAGACCAATTAAAATGGAGAATATTAACTGAAGAGCCAGTATCAAGAATGTCGATTGCAATACTTCCAATCATTAAGCCACTGGTGCTGGTTATATCCATTGTAGGAGAGCAGAGACTGGTAGATCTTCCAGCAATTGCAGGGTTGCTCCTTAATTTATTCTATCCAGGGGAAAAACATGACAGAACATATGTCAATGAGGAGTCATCACCACTCCTAATGAATCTAAGGCTAATCTTAATGAATCTTGGCAAAAATGCTGCCTCCAGTGTTCCCGTTGCTACGCAGCTGGGAAGGAGAGAAGCCTCACCCCCTCCAGTAACAAGAAGGCATGGCAAGCCTGTGACAAATAAGACATCACAGCATGGCTGCATTGGGGACGGGACAGGGCTCTTTTGAAGCCAACACCATCCAAATGCTTGCCTTTTTGTTGTTGCTGCTGGTGGACAGCAAACAATTTCATTGTTAGTTGCAGGCAACCAGAAGGGGCCCAACAGCAGTGATGGATGACAAATGGCAAGGAACAGTAGATGCATTGCTGTGCTGGCAATCTGCCATGTTTGGTGGGGTGTCTCAGTGCTAAAGAGGGACCAGGCAGCAATGGAGCCAGAGGTGTTGCTGCAGCAGTGGCTTGCCTTTTCAGTATGATGCCTTAGCACTGCCACCAGTTTGTCCCCTCTTAGGACCTTTGGAAAATATGGCACATGCTCAACATAAGGGGCTGGTGCAGGGATAGGGCAATAACCCACACAACTCAGCCTCAACCTTCCTGTGCACAGCTGGGTAAGGTGCATGGGAAGGATGTTTATGGTATTTTGCCCTGCTTGCATAAGAGGCCTTGTGCAGGCAGAAAGGTCAGAGCCCCCAGCTTGGTTGGTGGAAAGTGCTGAGTCACCCTTCTACTTGGAGCTGAGGGAAGCTTACAGAGTCCAGAGGTTCTCAGAGCAGATAGTGCATGGAGTCAGTGAGCTCCTTGGACATTGAGGAGCCCATTAGCCCAAAAGCTCTTCTTCTTGGAGTATCCGGGGATCCTCAGGACAGCTCTGTTGCAAAAGGTTTAAATTCTGCATGGGAAATCATTGAGTACACCACTCAATGTTACGTGACTGTAACATTTTCAAATCAATTGACAAATTGGTTGGTGCAGGAAAGTCATGGTTTCCACTTGTAACCTCTGTCAGCTGTGGTTTGGTAGCAGCTAAGTGGGGCAGTGATTTTTTTGTTCTCATTGACTGGGTACAGGTAATTGTACAGTTAGCCTCTTTGGCTGTACCAGTGTACCATACAACAGAGGATTCAAAAAGAGCATGGGTAAGCCAGGTAACAAGCATCCATGTTGGGAACCACTGTCCTAAACTCTCCTGCTTCCTGCAGTTCCTGATGCAGGGGGTGGATTGCTTCTTATGCAGGTTATTCCTGTCTGACACCAGACAATGCTCTTGGGGACGTGAAGAGAAAGATCCTCAAGGGTGAATATGTAGTTTACTTAAGCTGTTTAACAAGGGAGATGGAAAAGAAGGAGAAAGAGCTGTATATGGGCAAACTGGTTGCCTGGTTTCTCTGTATACTTGGAGGTCATGGCATAGTCCCAGCCCTGGCAAGCACTCTTTCTGATTCAAAATGCAGACATGATATTTAGAGTGAATGTAGATTTTCAGGCACACGCAGCTCCTTTACAACGAAGGGTTTCCTATCCACCCTTCCTTGCAAATGGGATGGAGGCATCAGCATCAGGGTGCTTATTAAAGGAGTTATCAAGTTATGCTGAGCCTTATACATGTGAACTTCATTCAGCGATGCAAGGAAATGCTTTCACCAATCAAGTTTAAAACAGTTGATCACAACTTCAACACTGTATAAGTCTTCATACTGCCTACTGATTCATAACTTTAATTACAGCACAACTATAGAAGCATTGGGAAACAAAATCTCTGTAAATCTCCCCAACATTAGTTCATGTGCTACTAAGTAATTCTGGCTGGGATTAATGAGTATACTAGTACACCTGTTTCTTAATTTGTTTAAAAGTGGACTGTAACAGGGAAGGGTGGCAGAATAGCTCAGTGGTTTAGGTATCTGACTCCACACTGTGTCTCCTGGGAGAAGAGCCAGCTTGTGCAATCATAGGCAAGCAGCACAGTCCTAGGATGCCTTTGGGAGAAGGGAATGGTAAACTACTTCTGTTCATTCTCTATCTAGAAAGCCTTAAAAGGGTGCCATAAATCAGAATTGACTTGATGGGAACCAAATATCATCTAATTATAAAAAATAAGGTCTGTAATAAACCAACTTGGGCTTCCAATCATTTATTTGAAAAAGTAAAAATACAGTGACTGAAATCCTGTTGTGCAGTTGCACAAATATCATAACTTTTTGACATGAATTGCTGTAAATTAATGAATTCCATAACCACTATTGTTGCATGAGTCATACAATTCAGAATCAAATAATGCCTTCCCAGATTTCTTAATTTACAACAGTTTACACCTAAAGTTTACATAACTGAACAACAGGATTCCAGCATAGGCAAAAAGGATATGGGCTAGCTCTGAATTTTAGCATTTGCTTAAACCAAATATTGGTTTTCTGATAGAAAGCAATTTTACTAAGGCCTGAAAAAGAAGGTGGATTATTCAACTGGACAGCAAGTGGTTTTGTCATTAAAATATATTTTATTTGTATTTATTGTTTTATTATTCTCCTGGATTTGGAGAAAATGAAATTCCATGTAGACATTTTTCCAATAATTAATGATAATAGTAAGATAAATGTGTGATCCATTGTTCAGGTTTGGTTTGATTCCTTTGTTAAAGCATAAACCATAGTAGAACAAGGATCCTGTGAGTCAATGGTTTCTAAAATCAACTAAAGCAAGCACTTGTTTCTGCTCATCTGGCAATAATTTGAGAGAACATATAAACTAGTCAGCCCTGGGGTCAGTTTAAGTGCCAGCATAGAGAAGGAGGAAATACTTCAGTTTACAGCATATACTTTGGAAAGTTAAAAACAATAAAAGCAAGGAACAAACATTTGCCTTCTGCCTAATAGGCAAGCTGGAGTGTTTAATCTGGCTTCTGTGCCTCATATGAGTTCAGATTACTATGACTAAGTATGCAAGTATGATATAAATTCTGAAGCCAGCACTTCTCTTTCTTCTATGTCTAGGCCAGACATGATACTGGCAAAATGAAGGCACCTTTCGGTAAGTTCATTCTACAGTTCCTTTTGCTTGACCTAGTGTGAGAAAGATTTGCCAGGAACACATGGTTTTCGTTAACAGGGTACACCCGAATGTACATGGTGGCCGGTAAGTCCCTAGCTGTCCATATGTATTATAATTTTTTATTTTCAGATAAATATGGCCAATTTAAGCCCATGTACACTTGAAGAGCGTACTGTGAGAAGTATGTGGGTACATGAGCGCAAGAATACTGGTGATACCCTGGATACAATAAGTGGCAAATTTAGAGAAAGATTCAGTAGGAACTTATAGGTCACCCTGTAGTTAAAAAAAATACCACCATCTTCAAGGAGGCTCTTTCTGTACACTCTGAAGCCAGCACTGTAATATGGCTATTGTTATAATTAAATGGAAAACTTCCTTTATTATTGTTGTTGCTGTTGTTATTTCCACTTATATACATTCCCATCATGTTAAACACTGTCTGAGCAGTTGAAAAGATAATTAAGCAAACTACAGTTTGTCACCAACAAGCTGGGTACTCATTTTACTAACCTAAGAAAGATGGAAGGTGAAATCAACTTTCAGCCTGTTGGGATTGAACTCAGATCATGAGCAGACTTTTGACCACAGTACTAGAGTTTAACCACTGCTCCTTAACCACCCTTAAAGAACAGAACATTTGCAGTTTGCTCAATATTGCTTTACATACACCAAAGTATAAACACATGGCAACACTCCTTGTGCTAATTTTCAAGAGACGTAGTACTTTGACAATGGAAGCAGTACATCATGCTCCCATTTCTCAAAGTGAGAAAGCATAGACACTAGGAGAAGACTTTTCCACTTTCCTAGCCTTTTAGATCTGGTGTTTCAACTGACAATTTAAAATAAGTGTAATACTGATTTATTTAACATCTCTTTTGCTCTTCTGTTGTGTTAAGGTGTTTTCTTAATGGTTTTATGACAATTACATCTGACATAGCATATAGCACTTAGTCTTTAAAGTGCTACAGTGTTTATTATTCTATTTTTGTTTTGTTTTGTTTATTTTGTTTTGTTTTCTGATATACATCTGACATGTTACTCACTGTATAAGTCCTTTTGGGTTGAAAAGCAGCCTATAAACAGCTGATTAAATATGGTGGTTAAGGTTTCCTTTTAAAGCTATCACTACATATCTGTATATTAATATGATTAGGCCAGTGATGATGAATCCTTGGGACTCCAGGTGTTCTTGGACTTCAGTTACCAGAAGCCCAAGTCAGCACTCCTGCTAATCAGGGCTTCAGAGAATTGAAGTTCTAGAATAGCTGGAGTGCCAAGGTTCGTCATCACTGGATTAGGCAATATACAAGAATAGGAATAACAATCATTTGTGTAGTGCACAAGGAATAGTTAAACCCCTGGTTATATGCAAGCTCATATTTCATTTCAAAAGAAAAACCAACCCCCTGCAAGAAGCAGGTTTGAGGCCTTATTTCTGAACTGGAGCCATGGCAGGATATGAAGGGCTAAGGAACCATACATCCAGTATGGTAGGATGTCAAAAATTTTACTACCCCACTGTGATGTCATCACAGTGTGGGTGGAGCTAACTTCATGATGTCATGATGTGGGTGGGGCAAAAAAATATAAAAAATAAAATTAAAATAAGCAAACACACATACACCTCAACCCACTCACCCACCCATCAATAAATAAATAAAATAAAAAATACATTAAAATACAGCCACCCACCCAAACACTCACCCACCCACCCCAAACAAAGCCAGAGGTTGTAAACCAGAGCTTAAAGATTATTCTGGCTAATCTTTCACACACTAGGTCAGATGAAGGAACTACAGAATGAACTCACCACAAGATGGCTTCATTTTGTCACTTTTCAACTTTTGTTAAAGAAGTTAGCTACTAAGTCTTAGCCTAACCCAGGGTTCCTCAAACTTGGCTCTCCAGGTGTTTTTGGACTTCAATTACCAGAAGCCCAAGTCAGCACGCCTGCTGATCAGGGCTTCTGGGAACTGAAGTCCAAGAACATCTAGAGAGCCAAGTTTGCAGACCCCTGGCCTAACCAGTTCTCTAGGATAATATGCCTTAATGTAAATGTAAAA
This sequence comes from Furcifer pardalis, assembly GCA_030440675.1. Taxonomy (NCBI): domain Eukaryota; kingdom Metazoa; phylum Chordata; class Lepidosauria; order Squamata; family Chamaeleonidae; genus Furcifer; species Furcifer pardalis. The sequence goes on along the minus strand of CP126896.1, from coordinate 68,711,007 downwards.
CAGCTGTACCTCCTTAAGGGTTCTCCAATTGGAACAGCAATTGGACAGCAGAGGTCTAGCTTATTGATGAAGTAACTCCAAGACTTTGCTTAAAAACCCAAGCCAGGCCACCAGGGCTTTTTAGGAACTGTGGTAGTATGTCAATATAGGTAAAGGTATTAAATACACATTAAAATACACACAGACACACCACATCCAAAGGTGAGTCACTTACCCTGGGGAGCAGGCTATAAGGAGCTTCAGGCTAGCAGCTTCTCTTCCTCCTCCCCGCTTGGGAGGACAGCAAGGAGGTTGTGCATATGCACCAAGCACTGTAGGCCTGCATGCACACCAAGTGCTTGGCGCGCATGCGTAGTGGGGGAACCAGTGTAAAGGTAAGCCCCGAAGGTGGTTCCCCCCAAAAGCTGCTACCGGTTCTCTGGGCCATTGGGGAAATTTACTACCGGTTCTGGATAACTGGTGAGAACCTGTTACATCCCATCACTGCATACATCCATATCAAGATCCCAATACAGATCAAGCCTCTTCCAACTGAAATATCGTTATTAGCTTCTAATTGCATGACAGTTGTAATGACTAATTGAGCAGAAGCAGGTTTAAATTTCCATTAGAAACAATACTGACCAGTTGCATTGCAAGGTAGCTGTTATGCCTGAGTCTAACAAACCTTGCAGGGGAAGTGTGAGGATAAAATGAAATGGGATTGGATGGAACTGAGTAAAGAGAATTTAACAGTCTTAAACTCCTTCATTGGAGGAAGTCAAGAATCTGACTAAACAAATACATAAAAATGGTCACCAAATAGTCCTCAAAACGAAAACTTTTTAATACATATAAAAGGGTTTCAAAAGCAAGTTATTCTTCTAAATAATTACAAGATTTAGTTTTGGCAAGGCAATTATATTCTTAAAGAAAAAAAATAAAAATTTTAAAATAATTAGACAAGATGACTTTTGCCTACTTTTTCTCAATATTTATAAGGTGATTCTAGCAGAACTTGAAAATGCAAGCCACATATTGCTAAAATCGTTATGGAAAATGATTTGCTCGTGTAAAAAAATATTTGGCTGCTAGTGATGGTGAACCTCGGCACTCCAGCTGTTCTTGAACTTCAATTCCGAGAAGCCCTGATGAGCAGGAGTACTGACTTGGGATTCTGGTATTTGAAGTTCAAGAACAGATGCAGTGCCAAAGTTTGCCATCACTGTCCTAGATGCTTGTTACACAGAACTATGAATGAGCTCTCATTTCAATCATAAGGCCAATGGTGTAGATTTTTTTTAAAAAAAGTAATCAGCTTACATCTCAAAGCTCAATTACTTTATAAATAACTTATCCATAAAATCAAATTAATCAATCATTTATGGATGTTTATTCTCCCATGTGCTTTCTAGAGATAAACTGGCTTACTGTAGATTTCCATTGACATAACTATATGTGCTGTATGATCTGATCCAATAAAACATGGTACGAAAGCAACACATTTTCTCTGATATATCACACTGAAAAATGGGAAGAAATTGTCAATGTATGAAATCCAAGGAGTCAGATTCAAAGATTAAGACTCAGCTTAGATTTGATTCAGTGAAAACTCACTTGTTAAGATGCCCCAGGCGTTAAACACTCCAACAAAAAATTTAGCACCTAAAATAGGTTGCTTAGAAAAATCAATAGATGCCATTGCATTATCAAATGGAAACAGGTGTTTCTTGGTCTATCACAGAACCTCGTTTGTACCTGAAATGCTGAAACATATGTTGTGTGACCAAAGGGATGACAAATGCTAATAGATATTTTCATGGCTTCTATTAGACACTAAAAATAAAACTTGGATTATTTAAATCCTGAATCAATTTCAATTATGTATTCTAAAAATGTTTTATTTCCTGATCTTTGCGGGGTGGGTGGGGGTGAAGCAATTTCAATACAGTGGAACCCTGTATAACAATTGCCTCGTACAGTGATGGAATCGTACAAGTGCCTTTTTAAAATATATATATATATATCGTACAACGATTTTCATCATTGTACAATACATATTTTAAAGGCAAAAGCCAGGTGGCTTTGGGGTGGCATGGGGGAGCCTTCCCCCGCCCCCCAAGCCCATTTGTGAAGTGGCAGCGCTGAGCTGCTTTCCTCCTGCGAAGTACATTCCCAGGGGGAAAGCAGCCCAGAGCTGTTAGCAAAAATGTTTCTCGCTGGTCCCCTTGCAGAAACAGCAGGGCCCCCAGAGATAATCTCTGAGCATAGGGCTGCCAGCTTCCTTAGAGTGAGGGCATGCATGCTCTCTATCCCTCAAGCTCCATAGTTAGCACAGGTGTGCCCTTAACAAAATGGAGTCACGCTGACCCCCCTGCTGTTTTCTCAACAGGACCAGCGAGACTCCATTTCGCTAACAGCGCTGGTTTGCCTTTGGCCTACTCCGTAGTTAGTGAGGGATTCACCCTGCCCACCTGTTGTTTCAGCGGGGGGGGGGAGGCCGAATCTCTCTCGCTAACAGCACTGGTTTGCCTTTCCAAAGGCTTCTCCGGCCAAAGGCAAATCAGCGCTGCTAGCGAGGGATTCACCCAGCCCCCCTGTTGTTTCAGCAGGGGAGGCAGGGCGAATCTCCCTTGCTAACAGAGCTGGTTTGCATTTGGCCGGAGAAGCCTTTTCCCCTTCTCCAGCCAAAGGCAAACCAGCACTGTTAGCGAGATGGATTCTCGCTGACCCCCTGTTGTTTCAGCGGGGGGGGGGGCAGCCTCTCGCTAACAGTGCAGGGTTGCTATTTATCGTTGTACAAATCATCCAATAAGGAAAATTGCTATATAATACATGTATCGTACAGTGATTTTTTGGTACAATGATGGACCCATTGGAACCAATTAAAATTGTTATACGGGGTTCCACTGTGGATAACACAGCCAAGATCATTTGTGTATTTCCTTGTGTAATGTCAATTGAATCATGGCTCTCCCTCCTTATCCCTTTGCTGCACTTTCAGCCAATTGGAGCAGGTTTTCAGCATGCACTGGGGATGGGGAAAACTGCAGGAGAAAGCAGAGTTACCAAATCTGGTGGAACAGAAATACCCAATAATATTGCATGACTGTATCTTGGCCCCTAACATTTCATTTGGATCATTTCCTTTTTCTTTCCCACGTATACATAGTAAAAAAAATAGTTTGTAAACCCTAGATCAGTGGTGGTGAACCTTGGCATGCCAACTGTTCTTGGACTTCAATTGCCAGAAGCCCAAGTCAGCACTCCTGCTGATCAGGGCATCTGGGAATTGAAGTTCAAGAATATCTGGAATGACAAAGTTCCCCATCACTGCTCTAGATAGTTGATCAAAATATATTCTACAAAAGACAGAGGAAAAATGATGAGTTTCAAATAGATAAAAACAAATTTGACCTACAACAAAATGTTAGTATATAATCTCCTTCTTAAAATGAATGCTCTTGTTCATGAACCAGCCATTGCCTTTAAGTATGGCATTCTTAATCATACAAGAACTAACTGTCCAGTGAAATTCTCTGCACTCAACAGTCATCCGGATCCCAGTGGAAATTCACAAACAGGACTACATCTCTAAGCACAAGTACTTCTCCATTTCATAGTCTCCAACAACTGAGATTGTAAAACAAGCTGCCTCTAGAACTGTAGGTGATATATAGCCATCCTGACAGGTAGTAATTGATGGTCCTAGTTTCTCTAATCTGCTTATAAAGTATTTTACTATATTACTTTTTTCTCTTGCTATATTTCTCAAAGCAGGCTGCCACATTCCACTTCATTACTTACTGTGAACTTTTTATTTGGTGGCTAAAACAGATGCTTGTTATTCTGCCTGTAAAAACTAAGTTCACTATTAACAGAAGTAATTAACATTATGGAATTAGTGGTAGTCAAGTTAGAGAACCATACAAAATTTTACAGATGTCTAGAAAAAAAGGTTTAGGTCTATGTTTGTCACAACTGGCATTTAGCCTAAAAACGCTTAATGCCAGAATGAAATTAGACAATCATTCCCATTCATATCAAAATTTGGGGAAATAAGGGAAATATGTAGCAAAAAAGCTATAGCTAGGTATTCTAAGACAAATGGAACGACTTTTTATTAGCTGCAGCAAACTCTCTTTTCAACAGTCTAAAGGTAAAAAGTACACAGTGAGTAGAGATCAGCAGAGGATTACTTTGGCAATCTTGTCAAAGCAATTAATTCTCTTTAATGTGTCAAGAGATTTATTTTTAAATGTCCTGTTTGAGCTTAGAAAGGCAATTATTGACATGTTTAACCCAATCTGAATAAAATGTAATCTTCTTAAAGAAAGAAATGCAAAGTGAAATATTTACCTTCCACTGTGTTGTCTCATAGAAACAATCATGCTGACTATGTCTACATCTGTGTCAGCATGCATTTATATATTCAATGAGAAGGATTTTAAAGAAAAATATAAACAAAACAGGAATCATTCTCCTAAATGCTTAATGTAGTTGAAACATTGTCCTTGCCATGGCTTGCGCCTTACTAAATAAAAGGATTATTGCTATCTATACCAGGAGTTATCACTCTTTTTAAACCGGGGGCCAAGCCACGCACCCTCAGACAGCTTCAGGGGCCGGATGGCCATTTTGCCCTTCCTCCACTACATGGCACTTCTAGGTGTGGTGGAGGCAGTGGAGAGCCAATGAAATGACACTGCCAGCCGCATCTGGCTCATGGGCTACAGGTTGAGAATTCCTAATCTATACTATAGTGGAAAGGAGTGGGGGGGGACCCCCATATGAATGAGATTAATTTATTCAAAAGTTTGCAAACCTTCCATCCCAAAGAGACTAACACAAGTCCAAATGTGATCTCTCAGTGCAGAACTCAGAATGGCTACTGCAAGTTAATTCGGAACCATGCAGTGCTGCTTTTGATGTCAATTGCCCTGATGTGATATCAGGAATGCTTGCTGCATGATAATGGTTCAAGGCTACTTCTCACAAATGATGCTCAGCATCTCTTTTAATTATTGACACTTTAAAGAAAATATTAAAATGGCTCATTTTGAATTTAACAGAAGGAGTGGATTTTAAAAAGCCCTTAAATGGCAGTCATGAGAAATATGGTTGCAAAATAGGTTAAGACATATGCCTGGCTAGTTGTCTTTTATGTAAAGTCAGTATTACTTCAAATATATCATGTGGACACCAAAATTGCAAGCATGTATTGTTTGGGCCAACTGATTAGAAAAGTTATGCAATTCTTTAGCTTCCTTTTACTGCATCAAAATACCCATATCCTCCTCTCTACAGAAATCCCAGCCCAGCTAACAGACTTCAACAGACTATATGTATAAAACATTCATGTTCATTGTTTCTATTTTGCAAGTCTGATTACTTGGTAAGATTTTAAGAAGACTCGGAGTTTCAAATTTCTAACTTGGTTGACCACTTACTAAGGAGAGTTAGTTCCACCACCAAGTTTCAAGCACAAGTAGAACAATTGATAAAAGGGTGAAAATTGTCAAAACAAGTGGTAATACTATGTGGACACAAACATCAACTTTCAAAAATTGAACTTTCCATTCTTGTTGGCCGTAATGAATCTTGCAGTTTCACATTCTAAGCATCTGTGCAATTATGTAGTATGTTTATAACAAAATAGCAGTAAACATAAGACCTACACATTTCAATTTAAGTTTTCAATCCAATTTCAATCCATGTAGTCAAAAATGTCAACCACAAAACATCATACACTGAAAAGAATTCATGAAACACATGATTTGGTATGTGTTGAGAAGGAAGTATGAAAAATGCAGCAAGCAAAATTGGAACTATGCATCACAACCTCAATAAAAGTCATCACACACAGTAGACTATCTGTGTCTATTTGAGACTACCAACACAGATATATTTCCCTATTATTAATTGTAGCTCATAAGATCCCACAGTTTACCCTAAGCAAAACCCTATCCATCAAAAACTCTACTTCAGTGAGTTCCCACACAGAGAATGCGGTAGTAGTCAATAAGTTATCCATTTGTTTTGAGTAAGTGGCTAATATCTACACCAATTCTGAAGACAGACACTTCTCATAATCACCCAATGATCTGCTAAGTAAAAACAGATGGTGCAACTTAAGCAGAGCCTGCCAGAGGTCTTTATCGAATGGAAAACAGGTGCTCTAGTTGTCTGCCATGTAATACCCCATTTACCCCGAAGTCTAAAGGTTACTGAACTAATAGTTGCCTTGTGGTAATCGGGAAAAACTAAGTTTGTTTGCATGGTCAAACATCTGGGATATATTTTATATACTTGCAACATATACTTCAGCTTCAATTAAAGTGAAGCTTTGGCACATTTATTAATCTTTTGACTTTTATTCTATAAAAGGACCCACTGACCTTACTCTACTACTTTACCAAATGAGAAAACAAAAAAGTAATGAGAGCTGAGGTCAGAGCAATCAACACTGCAGAATTTACATTTGTTTTCTCTCAAAACTATATTGTAGATACATTGAACTATCCATGTGAATATACTCTCGTTCAAGATACAGAGGAATAACATTCATTTTAAAACTTGAATTTAAATATTCCTTTAAATATTTTGTGAATAATTTTTTTAAAAAGTACATCTAATTTCTGAATACCTGTATGCTATGCAAAACAATTCTCCATAAACTCTTCCGATCAAATTATATATCACATATAACAACAAACATTAACATTTAGTGATAAAATAACTACTGTATAGAGATTCAGCACTACATTCAAACAGACAACTACACTAGAAATGTACTGTATAATCTAATGTATAATTGGATATAGTAGTTTAATACCATTGTAATCTGCAACAGATTAGAATACTGCACCCAAGACTGACATAGGATGTTTGTGGAAAAAATTTTCATGTACAGTAATACCTTGGATAACGTTTACCTCGGATAAACTTCACATGACGTTAAGTAATCTGGGGAGGAGAATTGGATCGAATAACGTTAAGGTCCTATGGGATGGATTGGATAACAACTGCTAAAGCCTGTGCGGTTACAATGTATCTCTATGGAGCTTTGACGTTATCCGATCCATCCCATAGGATTTTAACATGGATTGGATAACACTAAAAATCGGGTAACACCAAGACTTGTGGAACTAAGTCTTAGCATTATCCGAGGTATTACTGTATTTGGATTTGCAGGATCGGATAACACTAAAAATCAGATAACACCAAGACTTGTGGAACCAAGTTTTAGCGTTATCTGGTGTTTTACTGTATAATGAAATATGAACAAATGGAGGAAAAATAATCATAAATGGATAACAGAGCCAAATTATCAGAGAAGAATTGTTTCTGAGTTAATATGCAAGATCACTACACCTATATAACTTGACCTTCATAATAAATCATATATCAGACATATACACACAATTGAGTTTCTTGGGGGAAGCATACATATCTCTCCACAAAATAAAATTTAGGTGGCTGCATCTTATAGGAAAAAGAGAATAAATAATGTCATAGGTCTCCTAGATAGGGAATACTGAGATTTTTATCTTTCAAAACATGAATTTTAATTGTTAGAAGACTAATCATTGTGAATTTTGTGACCTGTTGTTTGCTGGTTGCTAGCCTATGAATTCTTGTAGTGATGTAGAACTGAAATCTCTACTAGCAACAAAGGTCAGTGGCATAAATTAAGATACACTTTTCTCTCTCACCTTCCAAAAAAAGTAAATCCTTTATTACAGTAGGAGCACAAAAACATTTGTAATCAGAATACTGTATTTAATTCTTTCAAATCTCTCATTGCAATTTTTTTTTAAAAAAAGCATTTACTTCATAGCACTTCTACTCACAAACCAAGTCTTCCAACTAATGACATTGCTTCCCTTTTACAAGGTCATTCTAATTTCCTCTCTGTGCCTCATCCTTCCCCTTTAGGGACAACCATGAACTCCTATTGCTTGCTTCAATAACGTATATAAACTAGCTATTATTTACTGTAGTGCCAATCCCCAGCCAGATCAGAACTGAGGAACTGAGCAAAATTCTCAAGTGCTGAAAGAACTATCTCAGGTCTCTTCAATTGATGCTGGGGCACACAGTACCAATCCCCAATCCCTTTGTAAGAGCTGATGAGAATTGTGATTATTTAAATATCACATGGAGTATAACACACACCAAGCATTCCTCTCCCAAGTAATTCTCAGAAAATTATAGATGACCATGTTCAAACAGGGTGGCCTTTCTATTTTTACCACATTTTCCCCACAGCCATATTTGTAATACCCAAGACAGGACAAATTTTTGTCCTTCAAAAACAGTTGTCACTGCACTTATCTTCACAACAGCTATCAAGTTCCAGACAAGCTAAATTATTTTTGCTCCTGGTAGGAGGAAGAAAAAAATGACCCACTGCTGGACAAAAAGAGAGAGAGGATTTATAGTTCTCTATCCTTTCCTACAATACAAACTGGCATTGTTAGGATGATAAACAGCTCTGTCCAATTTTCTGGACTAAAAACACTTCAGCTCCTTTCTAACTGCCTGCAAGAACAGTGTCATGTCTAAATTCTTCCATCCCAAGGTACCCCAATTGCTGGGAAAGATAATTACCTTGTCATCTCTGTCATCCTCTTCTTCCTCGTCCTCTAGCATGTCCTCCACTATCTGCAAAAACAAAACATAGTAGTTGTCATGAGTCAACAAGCGAGTGTTTTGTTCTGCCTTTTGCACTTTGAAACATTATTACACATAAAAGGACATTTTGAGTACACACACACACAGAACCATAAACCATGGTAGACACGATGGGCACAGAGCTGACCGAGTTGAGGGGAATGGTGGAGGACAGGAGTGCCTGGCAGACGGTGGTCCATGGGGTCGCAAAGGGTCGGAATCGACTGTGCGACTGAACAACAACAACAAAAGAAAATCTTACGTAGTTTTCTCATTTTTAAACTGTAACAATAACAAAGTACAAAACCCCACTTAATTCTTGACAGAGTTATGAACTCACATAATGCATTTATAAAATGAACCCAGTTACTATTAATATTTAGCAAGAAAATAGATTGTGCAATATATATGAAAGAGTATCCTGTTTACCATTTTAGGTTTTCAGAGACAGCAATATAAAGCCACTTCCTGATTCAGAGTATAACAACTCAGGGAGAAAAATTGATCCAATGTGAATTTGTTTCTAGTAAATTGGGTTTGCCTGGGTGAATTCTCTTTAACCAACCACATAACAGTCAGCAGAGAGAGGGGAGGAAATTGAAAATCAATCCTTGTTTACAGCTTGTTAAGACAGCTTCTGGTGTAGCTACAGTAAAACACCGGGTAACGATTGGATCGGAGAACGCTAAAATCACATAACGTTAAGTAATCTGGGGAGGAGAATTGGATCGAATGACGTTAAGGTCCTATGGGATGGATCGGATAACAACTGCTAAAGCCTGTGTGGTTACAATGTATCTCTATGGAGCTTTGACATTATCCGATCCATCCCATAGGATTTTAACATGGATTGGATAACACTAAAAATCAGGAACACCAAGACTTGTGGAACTAAGTCTTAGCATTATCCGAGGTATCACTGTATTTGGATTTGCAGGAGACACAGCTACAGCAGATCTACCTTAGCATGCTGAAAACAAGGACTCTTCACACATTTCCTCCTCTCTCCCTCCCCTTACTCATGTTTTGTTGGATAAAACAAATGAACCTTCATCAGGTGGTCCTTGTCAACAAGGACTGATCACCAATTTTCTATTCATATGCATGTGCATGCACACACACACACACACACACACACACACACAAAAGATTTGGAGAGAAAATATGCTCTGTTAGAGAGAACTGGCACCCTAACAAGTGCCCCTTTGCTTTCTATATCCACACCCACATGGGACACCCACAAGGTCTTCTTGACCTCTCAGTGGCATTCAATACCATCGACCACGGTATCCTTCTGGGAATGCTTCAAGGATTGGGGATCCAGGGCACTGTGTTGTCTTGGTTTTCCTCATTTCTGAGAGGCCGGACCCAGTAGGTGTGGTTGGAGGGCGAGGTGTCCCGCCCAAGGCCCCTTTGTTATGGGATGCCTCAGGGCTCGGTAATCTTGCCTCTCCTACTTAACATCTACATGAACCGGTAGCAGCTTTTGGGGGGAACCAATGTTATATTGTACTTGGGATTGTATTTCTACTTTGTATTTTTTGATTTGTTATTTTGTTACTTGATTGCGTTGCCACATTGTTGCTGTTTGACTTTGTGGTGTCCTTTCATAGCTTTGTTTGCCTTATTGTTGTACCTTATTGATTGATTGTATGTTATTTTGTTGTACACCGCCCTAAGTTGGTCGCACCAAGTAGCGCGATATAGAAATCTAATAAATAAATAAATAAATCACCTTCGGGGCTTACCTTTTCACTGGTTGGCGCATATGCACAGCCTCCTTGCTGTCCTCCCAAGCGGGCATGAGGAAGAAGCTGCTAGCCTGATGCTCCCTATAGCCTGCTCCCCAGGGTAAGTGACTCACCTTTGGATGTGGTGTGTCTGTGTGCATTTTAATGTGTGTTTAATACCTTTACAGGTACCTATATTGACGTACTACCACAGTTCCTAAAAAGGCCTGGCTGCCTGGCTTGGGGTTTTTAAGCAAAGTCTTGGTGTTACCTCATCAATAAGCTATACCTGTGCTGTTCCAAGTGCTGTTTCAATTGGAGAACCCTTAAGGAGGTACAGCAGTTTTACATTTACATTAAGGCCTATTATCCTAGAGAACTGGTTAGGCAAAGACTTAGTACCTAACTAACTGTTGAAAAGTCCCAAAATGAAGCCATCTTGTGGTGAGTTCATTCTATAGTTCCTTCCATCTAACCTAGTGTGAGAAAGATTAGCCTGAATAAGCTTTAAACTCTGGTTTAAAAGCTGATTGATTTGTGTTTGGGGTGGTTGTTTGGGTGGGTGGCTGTATTTATTTTATTTTAATTTATTTATGGGTTTGTGTTGTGGATGGGTGGGTGGGTTGAGGTGTGTGTGTGTGTGCTTATTTTTTATTTTTTATTTGGCCCCACCCATGACATCATGAGGTCATGATGTTAGCTCTGCGCACACTGTGATGACATCACGGTGGGGTAGTAACATTTTTGACATCCCATCACTGGTCGGGGGTCCTGCATTATCTCAGGAGCCACCATCTTTGGTCCTGGATGGGGCGGTTTTGCCCCAAACAGACCCGATGCGTAACTTGGGGGTCCTCCTGGACTCGCGACTACTGCTCGAAGAGCAGGTGGCAGTTGTGACTAGGAGGGCTTTTGCACAACTTCATGTGATTCGCCAGTTACGCCCGCTCATAGATCGGGACTCCTTGCTCATGATCACACACGCTCTGGTCACCTCCAGACTTGATTACTGTAATGCGCTCTACATGGGGCTGCCCTTGACGACCATTCAGACGCCTCAACTGGTCCAGAATGCGGCTGCCCGGGTTGTGATGGAGTGTGGGTGGTATGCACATGCCTCACCGCTGCTTCGGGAGTTGCACTGGTTGCCAATATGTCTCCCGGTGCAATTCAAGGTGCTGGTTATTACCTTTAAAGCCCTACATGGTAGTGGGCCAGGATACTTAAGAGACTGCCTCATCCCAAGAACATCTGTCCGTCCCACCAGAGTGGACTGGAGAGGCTCCCTAGTTGTTCCATCTGCCAGAGAGGCACATCTCTCTGGCACTAGAAAGAGGGCTTTCTCTGTTTCTGCTCCAGCCCTCTGGCCAGGAGGAGGAATGGACTTCAGCTGTTTGTGCTGTGTTGTTTTTTCTTATTGTAAGCCACCCTGACTCACCACGGCGAGTGGCGGCAATATAAATCTAAATAAATAAACAAACAAACAATGGAGTTACATCTCTAGACAGAGCTGCTGCCCTTTAGGAAGAATCTAAAAACATGGCTGGTGGGACAGATATGGGGTGCAGAAGGTATAATGACCCCAGCACACTGGATGATCTGAGCCTCTCTCTTTCTCTACTTTTTTATTAGTAGTTGTAGCATTTGGTGTGTTTCTAATCTTTTTTAGATTTTAATTTTAAATTTTAACAGTTTTAAGGTTTTTATATGGAAGCTTCCACTTCCTAATCCTGGGCTCTACCTGCCCAGAGAAGGATAAGACTAACGTCCTCTGGCCAGGAGGAGGAATGGACTTCAGCTGTTTGTGCTGTGTTGTTTTTTCTTATTGTAAGCCACCCTGACTCACCACGGCGAGTGGGTGGCAATATAAATCTAAACAAACAAACAAACAAACAAAGAGCTGCTGTTAATCAATCCAATCATAAAGCTATATCAGCTCAATTTTAGCAGTTTCACATATGCTGGGAGTTTGACGGTGAGCAAACTGTTAACTCAGGGTGGGTGGTGCCCACCATATCCACCCCCTGGCTATGGCCCTGACAGGTCCACATACAGTGCATTATAATCAGACCATTAAAAGTCTAAAGCAGGGCTTCTCAACCTATGGCCTGTGGACCAAACCTGGCTTCTGAAGCCATTTCATCAGGCCCACGATATCCTTCCAAAACCCAGAAGCAGAAAAATTGTACACTGTACATGCACAGAACACTGCTAAATGCATTCTACACATGCGCAGCACACATTTTACTTCTGCTTCCGGGAGAATGGAACCACATGATCATCTGCCCAGGAGACGTGGTCAGGCCCACGACCCAAAAGTGTTGAGAAAGCCTGGTCTAAAGGACACTATGTAAGCTAGTAACTGAGGCATGGAATGTCCTGCACACAAATGTGTTTATATGGAAGCTTCCATATTGGAAGTCTAAACCTTGAATTACTGAAACAAGGGTTTGAAAATATTTATTGGAATCTATTATTTCTTTCTAGGATTCAAATAGATAAGGTAGCCATATGCTCCATCCTTAAAAACTCAGTATTGTTGGGAAGTATTTTGTTATTGTTGTTGTAGTTGTTTCTGTTTCTGTTCATTCGCACAGTCGAGTCTGACCTTTTGTGACTCCATTGACCACAGCATGCCAATCCCCTCTGTCACCCTCCATCCTCTGGAATTTGCCCAGATCTTCACTCACTGCATCAATGATACTGTCTAACCATCTTACCCTCTGATGCTCCCTTTTCCTTTTGCCTTTGAGCTTTCCTAACATCAGTGTCTTCTCTTCTCATTTGGTGGCGAAAAGTCTTCTCCAGCACCACAGTTCAAAAATGTCTATTCTTCTGCACTCAGCCTTCCTTATGGTCCAGCTATCACAGCCATACATTGCTCTAACTATGTGGACTTTTGATGGAAAGGTAATGTCTCTACTCTTTATTATGCTGCCTAGGGTTGCCATAACTTGCCTCCCAAGGAATAAGAGTCTTTTTATTTCATGGCTGCAGTCACCGACTGCAGTGATCTTAGATCCAGTGGTGGGCATGGGCCGGTTCACCCTGGTTCAGTAGAACTGGTGGTAACAATCGCGGGAGGTCTCCCGGGGGGGGGGGGGTAGTAACCTTCGTGGGAGACATCCCAGGGTGGTTACCTTTTTTTGAGGCAACCGATTTGGTCACCTCACCAGCTGCCTGACTCTGCAACCCAAAATGGCTTCTGGTGAGTACGCATGCATTAAAATACCAATTGACGCATGCATGCCTCCAGTACTCAGCAAGTATGCATCAACTGGTATTTTAATGCATGCACACGCACCAGCAGCCATTTTGGGCTGCAGAGTCGGGCAGCCAGGGAGGAGCTCAGCAGAAGCCTCAGAGGTGTGGCTGTGGCTGCAGCCATTGCTTGAGTTGCCACATGCTGCTGCCACACCGGGCCAGGCTGTGGCTCTAGGCCATGCCGTGGTGCCAGGCCAAGCCGCACTGCCATTCACTGCCGCTGCTTGTCACTCACCATTGCTCACCGCCCATGCTGCACGATGCCGACACCACTTGCCGATGCACATAGTGGTAGCATGCCAGGCCAGACCACGGCACACCGCCAGGCCAGGCCAGGCCACCGCGCCATGCCAGGCCGCCGTGCCAGGCTGTACCAGGCTGCTGTGCCGCCGCTGTTACCACCTGCTCCCCAGGGTAAGTGATGACTCGGGTTCGGGTTTGTGTTTGGGGTGGGTGGGTGGGTTATGTATTTAGTGTGTGCTTTTGTGTTTTTTTATGTGTATTCAATTTGTATTTTATGTGTAATTAATTTGTATTTTATGTGTAATTAATTTGTATTTTATGTGTATTTTATGTGTTTTATGTATATTTTATGTATATTTAATTTGTATTTTATGTGTATTTAATTTGTATTTTATGTGTTTTTTATGTGTATTTAATTTGCATTTTTATGTGTAATGTATTTTTATGTCTTTTTTAACTTTGGCTCCACCCATGCCGTTGGCTCCACCCATGATGTTATGACACTGGCTCTGCCCACGATGTTGGCTCTGCCCACAGTGTGGTAGTAAATTTTTTGACTGTCCATCACTGCTTAGAGCCGAACAAGGTAAAGTCTGTCACTGCTTCAATTTCTTCCCCTTTGATTTGCCAGGGAGTGATAGGGCCCGATGCCATGATCTTGGGGTTTTTTTAAATGTTGAGTATCAAACCAGCTTTTGCACTCTCCTCTTTCATCCTCATCAAGAGGTTCCTTAGATCTTCTTTACTTTCTGCCTTTAGGGCAGTACTATTGTGTAGTACTATCGGATCACTACCCTTTTATTCAAATTGCAACCAGTACAGTCAAGGTGCAGATGGATAAGTAGAGTTAGTCCACAGAATTCACATGTATACATTATTTTGTAAACATTTATTTAGGAATTTGTTATACAAGTACTTGCTAGCTATCTTTAACATTTGTGATGTACTGGATAGCACAAACTTAAATAATTTTAAATATATATATATTATGAAATAAATATTAAATAAACAAATGTAAATAGTTTTCCTAAGGGTTTAAAGTGGAGAAATCCTTAAATTTGCTTTATAATCCTGCCTTTAAATATTGCTGTCTGCAAGCTAACTTGAAATCAAGTGGTATTAATCAAACAAAGGAAAGGCACCAGGGAAATCAGAATGCTCTAATGCAAGCAGTTACAAGTGACATGACCTTCTGTAATGTCACTTGTCACTGATGTATATGCCACATAGCACTGGAAGGTACTGAAAGAACCTGATTCCTAGTGCAAATCCATGATTATTGCACAAATACAAGTGACACTTAAGACCATATGTAAGATAGTCTCATATATGGCATAGAAGTGTCTTATTGTGCTGACTGTTTATTAATAAATGGCACAACAAAACTGAAGAACTCTCACTTTTTTCCATTACTCAAAGTATAGAAATAAAAAAATTAAAAGGCAGAAATATTTCCTTGTCAACATATGATCCCTGCTGCTAGAATACAAGCATGAAAACATACAACAAATGCATGAATAAAGCAGAAATCTACATGATCACTAAGGTGTGGAGATTCCTATATACATTGATCCACACAAAATAATACTCACTCACTCACTCACTCACACACACACACACACACACACACACACACACACACACACACACACACACACACACACACACACACACACACGGTCTGGAAGCTAGGGACAGGAGTTCAGGTCCTGTCTATGCCTCTGAGAAGAATTCAGTCTGCATAGCCTGAACACAACAAAACAAGGAGGAATGAATGGTAAATACCTTTTGAATATTTTACAGTTAGAAAACACTGGAATGGATTGCAATACATTGCTACTGATTTGGGGGTACATAATTAATATGACTGCGGTGGCTCAAGTGCTTAAGATGCTTTGACAACTGAAAGGTTGAAGTTCGATACCCAAATACTGCACAACGGAGTGGGCTCCCATCTCTGTTCCAGCTCCTGCCAGTTTGAAAGCAAGAAATTGCAAGAAATCCCACTTTGGTGGGGAGGTAAACAGTGTTCTGTGCACTCTGATATCTAGTCATGCCTGCCACATGTCCATGGAAATGTCTGCAGACACTGACAGCGCTGGCTCTTTGGCTATAAACGGAGATGAGCACTGAACCCTAGAGTTGGATACGACTGGTTTTCCGAGCAAGGGTGACCTTTGCCTTTATCCAATTAATATGACTGGTAGAATTATATAATTATGCATGTGGAAAGTACCAAATGTTTCTCCTGTCAAATACAGGGAGTTCTATACCAGCATCATTGGCTCCTGCAGTCTTTTACTGAAGTCATGTTCACCAGCTGTTCACAAGCCATTGCTGTTCACCAGCAATGGCTTGGCTGGTTCATGACCACAAGTTTGCTTGGAAGTTTAAAGCTTCTAAGGTTCAAGCTCTTTGCCTGACTACCCATTCAAAACTCCAGTTGCCATTTGCTGCTTCCCAGATTTCTCTCTTCTTTGCCCACCATCCAGATTCATCAATACTCTACCCCCAATTACAAAGCATTTAACCCACTACCTTGGCTCCTATACATTTAGAAAGATAAACATCCTTATTTATCTGTAGTGGTTGCTAAATTTGTTGCTGCTATTTAGTCCGCCTAGATAATTAAATTACCTTTAGTTTAGTTTAAATTTTAATGCTCAAGAGTTTTTCATGAGCTTCTATTGAAAGAAAAGAAACTTAATGATACAAGTGGTTGCAAATTTCCCTTACACGGCACCACTTTCATTATTGTATCAAGACTGTATTTCTTTAGAGATAGCTGCCTGTCAACAAGGATCATAAGAATATAACAGTTCTAGGGAATCAGTGGATTAAATGCTTTAAAATAGTAAGCTGTTACTGGATTCTGCCCATTAAGTGAACTCACATGAAAATCATATTGTCAGAATATTCCTACTAATATTCCTATTAAAATGGTTGCATGTATTTGTATTTATCTAAACTAAACCAAAACAATGACCAGACTTCTTCTTTTTTTTGGTAGCAAGAACAAAACTGGATCCTGAGTCAATGTTGTGACTCTAGGGTTTCCAAAGTATTTGTGCAGAATCTGGAATAGATTGAAATGTTCCCAGTTTATCTCTATATAATCTAATTGTAGCATGTGGTCGCCTGTCAGATGATTTACAATGCTTATGTGGAACTATAATATTAAACTGTTGAATGTCTATGGATTGAAGAGCATGCATAAAATGACTCAGCCTATTTCAGGTTACAAGAAAGTATTTTAGACCAAGCAGAAGAATCCCCATAGTCAATAAACATAATATCTGTGTTTTATAATGTCATTTTCACAACAGACATCTACCTGTCTCACATAGAACAATTCAGGAAGATATTTTTCAAAAAGCATAATTGGGAGGGAGGATGTTCCATCTATCATAATGTCTGCATTTCAGGATTCCCTACAGCCTGTCTGAAGATAAAAGCCACACAGCGCATAACATTCATGGAGGTATAACCTGCCTAAGGTGTTGTGCACCTTATACCTGTAGATTGCACAATTTTTACATGATGTTATCTACAGCCTCAGCATGTAAAATCCATCTCAATACATAAGGGTTCTCTGGCTGATATTTATAAATAAGTGGCATTAATAATATAGCATATCTACAATACTGTTTGGAAAATCTATGATAGCATGAAAAAAACTAAGCTGCTTGAACTATTTTGTCTATAGTAGTCATCAAGGTAACTGAACCCTCAGATGTCATAATTAATATGGTGAGCTTGCCACTAAGACTGAATATATTGTTCTGGCAGAGGCATGAAGAAACAAAGATTGGTACAACAAATACTTTGATCTTTAAAGAAATTTATAAAATATTTTTCTGTATTTCTTCATTTTGGTGTGGGAAAGAAAAATGTTGATGATGTGATTTTCGGCAGACATCTAATACAAAGCAGAACTCTCACCTGCCTTTTTCACTTAAATAACAGCCCTGAATGGTTAACAGGTTTTGTTTTTTAAATTGAAATCTCTGCAGTATAACTGGCAAGAAAGTAAAATCCACCATAATTTGCAACTATGCAATTTCCTTTGTCAACTTCTTACATCTAGTCAATATTGTGTAATTTGCAGAGCGGGGCACTTGTTTCTGTCCTAGGCCTTGGCTTTGACAGAATCAAATTCTGACAAGTTGGTGAGAAAAACCAGGAGGCTACCACAATTGAAGGGTCCATATATTTGCCCAAGTGGCTGGCCCTCAGGAACCTAGCTTACAAGTCCACTTTTTCTGACAAGATGGTGTACCAAAAAGAGTCTGAAACTCAGCATTCTTTGATGGTAAATTGATTAATTATACCTCTGAGATTGATCACCCCAGAGAAGTCATCAGAAGCCCACTTATTTACACATATGTAACAAGTTAGTGTGAATCTCATCACATAAGTAACAAACTATAGAATGCAAGTGTATTGGTAAACTTAATAAGTCACATTTTCATTTCATTTCATTTCATTTATTCAATTTGTATACCGCCCTACTCGGTACAACCGACTCAGGGCGGTTTACAGAAACCATACATACAAGGTAATCAAAAGTAATATAACATATAGCATAATCACAGGTCATACAGTATAATACAATAAATATAACAATACAGTACAGCAGTGCAATAAAACAAAACCACACTGCAAAATAAGGTTACAAAATACAATTCCAGTTATATATACATGAACATTTGCCTTGATTGTTTTTCTGTCTGGTATAATATTAATGCCTTAATGCTATAAGTGTCTTATTGCTATAAGTGCTATTATTGATTAACTTTGTAATTATGAAGTGGGCTCCAAAAGACATTCAATAATTTAATATTATAATTATTGGTAAAGTTACAAATCTTCTTTGTTATTTTGTTGCTGATAGAGACACTAAGTAATTATTTTACACTTTTACTAAGTTAGTGACTGTATTATAAGTTCTTGTACTCTTGTTAATGGTGTTAAGTCTCTCTCTCTCTCTCTCTCTCTCTCTCTCTCTGTAATATTTTAAAAAAATTAAAAAACCATCTTGAATAAAAACACAAGAAGAAAAAAAAGGGAAAAAAAGAAAAAAACTGCAGTCATTATTGATATAATACCTATTATATAAGTTCATGTAACTCCATAGATGTTAAGTGATACGGATAACGCTAAAATCGCATAGCGTTGGGGAATTTGAGGCAAACATTTGGATTGGATAACATTATGTTAACCATTATAACCATTATGTTAACGTTATTCGATCCATCAGATAACCTTTGCCTCAAATTCCCTGAGGTGTGGCTGTGACTCACCAGTTTCTCTTGGGAGAAAGGGAGGGGCTGCCTGCTCTCAAGCTTGCCACATTTGAATAACAAAGGCTTGCAAAACCAGTCTGACTAGTTTAGCAAAGCAAAGGCTTAGGACCCTTTCCCCAGTGTAACCCAGAACATTTTGCAGAAAAATAATTGCAAAGAGACAATTTGACCCAATTACCTTTATGAAGTTTCCCCTTTAAATTCTAAACATCCTGAACCCAAGATTGTAGCTCCGCAAACCTCATGCATTGACAATGGAAAAAAAGCAGACTGAAAACTTTCATCTACAAAGCAATTAAGCTTTTCATACCCTGCAAAGCCCTGAGAGAACTTCCTTTATTACAGCAATGGTGGGTGGGCTGATTCTAAATGAAAACATTTTCCTAGCTTCTGTTCA
Organism: Furcifer pardalis; assembly: GCA_030440675.1. NCBI lineage: Eukaryota > Metazoa > Chordata > Lepidosauria > Squamata > Chamaeleonidae > Furcifer > Furcifer pardalis. Next base: position 68,691,412 of record CP126896.1, on the reverse strand, counting down.
GATCTTTTAAAACAGCACTTTATAAAATTTAAAAAAAAATAAAAATGCTGTATGGCTTTGTTCCCCTAAAGTCAGGGTGGTCTGGCATGTTTTTGTAATGTATTTACCCTTTAGACAATTATTTCTTAAAGTTCTTTAAGTTTCCAGCATGTTTCCTTGACTTTCCCTTGAAGCCTCTGTTGCTTATCTCTATGGAGTGAACGTTATCTGATCCACCTGAATAGGATTTTAACGTTATCTGGTGCATGCATCAGATAAGGCTAAAAATTGGATAACGTTAAGACTTGTGGAACCAAGTCTTAACATTATCCAAGGTATTACTGTATATTGATTTGTTAATCAGTCCATATAAATAATAAGTAGTTATCAATATTGTTTTTGCCATGATGGCTTTGGTTAGAAATATTCAGTTAAATAATATATATTCCCATATACAGTAAAACCTTGAGATACAAAATCAATTCATTCCTCGAGGTTTTTCATATCTCAAAAAATTTGTATCTCAAAATGCAGTTTCCCATAGGAATGCATTGGAAACCCAAATAATCTGTTCCAAAACTCAGATAAAAGCCACAAAAAGTCTTTTAGTTGTTCATAACTCTTTCTAAAGTGGTGAAAACATGGCAAAAAAATCCAAAGTGCACTTTAGAAGAATTTTGAACAAATAAAAGATGTTTATTTGGCTTTTATCTGAACTCCAGAACTGATTACAATATTTTGGTTTTCAATGCATATTTGGCACATTTCTGACAGTGCAAGAGAAGTACCTGATGATCAGCTGTTGTGGGGAAAGGAGAATTTTTGGGACTTCCTGGTTGCGGGCCAAGCTCCTGGCAGTGCCAAAGCTTGATTAAAAATTCCAAAAATTGAGTGGAAATGCTCTGAACACCTTCCCACCACTGTGGGAAGTGACGGAAGACAACAAAAAAACATTTTGTATCTCAGAAAAAAATTGTATCTCGAAGCATTATTTTTCCAAGGTTTTTTTGTAAGTAGAGGTTTTACTATATTCATATTTACTCATGTTAAATAAATGATTGAGTCCTAAACCTTGGCCTTCACAGAATCCACTTCTGACTTAAATCAAGTGCACTGAATCCAAATCTGAAGCCCAATTCTGCCTAGGACATCAGGATCTTAAGTTAACAAATCTCACCCTCTTGGTTAGGTTCTTGCATTGATCACGCAGGGTATATTTGCCACAAACATAGCAAAAATTGTCTGGTTTATTAACACAGCTGTGCCTACTCATCTTTAGCTCAAAACAGACTCACTATGGCTTAGCTGTACTATCCAATAAGAAAGTTTTGCACTAGAGACAAGTCCTTTGTCCATCTTGTCTTATATACCTTTTTCTGACGTCAGCTCACTCGATATCATGTAAATCACATGTGCTACTCCCAGTAGCAAAATCATTGTTATGCAGTGTTATTTACCATTATTCTTGAATTCAATGGAAATTTAAAAGCATGCATATTTAAGATAATAGAAAAAATGAAATTTATGAAATGAAATTTTAATTGTCTTTAATATAACTTCAGACATAGTTTGGTGCATTCCTCAAAGTATTTGAAAAGCTTATTACCATTGTGAGTAAAACACAATCTTGTCACTACCTATTAATGATAAAAAATATATATAAGTTGTAATACTAATAGGTAAACTCCTAACACCTCCAGTCATAGTCTAGAAAAGTGATTGCAAACCTTGGCACTCCAGGCGTTCTTGGACTTCAATTACCAGAAGCCTAAGTCAGCACTCCTATTGACCAGGACTTCTGGGAATTGAAGTTCCAGGACACCTGGAATGCCAAGGTTCGCAGCCACTGGTCTAGAATGTCTAAAAATTCAAGTCGTTGCCACATTTGCATCTTCTGTAAAAGAACACTGTAAATGTTTACTCAAAATTGCTTTGTTTCTTTTTCTTGGACCAAATCTGGTCTCTATGAGAATCGTCCATGGCAAATGATGATTGATTCACTTTTTAGATCCTTGCCTGTGGAAACCATAAGTATTTTCATATAATTCAGATACAGTAAAACCCCATTTTATGGAAAAAGTCCGTTCCACAGCTTTTTCCGTAATATGTTTTTTTCTTAAAATGAAGCAATTCCCATAGGAATGCACTGAAAAAAGAAAAGTCAGCAAATTCAAATTTGGTGCTAAAACTCATGGAGACAAATCACTGTAACCCCTCTCCAGACCCTACTGCCACCCATAGGGTCCAAAATGGCTGTGGGTGGTCTTTTAACCCACCAGGCGCAATGCGCTCTGGGAAATCATGTCCCGTAAAATGGGAGCCATTTTCAGCAAAAATTCTTTCCATAAAATGAGGCTTCCGTAAAGCAGGGTTTTACTGTACTTTGAACTGTATCAATTCTAAGGAGTACAAGTGGAAAATACAATGATTTATTTTTATAGAATAGAACTTGGAGCAAATCTTTGTAATCCATGTCATTAACCAAATAATATTCTGATCACACACACACTTAGGGAAGTGAAGAAAAAGCTGTCTACATGAAGGCATACATAGCACACAAAAATAATGTATATTTTAAAGAGACTTACTGTATCATGTTGTCTGTTATCTTTCCCTGATATGATCAGGAAGTAATTCCATGCCAGGAGTAATAACAAACTCAGAGGAATCATGTACAACTCAAAATTCCATGTCACAAAGAGAAAGAGCTAGAACCAAACAGAAAGATATATATAACTTATTTTTATTTATTTAGGCTATGATATGCAAAACATAAAATAACACAATTTATGCATAGAAACTATCCATCTCTGACACAAAAGGTGGGTTTACACATTAAATGTATTTTATTTTATTTTTGCAATTCTTACATACAGTACACTAAATAGCAATATAAATGATGTCTTTATATAAGGAGTAGTCTGGAATCATTCTCTGTCTTATTTCCTTTAAGCAAAATTTAACAAGTCCTGTTTTTGAAAGTCTGAAATACTCATGCTGTTTCTCTCAAAGTTGCAGACTTACTTATGTCAGCCACTTATCAAATAAATGTCCCAAATCTTAGGGGGTCTTTTAAGATGGAACATGCCAGTCTCAAATGAACTTTTTAAAAAATCAGAATGATTGCTTTATTTATATCCATGGTACTGCAGATTCAATTATTAATGCCTCAATTAAAACCCATGAATCATTGATTAATATCTGCATAAAAACTTGACCCATTCCACAATAGTAAAATGAGGTTACAATCTCCTAATTGTAATTGTCATAAAAACTTCCTCTGAGATTTTGACTTGATCAAAATTTGCAGTATACCAGAAACTGGACAGCTGTTTCACCCGAAGCCCTTCACTGCTATCACAGAAAATACTATAATGTATGACCTATATCAGCTTTTGAAAGAGGCAGCAGCAATGATACTACAATAATCCAGAACCATGAAAATAAAGAAACTTGGTCTAAACTTCAGGAAAAGACAAGTGGTTTTTAAGTACTATAGCAGGCATGCCATATCCAGTTCTCTCCTTTAAGTTCCTCACCCTGACCTGCTTTTATGAGTGAAATAAAACGCTCTATAACATGTTTGCTTAATAAGCTATTAAGGGATAGTGATAGCAATTACCTTTATATACCACCTTGTAGCGCTTAGAACTCTCTGGGCAGTCCACAAAGTAATTAGCATCCCCCCCCCATGCTGATCACTCTGTAAGGATAACAAAGCCCATTATCCCACTACCATAGGACTCATTCCACCTGACAGAAACCTTCACCCATCCAGGAAGCCAGCATAAAACCTTTTGATGCTTCAGAGTACATGTGGTTCTGCTCCAGGCTAGAGAAATCTATGATAGGTTTCAATCAATGACTGTTTATGCTTACAAACCAGCCAGATCAGGTAGGAAAGAGGAATGTATTACAAGACAACTGATTGGATTTTAGTTTAGTGCAGCCTGAAACCCAAATGAACTGGTTCCAGAAAGCCTGCAATTGATCAGCCACCCTTTCAATCAGAGCCCATAGCTGATCAGCTATCACACTCTCAAATAGTTTGTCCAAAAAAATGAAATATTGAAAATGGTTCTACAGTTACTAAATTATCTTTTGCTAAATTTGGTTTCTTTGGAGTGAGCCTTCTAATAGTTTCCTTTAAACAGAAAGGTAAATGATCCTTTCATGGATATCTATTAATGATATATGTGGCCCATTCAACAGTCACCCCCTTTGCTACTGCTACTGCTGCTGCTTCTGTGTCTAGGCGAGATGTGAAACTGCGAAAATGCAGACACCTTTTTGGTGAGTTCATTCTGCAGTTCCTTTTGCCTGACCCAGTGTGAGAAAGATAACACAAGGTTGCCATTACCAGGGTATGTCCAGTTGTGGCTCAAAAAATACCACAATTTTCAAGGAGGCTCCCTTTGCTAAATTTAAGAAACACAGTGGGCAAGGATCTAGGGAAATGGTGGTGGCTTTGTCGCATGCATGTGCCTGTCTACATCTTCAGGCCATACTGTCTGAAACTGATCCAATTTAACCTTACTAAACAGTGCATTGAAAATATTTAGATCTATTGGTATCAACAAGGAATCAAGGTACTGAGAGATGCTTTTAACCTTAAATTTAGAATGGGCTACCAGTCAGTTACAGTTATCAACATCTTATTGTAAAAAGTGTTTTTGTCCAGAAGAGATAAGACCACAGACTCCATGGAAAAGTCCTACCTGTTGGTCTAAAGCAGCCTCAATTAGCTGGATATTGTGGCTTCTTTTAGTGACCTAGTATACATTTGTTATGATATCTTCTGGATGCTTTCCTGACAGTCACCAGGTTGAATTCCATTGGGGCCAGTACATGCAATACATGAAAACTGTTTCTATGACTGGAAGGTATTCTAAGGCTACCAAAAAAGCATGCTGGATTAGTCAATTCTAAGGCTGCCAGATCTCAGGACACCAGCTGATATTTAATGGAATATCTATGTATCCCTAGATTCCAGATGGAGTAACAACTTTCAAGGTGAGCAGCACTGGAAGAGAAAGCTTGTTATTGCCATTTTATTATTGTTTAAAGCACAGAACCAATCTCTACTTGGTCTGGCACAACAGCTCACCTGGCCCAGCATGAAGATAGCAATTACACTTATACAGTATATTGCTCTATAATGCTTAGAGCACTCTCTGGATAGTTCACAAGGCAATTAGCATTTTGCCCTTAACAGGCTGAATACTTATTTTATCGACCACTGAAGGATGGAAAGCTGAATCAAGCTTGAGTTCATTGGATTGAACTCAGATAGTGAGCAGTGTTTCGGGTGCAGTACTGCAGTTTAGGCACCATGCCACAGGGTAGTAAAGCGATATCTGAGAGCAGGGAGACAATTGCTGGGGCACTTTCCACTCCCCCAAATTATTTATGCATACATGGGTACACTATGAGGCTGGAGTCAACTTGCTTTGGGATTCTTGACCAAATTTTGGTTCCCGATGCATATTTCTCTCTCTTTTTCCTCTCCTGGAATGACTACCAAAACCCATTAAACCGAGGGAGATGTGGTTTGTGTTATTTTATATTGAGACAAGAGTTATGTTGATTCAGGAGATCTTAAATGGTTGTCCAGTAATATTTCAATTAATGTACAGACAGCTTTAGACATAGTGGACAAATGTTTTATACTCAGATTAACCTTCCTTCCTTGCACCATGCCTGGAGTTCTGCATCTAATAGTTTGGTTTGGCTTATGGCTAACATATACTTTTTTCTATTTCTAATTAGATATGATTCATTTGATTCAGCCTACCCAATCATCATTGGAAATAATTTCCTCACTGATTATATTCCATGCAAGGAATGACAAAAGTGATCCTACCATCTAATGAAAACATTTTTTATCCTGGCAAGTTTGTCAGTACCAATGAAACCTGCTTGCTCAGGGCCTAGAAGTTTTGTGGAATTTCTTGTTTTAATTTAAATTTTGATTTCCCCCTCCCCTTTCCCACTTATAATCTTGTAGTGACATTCCTCATCATTTTATAGAAGTTAAAGATGAAAGCACTACGACTTTGCTTTGAAAATACTGACAATTCCACATTGCAAGCCCCAGAGTTTGTAGATACAAGCATCGCATTAACAATCCACGAATTACTGATGAAAAATTCATGTCACTATAATAAGTTTCATATTGGTAAAAGTCAGAAAAAAGTGAAAACAGCATTTCTAACATGGAAATCAGTAAAATATTCACATAATGCCTTTGAGTTGCTTTCCCTCATACCCAGTATACCAAGGATTGCATTGCATATGCAAACTGTGTAGAAAAGTTCATTCAAACAGAAGCCCAAGTTAAATGAAGTATTGTGACCAGATCTAGAACAGCAAAATTTGATGTATATTGCTAGCCTTAGTTAAGTTAGGAGTTGGAAATCTCGGGGAGTTGAAGAACCAAAGTTTTGCTTCTAACCACACCATTTACATTAAAAATGCAAATAGGGACAAACCCTGAAGGCTCTGAAGTGAAAATCACCACTCTTGGAGGCTTTTCTTCTTCTTCTGCCATATCCGAATCCAAATATAGGCAATCATCATGGCAATCATCCATGAAGACTATCCTGAAAATGTAATGTAGTGGCCTTTAATCTGCCTTCCACATTGCAACATGACACTCGTACCACTGATCCAATTCTGCAACTCACTTTCTGTTCCTGAGCCCTTTTGGCACACAAAGTCCTCCTCAGCCCCAGGCCAGTATGGATGAAGCTGCTGCCCTCCATCAAGATGGATTCAAGTAGGATTTAATCCACTTGGGGACCATTGCCCTACCCTGTTGACTTCAGTACCTAACGCCATTAGTACTCAGGGTGGTCAGGCTAGTTAACCACTGCTTGACAATCAACTCAAATTGCTGGCAGTATGGTCTACTCCTATGATGGTGAACCTTGGCACTCTAGTTGTTCTTGGACTTCAGTTCCCAGAAGCCCAAGTCTCTGTGAATCCACATGAATGGCTTTACTGCACGTTCGCGCAGTAAACCCATTTGGGTAGATTCACAGAGACTTGGGCTTCTGGGAACTGAAGTTTAAGAACAGCTGGAGTGACAAGGTTCACCATCACAGGACTCTATTACCATAGCAAGCCAACCTGGCCAGACTCTCTGGGGGCTTTTAGAGGTAGAAATACGTGTTTTGTTTTGTTTCTTTGCATTTTTAAATAGGGATGGGGCTGTGAGATAACCTGGAGATTTCATCATGTTCACTTCTGAATGAAGGTCACAATATTATTTACATTCAGAACAATATGATCTACAACAATCAGGCATGAGATACTGTACTACTAATATAGGGGTGTCCAACAGTTTTCCCTGACTTGAGCAAGCCAATAGATGCAGTGTACTGAAGGCAATGCAATAACCACCCTCTGTGCCATTCACTACCACTCTAAAAGGCTGAGAGAGTTCATCCATCTCCTGAACCTGTTTCAGTCAGGCATGAAGAGAAGTATTCTTAAAATGTGCATAAGGAAGAGGCCAGAATTTACCAAAGTCACTTAATTATGGCATGTAAATGGCAAGACAAGAGCCTGCAAGAAAAGTTTAATAGAGCAACTTCAGACAACTTTCCTAGATGACTTCTTGAGATAGTATGTGATAATTCTCACATCACAAAGATGTAGTTTTGCCAATCCTCTTTGATAAACCACTGATAAATTCTTACGGGGCACAAACGTGCAACAAATTAGCTTTGCTCTCAAGTTCATGTCAACACTTAGATTTATACTATTCAAGAACTGCAATCAACATCCTTACAGTTAATTACTTGTGTTAATACAGTAATACCTCCGATAACGCTAAGACTTGGTTCCACAAGTCTCGGTGTTATCCGATTTTTAGTGTTATCTGATGCATGTTAAAATCCTATGGGATGTATCGGATAACGTTAAAGCTCCATAGAGATACAGTAATACCTCCGATAACGTTTACCTCAGATAACGCTAAAATCACATGACGTTAAGTAATCTGGGGAGGAGAATTGGATCGAATAACGTTAAGGTCCTATGGGAAGTATCGGATAACAACCACTAAAGCCTGTGCGGTTACAATGTATCTCTATGCAGCTTTAACGTTATCCGATACATCCCATAGGATTTTAACATGGATCGGATAACACTAAAAATCGGATAACACCAAGACTTGTGGAACCAAGTCTTAGTGTTATCGGAGGTATTACTGTACATTGTAACCGCACAGGCTTTAGCGGTTGTTATCTGATACATCCCATAGGACCTTAACGTTATTCGATCCAATTCTCCTCCCCAGATTACTTAACGTTATGCGATTTTAGCGTTATCCGAGGTAAACATTATCCGAGGTAAACGTTATCCAAGGTATTACTGTAATGCCATTGTTACTTCCCTGTGCTTGCCTATATATACCTTTACTTCACTCCACTCTAATATGTCTGACAAAGTGGATTAATCCACAAAAGCTTACACTGAATATAAAAGTTAAGTCTCTAAGGCAAATTTTCCAACCTTTGGTTTTTGGATTTCAATTCCCAGAGGCCTAGGTCAATTCCCCAAAGCACGGATCAGCCAATGTACTGACTTAGGCTTCTGGGAATTGTACCCCCCCTGTGGGGTGTGGGCCCCACATTGGGAACCACTGCTCTAAGGTGATAATACATTCTTGTGTTTTGTTTTTCATCTTCTTTTGATTTCATCTGACTACAGAAAACTATGAGGAACTAGCATTGTTTATCAAGCCAGAAACTTCCTAATCTCAAATAGTGATTGATTTGCATTACTGGACAAATCAAAGAATGCTGATGGAGTACGGCTATTGGATTCACTAAAGTTTATTGCCTTTTAGTACTCAATTTTCACCAACAACAATAATAAAGGAAGTCCTTCATTTAAAGACAACAATAGCCAAATTACAGTGCTGGTTTGGAGGTGCACAGAAAGAGCCTCCTCAAAGATTGTGGTATTTTTGAACCACAATTTGGCATACCTGGTAACAGCAACCTTGTGTTGCCAGCTAATCTTTCTCACACTAGGTCAGGAGAAAGGAACTGCAGAATGAACTCGCCAAAAGGTCATTTTGGCAGTTTCTCAAAGTAAATTAATTATATTCCTGAATAGAATGATAAGCTGTGTCTCGTTATCCATGCCTTTTCAACTGGAAAGCATTCTGTTGTTTGGGCTTCTCAAAAATCCTAATAACAGCTCCCCAAAACTACAGAACAATTCCAGAAAAATCTTAAAAAGTCGACTACAACTTTAGATACAGTTCATAGAGCTATTTTCCTAACTATTGAGGGGAGTATTTGCATGCATGAAAGTTTATAGCAGGAATGTTGAGGTCTCTGTTTCCTCCATGAAGATCTGGCTGGCAGGGCATGTGTGGGAAGTGGGCCAGACGGCCAACTTGGTCGCCTGGCTCATTTAAATATCCCACCTCTCTCCTCAGTATTTTAACTTGAATTTTAACTTTTATGTATGTGTTTTAATTGTTTTTAGTTGTAAAACTGCCCAGAGTCTTCGGAGGAGAACTTTGCTGCCCCTCCCCCTGTGCCTATACCAACTGCCAGGGGAAGAAGCAGCCAGGGCAGGTTGAGGACCTTGCCGCCCCTACCCCTGTGCCCACCCCAACATATTGTAATGTAATGTATTGTCTGTAAGCCGCCCTGAGTCACCACAGCGAGTGGTCGGCAATATAAATTTGAACTAATAAATAAATAAATAAATAAATAAATAAATAAATGCTGGTATCCACACATCCAGTGATGTTCATTGCTGGAGCTGAGAGAAAGCAGCAGTATCCATTTTCTTTCTGCCACTTTACCTCACTTTTCCTGTGTTTCCACCAGACTACAAATGATCAGCGTTCTAACGTGACCAGAGAGTATTTCCCATGGACATTTCTTTCTGCTTTATTTTTTCTCTTTTTTCTAAGCTTACCTATTTATCAGCTTATTCATATGTTGCTTTTCTCTCCATAGGGGACCCAAGGTGGTTCACAAACAAATTTATTTTGTACAATTTTTTTAATTGTACAAAATGCCATACAAGCTATTCTAAAAACAATTAAACATTTATCAGTATTAAAATCACAATAAAATATTATAATTAAAAATAAAACTATATAAATTCAAATAAATATAACATTCTTGAACCCCTCTCCATTTATTGCTTAAAAGATTGTCTGAAAAGAAAGGTCTTTGCCTGGCAATGGAGGTACACCAGCTCCCTAACTTCATGGGACAATATCTTTCAAAACCTGGGGGCCTACATTAAATTAAATTGAAGGACTACAAGATGTCCACCTCTTGTTTAGTTTTAAAACTGAAATGAGAACAATTATTGTTTGCGTATAGTTAGAAAGCAAAAGGCCTGAAAAGACAGAGCAATGCATTATTTATCCTTCAATTTTGAAATTATTTTTGATAGTAGCTATACTTGTACTACATCTGTTAAGTTTATCTTACAAACTATATTCTTTTGCCTAATAAGAAAAATATTATCCTCTATATCCTGCACTTAACTGGTGAATTATCCCAATGTTAAACAGCACCTAAATCATATAGGTAAATTTTTATACATGAACTTTTAAATACTTGAAGAGTAATTACAAGGAATAGATTAGTGGAGAGTCTAAGAATATTATGCTAGCACTTCAGTTAACTGCTACAATAACCTTACACAATGAGTGCTCCACTAGCTTACAGAAAGACAAGTACACCTTTGTGCTCTTACTGCATGACAGTTTAATAATGTCACATTTCCAACAGTTACTGTTTTGATGCCAGAGTGAATTTCTACATCTGTTTACCTGACATTTCACCATATGTTGGAAAATATTATCTACAATAATAAAGCAAACTAAATCCTAGTGCTAAATCCTAGTGGAAAAAGCATACTAGCGAACAAAGTATTTGGACTCAAAAAGACATGTTCACATCAGTGTTATATATACTGTACATATACAACCAATTCTCTCCAATTATTCAAATACTGTATGTTAAATGTACAAGGAACCTTTATTGTTGATGGTGATAATCATAATGATTAAAAATTGGTATGTACCAAATCAGTTCATTCACGCAGCACAATGCAATGAGGCTCAACATTTGACATGCCACTAACTTGACCATTATTGACATAAACTATATAATGTGAGAAGTTGCCTGGATAGATCAGCAAGTTAAATATTTAGCTGCAGAGCCAGAAACTGAGTACAATTCCTCTCTGTGCATCCCAGAAGAGCCAGCCTGTGTGGCCCTGGGCAAACTGCTCAGTCCCAGGGTACCCCCAGAAGAAAGGAATGGTAAACAATTTCTGTTTGCTCTCGACTTAGAAAACCCTGCAAAAGAGTCTCCATAAGCCAGGATTGACTTGATAGTACACAATTATCATATCATATGAACATTGACAGGATAGCCTGGTGAGTTGGGTATCTGGCTACAGAGACCAGAAACTAGGACTTTAATTCCCCCCCTTTTTTTTTTGCCTTTTAGTGAGATGTTTTAATAATTAGTTGTTACATATTCCCAATTTTGCAATATGGAGTCAAAGATTGGACACTGACTAAAGTATCTGAAAAGAAAATCAAAGCTTTTGAAATATGGATCTACAGACTGCTGCTAAGGATATCAATGGGCTGACCATGTGACTAATGTAGAAGTGTTGTGCTGGATGGATAAAGAACAAGAACTGCATAAGACCATTAAACAAAGAAAGCTCCAATACCATGGGCATATCATGAGGAATAGCATAAAATACAGAATATTCTAACTCACTATGCAAGGGAAGATCCTTGAGAAGAGAAGCTCTGGACATAGACACACCTCATGGCTGAAGAACTCAAGAGATTGGTGTGGAATGTTCCTCAGAAAAATTGTTCTGAGGAGTTAAGAACAGGAAGACCATCGCCATGATGATAGCTAATATTTGGAATGGATACAGCACTTGAAGAAGAAGTGCCTTTTAGGAAAAGAGCCAGCATGTGTGGCTTTGGATATGCTGTACAGCCTGAGGGTGACCCCAGAAGTAGGGAATGGCAAACCACTTCTAAGTACTGTACTCTATACTTAAATAACCCTGAATCTACTTGACAGCATGTAATGAATATGTAATGCCAATGCAAACTTAGAAATAATCACATATTTATTATGGTTGTAAGACTGTTATCCTACTTGCCATATTACTTAGATGCTTATCAAAATTTTGACCACAGCTCCTTAACCTACAACTAGCAACTTTGTATCCTACTATTGGATCATGGCTTGGTCTTCAACAGATAATAACTACAGCCCTACCATCATGCACATTTGGTTAAAAATAAAAATAAAACAGTCCATTAATATATCTCTGTGGCTGAAGCAGTTTAAAATTACTGCTATAACAACCTAGTTTCAAGTAGCAATAGGTTCCCATTCATTTAGTATTGGGTCACATAGTTGAAAATACTCAAAAAGAGCTGTTTGGTACATATACACATCTTGCCATCAGGTTCATACTCCATGTTCATCAGTATAAAATGTAGTACAAACATAGTTCATGATACACTCTGAAAGGGTCACTGTTGGTAAAGAAATGCTCAGAAATTCAGTCATGTTGGGTTGTTTCTTGGCTGCTCTCATTTCCATTGTGTTCTTATGATCATTTTACAGAATTGTGGACTTTTTTTGCAGTTTAATATTTGTGACATTTTTATTTAAGTGATTTCTTTAAAAAAATACTATGTATACAGATGAACCGTGGCTAAAAACAAGTATTAAGAAGCATCTTAACATAGTTTGTGATTTGACCTTTCAATTTATCTGTAAAACTGCCTAGAATTTGGATTGGCTTTGAAAGGTACAATAGGTTTCAAGAGATTAACAGGACATTATTTTATACAGCTTGTTAGGGCATTTTAATGGGTATTGTAGCAAGATTCCTGCCCACTGTGTGAATATATCTTTAAGACACTTGTAGAGCTCTAGACATAGCTGTTAGCTGTTGAGGCATAGACTGATTACACAGCTGTGATTGCTTGGGGAAGTGACTCAGTGTTGGGCACAGCTGTGACCACTTTGGGAGTGGTTCAGCAGCATTACAGTATAACTATAGCCCACCTGAGATGGGCTACTCTGAGGAAGAACTGTGATGAGAACTGACTTACAGGGGGAGAAGATGTGCTGCATGAAGCTCTGCTTCTACTAAGAACTATCAGGTACTCTACATTGCTGAGAAGATCACACTGACTTGGACAAACTGCAGTCAGTGTTTTGCTGGCAGGACTCTGTGCATGCTCAGTGGACTTGAGCCTTCAGGATTCCAAGCCCTAACTGAACTGTGGGGCTTGAAGACAGAACTATTCACTGAGACTGTATGTGTGTGTCTTCGCACCCAAACCTTCTCCTGTCACAATAGCTAACTGCTAGTCTGCTATGTTAACACACATATGGCTGAAAATCCTTGATAGAGAACTTTGTCCTTGTATTCAGGGTTTGTTCAAACAACTCATAAAACCCAAACACAGTTGTTCATGTATCAATACCTGGCTTCATATGTGCCCATGTAAGTGTACCTACCCATAACAGCAGAGCTTTAAATTGTTTCCCATGTGTATAAGAAATTCACTGTGCATGAGACCAATGTTAATCTCCTTGATTGCTCTAGAAACACTTCAATGTTATACATTAGGTCATTATGGCTAATAAGTCATATGTTATGGCCATGGTCATATATGTTCTGGTACTCCATAACTATATAATATGAAGGACACACACAGAGAGAATGTAGCTATTCTTCCAGTACATACAAGACATGTGGTTTGCCTATTACAGAAATCTAAACTATACTAAAATCCTTTTATAATTTATGCTGGAGGTGATGGAATTAAACCACAAGAGTGCAGGAATGCAATATTAGTGCCTAAGCGATTTCTTCTAGTCTTTCAAATATTCAAATTATGCACAATTTACAGAGTTACATGCTGCTTTTTTAATAGGGGAGAAAACACAGGAAGCAAACAAAACAATAACTCTATTGATAACATATATGCCCTACTAAAGAGACTTGTGGAATATTCTAATCACATACTAAAATCTCATGTTATTACTCTAATTAACCTGTGGGTTTCTATAGCAAAACAGTGTTAAAAGCATTCTATCGAGATCACTCTACTATTTTTATTTTAGATATTTTAAAGACATATATTTTAAGAACAATCAATTTAATTTGTGTATATACTTATCTTCTCAATGAAGTGTAATAAATTGCAATTTGTTGCAACAGAGATATTTTTATTATCTGTTTCATACAACTGACATAAGAAAAGAAAAATCTATTGAAACAGTTTTGAAGTATAAAAAATATGTGTAAGTATGTTTTAATTGAACAATATATTCCCTATAAAACTAATTATCCAGGATCGTGAAGTTCTCCCTGGGATTCTCACATCAACTTTTTAAAATCCCCGTTCTGCCTCCAAGCTTAATTCTATTCTAATCAGTAAGTCTCCTTTGAGAATCAAGACAGAAAATGTTTCCTTGATTTAGTCTGAAAGGCATACTTGAGGGCAGTAACTATTTCACCATCATCAACTTGTAAGATACAACTTGAAAACAGCTCTCTCTCCAACCCACATCTGTGTGCATATGAAGGAGATTTAACCTAAAAATTGTCAGGAAATTATTCCAAATAAGGTTTGCACAAACAATGGCTGCTACTCATATCTGAGCATACATTTTCCCTGGAAGTCATTTTCTCAGTTGATGGATGAGTCTTCTTCAAGATCCATCCTCCAACATGAAGAAATCTCATTTCCAAGAACGTAAGCAAAAATGCCAGGCACAAATAAGAGAAATAAAGAACACCTGGTGGCAACAAAAAACTCAGGAACTCCAAAGGCTGTCTGACGCACGTAACCCAAGGAACTTTTATGATGGCATAAAAGAACTATATGGACCATCCCACTCTTCATCAGGCACCCTGAAAGCAGCTGACAATGTTACAATCCTTACAGATGGCCAAAAAATGCTGGAAGGAACACTTTTGCACGCTTTTAAACTGAAACTCTACCGCTGCTGAGGGTTTTCTTTTAGAAGTGCCACAACATCCCCACCAGCCACAGATGGCAACTCCACCAACATACCTGGAATTCTGTGAGGCTATGAATAAGCTGAAACCCAGAAAGACTCCTGGGTGAGATAACATCGCTGGAGTTAATCCAGAAGGGAGGAGTGCCTCTAAAGACAGGATCCACTTAGACAGTGTTCTACTGGTGGAAATGTGGAATCCACAGAAACTTGCAGTCCCTCATATGGGATCTGGATGGATGGGAAATCCTACAGAAGACTAACAATCACAGGACAGAAGACAAAGTTCCCCTGCAAATACCAGCAGAATGTTATAATTATTACTTCGTTTTAACTTGGATATTGTACTTCTGGAAAGTTCTGCATTGAAAACAAGGATCTTTCAGAAGCTTCTTTGAACTACCAAAATATAAGAGGGTATGTTATTATTTTCCAATGCTTCCCAATATCCTCTTGCACGATTAATTTGCCACCATTCCCAGGTGTTCTTCCAAGATGAATTTGTCAATCCATTTGACAATTTCTCAATGAAGGAAAACTCTACAACTCTAGAGAAGGGAGAACTGTGGAAGAGGCAGGAAAGTTGATTTATTGGCACAGACTATTTATCCCCTTAAAAGATCCTTGTGCACTAGTTTGCACTGTAGACAAAATGGGCCTATGCCCTTCCCTGAAATAGTATGGCTTTTCTACTCACCATAGTTGCTGCATTGTGCTCTTAGAAGCCATCTACCCAGGATTGCCTCTAGAAAGTAGATTCATAGTGCTATAAAATACAATGCTATTCCTATTTTCTGTAGTGCATTCCTTTTGGACTAAATTGAGCTTGGCAGGGAAGGAATGCTGGGTACTCATTTTACTGACCTCAGAAGGAAGCCTGAGTCAACCATGAATCTTGGTCAGGATCAAACTCACAACATTTTGGTTGCAGCACAGCAGTTTAACCAATGCACCGCCAAGGTCATAACTCTGGCTTAGCTCAGTTGTTTAGGTATCTGGCTGCAGAGCCTGAGGTTGGGTACTCAAGAATACTATTCCCCACTGTACCTCCTTGGAAAAGAATAAGCCTATGAAGTCATGGGCAACCTGCAAAATCTACCCCCAGAAGAGAATAGTAAACCACTTCTGAGAATTCTCTACCTATACAACTTTGGAAAGGGCTGCCATAAGTCAAAATCAATTTGTGAGCACACAATTTATAAATAGTAATTTATAAATAAATCTATCTTCATGTAATTTACTTTAATACTTTCTTGAAAACTCTGAGTTGTCTCCTCCCCTCCTGATGTTACTGACCAGACATGAAGGAGCTGCAAGAAGTACCCATTTTATGAAGCACCATTTAGAAAGAGTTACCTAGCTATGGTGAAATGCTGATGGATCCAACAACGTTGTGTTTCAAATAATTTTAGGGTTTGCACATATGTGAAGGCAAGCTGGATGTTAGCACTCCACAGACAAGACCATCACCCAAGATCAACCAGGCAGCGAAGATAAATATGTCAGATGGTCCCTCTATTAGTAAATTGTAGCAAGACATCATAACAAGGTGTTGATGGCTGAAACTATAGCAGCACCTGATCTTTTAAATAGTAAATGGGTGCAATGTAACTGTGAATTCTGCAATAGTTTAGCATGCTTTTGATGTGTTCAAGCAGGTGTGTTAAAATAGGGGATATTGTGAAAAATGAAGCAGCCCCCCAACCATTTCCTCACATGTGTCTAGGCACTATAATCCCACCCAACTTTATGTGTCATTAATTACTTAAAAAGAACAGCAGCAAATTTATGGCTAATGTTAAACTGATCCCCACCTATTTAAGCTACTTAGAAGGAAAATTAATGTCTGACAAACATTTGAAGTCTGCCATGAAGACTATGACAAATGTAAAGTAAATTATGTTTGCAATTGCCAGTATACAATTTCCCCTTATTGTGTGGGGTTTGAAACATCAGAAAACAAAAACTCATTTCCTATGCTGTTACTTCTTGTTTTCCTTATGAAGGCAGAAGCCCTCAAAGGTTAGGGATTATTTTTCAGTATACATTCCTTGTTTATCACTTTCTCACACCATATCTATTTTTTAGTAACTGATTAGTCTCCTTGGGATCTAGCTACATCTCTGATATTCTTGGATGTTTACTATCTTGACACATGCATTCATATACATTTTACCTATGCATAAATGTAAGCAAACTTCACATTTTTTTTACCTACATATTGTTCCAAAACACACATGCAAAAACATAGACAACGCAGAAATACACAGGCACATGCATACATATATATGTATAAGAAGATCCAATGGGAATCCCAAAGGGAAATGTGTGGGTTATTGTTACAATATCTGTCATCCATGTAAGAGAAACAGAAATGAGATGGGCATTAAATTTGCATACAGCCTGAAGCACAGAGGTTCCTCTATGTGGAGAGTTGATGGGCATATCTGGCAGGAAGATTCTGTCAGGATTAACTCAGGAAAAATACCCCTAAGGAGATAATTTGGAGACACCATGAGAATTTGCTTCAATACAGGGAGAGAAACTCAGAATCCATTGCAAAGGGTAATAACTAGAAGCTATCACAAATGCTATGGCACAATCAAGGAGATAATCTGTTTTAGTTAATTAAAGCTGAGCTTAATATTGTTAAAAGCAACTTTCACTCAGGTCTCACGGCATTTACAGAGAAAAAGCAAGTTAAATACACATACAAGAAGAAAGAGAAGAAGAAAGGTACAAACCAATTAAGAATAGAAAATAATTAGCATTATTTAGGATTTTACTATTCAAGGATGGGCAAAAGGAAAGTGAAAATCATTATGAGAGAAACCATTATAACTTAAAAGCTCAAGGGAATGATGTGCTATACCACAGATCTAACTACCATACTAGTAGGGACGCAAAATGTTCAAAACAGAGTGTAAACACAGCCTGAAATAGAGAGGCCCATTCCATAAACAAAAATACCTTTAGGTTCTTCAAGTGTAAATGAAGTCCTACTTAATGTGAATCTCTATGGAAGCCAGAGCATGTTTTGGTGAACTCCAGGAGCCCAAGAAGCCAAAGGCTCAGATATAACAATGGGAGGAAACTATCTTAACATCACCCTAAACTCAGATGCAGGAATAAATTATTTGGACTTGCACTGATTTTATGTACATTTGTATTCGATAGTTAACACCATAGTAAAATGATGGAAACAATGGTGCATTGTTCATATAAATAAAATGCTTTCAACATAGTATTTAAAAAAGCAGGATGTGGATCTACGGTTTGATACTGGAAAGGTGCTCAAACACTGCTGCTTTGAAAATCAGCAATACCTATTACATTTATGTACTGGTCCACAGCACTTAGTGCACTCTCTGGGCAGTTCTCAAAGTAATTAGTATTTTGCCCCCAATTTACAGAGTACTCATTTTACCAGCCTTGGAAGGATGGAAAACTGAGTCAACAGGGAGCCTGTCAGGACTAAAATCACAATGTTTTAACTGCAATATTACACCACTGCACCACAAGAATAAAACACACTTGCTAAGTTCTTTGCTGTCATTTATCAAGGTTTTCTCAATTCAAAAATGAAAACTCAAGTTAACCTTGAAACCTGTCAGGATAAAACTCACAATGTCAGCAGTTTTGTCTGTAGCATTACAGTTTAACCCAGGGGTGCCCAAACTACGGCCTGTGAGCCAGAACTGGCCCCCAACACCAATTCATCCAGCCGATGCCATCCTTGTTGCTCCCAGAAGCGGAAGTAAAACACATTACTTCTGCTTCCGGGAGCGATGAGGATGGCACAGGCCAGGTGAATTGTCATCAGGGGCCAGATCTGGCCTGCAGGCCATAGTTTGGGCACCCCTAAGTTAAACAGAGAAAATTACAGCTTAAAATCTATCTTGTCCTGTTGCAAAATAGATTGCAAGGCATGTTTTACTTCCCCTTCCAGTGGGAGGAACCACATGGCAGGCCCATAGAACCACATGACCAGCCCATGGCCTGAAAAGTTTGGGCACCCCTGGTTTAACCACTGTGCCACCAGGGCTCAACTATTTTAAAATATGTAATATGGGATTAATGTCTACAATATCAAGAGGTAAAGAGCAACATGCAGGAAGAATTTATAGACCAATAATGTAGAAACAAGCAGCTCCACTGCACACTACCATGCAAACCTTTGTTCACATCTTGGTAAATACTACAAGTCAACTTCTGCATTGCCAGCTGCTATTTGATCTGAGCATACTTTTCCCCCTGCACCAGGACCCCTGGAAGCCTGGTCTTGGAGGCCAGTTGGTTCTGGACAGCAAGCAGGAAAAATGTCATTGGCGTGAATTTGTTTAAGATGGATCACAACTTGCCATGAAGTGACCCACACATATGATCTCTAAGCCATCTCCTGTGGCACATATGAAATGAGACATGCAGGATTTAACATCGGGACTGCAATGGACTGCTGCAGCCTTGAGGATATTAACAAGGTGCTGGCATGGCCTCTTCCGCCTCCATCACCATTAGGAATCGGTTTCCTCCACTCATTTTGCCGTTGGTCCCAATATGATGGTTTTCAGTGGCATTTCCTCCACAGAGGGGCTCTGTTGGCCCTTTGGGGGAGTCAGGTTATTTACTACCACCCAACACTTGGCGTTGAGTCGCTGGCTGTACGGTCTACTCCATTACTGTAAGTGGGATGTCTGGCTAGACATACAAAACGTCTGCATAAATGTAAACCAAAGAAAAGACTATAAAGTTCTGGATTATACCTCATTATGTCTCTTAGAATATAATTTCTGTAACACATTGGACAACAAATAGCAAACATCTCCTGAGGAGCCATGTTATCTGTTGTAGCAAAACAATCAAGCTATGTACCACTTTAAAACCAATACTGACTTATAGCAGAACATTGTTGTCAAGAAATCCATTGAAACAGGGGCAAGAAACACACCATTTGTATTTTAAATTTTACTCTCAATCAGTCCTACAATTTCCTCCAAAGCTTCACAGAAGGTATTCTGCACCTCAAAAGCTGTGAGAAGCGGGTGGGTGTTCTGGAGAGACATCCTACACATTAGAGTGGTGAGGAGTTGTGCAATAATAATAATAATAATAATAATAATAATAATAATAATAATAATAATAATAATAATAATAATAATAATAATAATAATAATAATAATAATAATAATAATAATAATAATAATAATAATAATAATAATAATAATAGATGGGTGGTCATGATTGTCCACCCCCGAACTATACAATGAAAAGCTGCATGTGAAAGAAGAAACCAGAGGAACCTTTTACGCTGTTTGGCCAGCCTTTTAATCTTGGAAGCATTTATGAATACCCCCAGACACTTCCCACTGTTAAATCTCTTTTTTGAATGGCATTTTTTGAATTTATTTTCCAAAATCAAGTTGATTGCACATGTCTAGCTACTCATCGCGAAAATACAAAAATATGCCTTATTGCCAGAATGTATATGACTCCAATACTGAAAGATCTGCACTGTTTGCCTTCACTTTTTAGGGCCAGTTCCAGGTGATATTTTTAACCTTGGATGCTCAAGATGGCTTGGGGTCTGGATATTCAAAGGATGGCATGTCTTTTTATGAAGCTCTCCGGGATCTTCAGGAGAACATTTGTAAGAATGCCAACAGATGCAGAGATAAGATTTGACAAAAATATGAAAGAGGGCTTTCTCTTGCGTGATTTTTGGATTGTGGAATGCAGTTTCCACTCTTGCTGCTTTCAGAAAAGAAGGAAGACATATATTTTGAATCAGAATTATTATAGTGACTTTATTATGGTGGTTATCATTTTCATGTGATAATAATTTTATGTCAGAAATTATTCTGGGTTGAAAGGATTTTTGCTGGAGAACCTCCACTCAGGGGATGCCCAAATGAGGCTCCTTTCATTTCCCAAGATTTTTTTTCCTACCGAAGTGGTCCCTTATTTATCTACTTGCAATTTCTTGCTTTCAATCTGCTAGGTTGGCAGGAGCTGGGACAGAAATGAGCACTTGGGGGCGTGGCTTGGATGGCGTAGAGACAACAGCGTTTTCCCTTCGCTCCGCCATTTGAATGCGGTATCAATGGGATTTTAAAGAGATTTAAAGAGACTTTTTTTTGAGTTTAACATACAAATAAAAGTGTGATTGCGGGTCCGCCAAGAAAAGAGTTAAAATCGGCATTGTGAAGGAGCTGGAGAGTGGGCTCGGAGGTTCGGAGCTCCGGGCGTGGGAACGACTCTGGACCTCGAAAGAGGGCCGGGGTGCGACTCATCGCTCGTTGAGCCGTTCCGGGAGCCGAATTAAGCTCTAAAGGGGTGCCGAGAGGCTGGAGACTGCACAAACAAGATCGGATGGTGACTTTTTTTTGAGCCTGAGTTAGACGCCGAAGCCTGCCCGAGGACAAAACTGGAGGCTGGTGAGTTGGGTTACGAGCCGTGCAAGGGCAGACGGAGCGTCAAAAGGAAGGAAGAGATTTAGCGGATCCTGAAGAGGCGATTGGGGGACAGAAGAGGAGAAAAAGAGGGGAGAGATTGCTGCTTGTCAGTCCCGACGGGGAAGGAAAGGGAAGGCAAAAAGAGAGCGAGAGCGAGAGTGTGAGGGGGAGCGAGACAAGGACGTGTCCACAATTCGGAACAAAGAACTAAAAGGACATACCTCGGAGGGTTTATTGAGTCCTGAGTTTGTCGAAGAATAAAAATTGAACTGCAAGTGCTTCTTATTAACTCTTTACAAACTCTTTTGAACTTTTTATAAGAAAATATTAACGCGATTTGGGGAAAAAAAAAGACCTGAAAATGGCGGAGTAAAACGAAACTTACTGGTTCCAAGCGGAATTTAGCAAGCCCCTACACAAGAAGCGAGGAACGGACGGAAGCGCCATATTGTCTCCTTGCTCTGGCCGTTTGCTTGTTTGTTGTTGTAGTCCGTTTTGTAGATTGTATGTTTGGTCCCTTTCTCTCTTTGTCCTAAGCTAATAGCAACTGGTTAAGTTTTAGTCCCCCCATTCGTTTATAGTGTATATTGTAGTCGTATATAGATTTCCCCCCCTTTCCCCCCCCTTCTCCTTCCTCCTTGTTTTTGTCTTAGTTTTTGTTGTTTCGTCTTAAGTGTGCTGGTCCTCTCCCCTAAAAATTATAGATATTTCTTTCTGTTCTTTGGGATTCCCTTCTCTTTTTCTTCTTCTTAATTTTAAATAAACATTTTACTTTCCTCCTTCTCCCTTTCCCTCCCCCCTTTTTTTTTTTTTTTTTTTTTTTTTACTCTCTGTTGTTAAGCCACTAATTTTGGTTATTAACTTTATTAAACTTATTAAATTAAATTACTAAATTTACTAAACTTACTAAAATTAATTAAAAAAGAAGGCAAAGGGGAGAAGGGGAAAGAAAAAAAAAAAAAAAAAAGAAATCACCACATATACATTTTGAAATTTTTTGAATTTTTAAGCTTTTTGGTACAAATTAAGGGGATTAATTTATTAGAATTGTTTAAATAAGGAGATCTTTGATCAATTTATTTTGTGTTACTTATTGGTCAATTGTATCGAGTAATCAATCAATTAATTAAGTTTATTATTTAGAATTTGGAATTTTTGAGTATAAGAGAGATTAATTGGATAATTAACTATTTAATTAAATAATTTGGGAATTAATTGAAGGAACTTGACTAAATTGATTAAATTGGATCAAATTGGGAAATAATTGGGATATTTGATTAAAAAACTATAAAGGTAAAATTATTACATTTTAATCCATATAGATTGGAACATTAGATTGATTACTGGAAAAAAAAAATTTTTTTTTCTTCTTTTTTTCTTTTTTTTTTTTGAATTACAATGGAGGGAGGGAGAGGGAGAGAGGAGGAAGATGCGGTTAAACCTAAAACTAGGAAAGATACGAGAGAACAAAAGGTGCAGAAGGAGAGAGAAGGACATAACCCATCACCAGCCCTGGAGACACCAGCCGTGACAGACACGCCCAGTTTCGCATCATCTGATATGGATAAGATGTTTAAGATGTTACAACAGATGTCATCAGAGATAAAAAGAAGTAATGAAGAAATGAAGAAGGATAGAGAAATAGCCAGACTTCAACAGGAGAGTCTGGTGAGATCCATCTCTGATCTGCAGAAAGAAGTCACAGAGAACACTAAAAAGATCAACATGATTACAGATACAGTTCAAGAGGATGTAAAAAAAGTGGCAATAACTGTGAACGAACTTTATATCCATGAACGTGCAACTGCAGCAAGAGTCTCGGTTCAAGAGAGAAGAATACTTATGGTGGAGGAGGGGCAGCGGAAGCAGAATATTGTGATTAGAAAAATGGTTGAACGAACGCCAGATAAGCTTAGAGAAAGGATAGTTGATTGGCTTAATTCGTTACAAATGGGGAAAAATTTTGTTCCGGAGGATTTTGGTGGTGTTTTTAGAATTGGGGGTAGAAGGGGAAAGAATGCACCAAGAAATGTTCTGGTAAAATTTGCAAATTGGGCGGATAAGCTTAAGGTGATGGCTTATATTAAACAAGCTGGTTCTGGCGTTCTAAAAATCGAAGACAACGATGTGGAAATCTACAACGATATTGCCCCAGAGGAAAGAAGATGGAAATAC
Source organism: Furcifer pardalis (assembly GCA_030440675.1). Taxonomy (NCBI): domain Eukaryota; kingdom Metazoa; phylum Chordata; class Lepidosauria; order Squamata; family Chamaeleonidae; genus Furcifer; species Furcifer pardalis. Next base: position 68,667,732 of record CP126896.1, on the reverse strand, counting down.
AGGATGAAACCAGTTACAAAATTGTTGACAGCCAAGGGTATTAAATATAACTGGAGATTCCCGCAACAACTGGGTTTTTTTTACGATAAAAAAATGCACATTATTGACTCGAAAATGGATGTTTTGGGCTACTTAACTCATATTGGTCTGATCAAGGTGGCTGCAAGTGATTGGATTGAATTAAGAACGGATTTGTGTGGGTCTGGGGAAATGACACCAGTTCTGAGAATGGAGGGGGAGGAGGGGGGAGCAGCGGGGGGGATGGATATATCAGATCCGAGTGTTGAATTAATAGAGTGAGAATAATATATAATAAAGAAATATTGGTGGAGGGAAGAGGAGAACGGTAGGGAAAGCAACGACATTCTGCCCCGATCCCCCCCTCCCCTCTTTGGTATACGGAGGCGATATCCTTGAAAAGGACGTGGGGAGGTTCAAACAAGTAGAAGAATAGGTAAGTTTTTTTTTTCTTTTTTTTTCTTTTTTCTTTTTTTCTTTTCTTGTTTTTGTTCATATTTTTACAGTGCTTTTCTTTAGATTAGTTTTAACATGTTATTAGGTTATGTTTGTTTATCACTTAATTTTTATAGTTTATTTAAGATAGGGGATAGGTGTTACACGTCCAGGGAGAATCGCAAAAAATTGTGGAAGACAATAAAATAGATGACTAAGAGTATTAAAATAGTAACATGGAATGTGAAGGGTACAGGGAATGTAATAAAAAGGAGGAGGTTACAAATAGCACTCAACAAAGAGAAAGCAGATATTATCTTTCTTCAAGAGACCCATCAGAAGTCTGCAGAAACGAATAAAATAGCCCTGAGAGGGATCCAAATTTATGAGAAGGCCTATGGCTCATCAAAGGCAAGAGGAGTTGCAACCCTAATTTCAGAAAAGGTAGGTTTTAATATGATACAAAGCATAGCTGACCCAGAAGGTAGATACCTTATAATTAAAGGAAATATAGATGAGGAGGAAGTAACACTTGTCAATATATATGCCCCAAATGATAATCAGGAGGAGTTTCTAAATAGGATGGGAAAAACATTAGAAAGAGAAGGTACAAAAAATATGATTATAGCGGGGGATTTTAATTTAATAAGATCAGAAATTGATAGTACAGGAAGTAAGAAAAAGAGCAAAAAATACATTTTGGATGATTGGATTAAGAAATTGGGGGTAAAAGATACATGGAGGGAAATCAAAGGGAATGAAAGAGAGTATACTTTCTATTCGCAAGTGCATAATATGTACTCTAGAATAGATTATATATTTGCTACAGAGGGGATAATTAGAACTATTGAGGATATCAAAATAGGAATGTTTAAAGAGTCTGACCATGCAAAAATATTAATAGAAATAAAATTGGATAGTGAAGGGAAAAAGGGGTATAATTGGAGATATGATCCGAGTTTATTCAGAGATGATGGAAGTAAGAAAAATGTAATGGAGAAATGGGAAGAGTACTGGATTTGGAATGATAATGATGAGGTCAGCTATAGCACGGTATGGGATACAATGAAAGCGATATTTAGAGGGGAATCTATAAAATTAAATAGTATTAAAAACAAACAGAAAAAAAGTAAATATCAGGAGTTAGAAATAAAATTAAAACAACTTCACCTGGAGCATGCAAGAACTAAGAATCAGAGAATTTTTGAGGATATACAAAAAATTAAGAAGGAATTGGATGGGAAGGACATAGAAAAAGTTAAAAAGGATATGATTTACTTAAAAAGAGAATATTTTGAGTACAGTAATAAGAATTCTAAATTATTAGCGAAGGCAGCAAAAGAGAAGAAAACTAAAAGTCAGATTGGGGTATTGATTGACAAAAATGGGAAGAGATGTAATAAAAAACTTGAAAAAATGAAGATAATAGAAAATTTTTATAATGAACTGTACTCAAAAAGGGAGATAAATTTGGATAAACTTAGAGAATGTTTTGAAACACAAGGAATTTCACAAATATCAAGAGAACATAAAAATATAATGGAGGGAGAAATAACAGAAAGAGAAATTGAGGGAGTAATAAAGAAATTAAAAGTAGACAAGGCTCCAGGTGAAGACGGGTTATCGGCGGAGTTTTACAAAGACTTTAGAGGATGGATTGTTCCGAGATTAAGTAAATTGTTTAACAAAATATTAGAGGGGGAAGCAACTCCAAGTTCATGGAACAGATCAATAATAGTTTTAGTCCCCAAGCCAGGCAAAGACTTAGAAAGAGTGGAATCGTACAGACCGATTTCACTAATTAATCAGGACGCAAAAATTTTCACATCAATAATGTCAAACAGACTGAGTAGTTTCATATTTGAATATATAAAGGATGATCAGGCAGGGTTCGTTAAAAACAGATACATGTCAGATTTAACGCGAAGAGTAATAGATTTAATAGATTTAGTAGAACAAAAAAAAGAGAAAGTGGGATTTTTGTCATTGGATATATTTAAAGCCTTTGACTCCTTACAATGGTTAACAATTCAAGAGATGATTAGATTATATGGATTTGGTACTAAATTTCAGGGTGTGATCAAGAAATTATATCAATCTGGAATAGCCAGGATTAGAATTAACGGTGAATATTCAGGGAATATAAATTTAGAGGCAGGTACAAGACAGGGCTGTCCGTTGTCACCAACGTTGTTTATTCTGGCAATGGAGTTTTTGGCGAACTCAATACGCCAAGATGAGGATATAAAAGGAATGAAAGGTAATAAAATTAATTTATATGCAGACGACACTCTAATTATTGCAAAACATCCAATAAAAGCATTTGAAAATATATATAAGCACTTAAGTGAGTTTGAGGACATGACGGGCTTGAAGGTCAATTGGGACAAAACTGAAATGATTTTTTGCAATGGGACTAAGGAAGAAGAGGAAAAAATTAAGGAGAAATATAAAATTCAGATTGGAAACAAAATTAAATATTTGGGGATAATAATATCTAATAAGTTTGGTGAGCTTAAAGGGTTAAATTATGTTAAACAGAAAAAGGAAATTGAACAAAAAATAATTCGGTATAATAAGTTAAATTTATCGTGGTTTGGACGGATTGCATTGTGCAAAATGATGTTGTTACCTAAATTAAATTTTTTATTTGATGCATTACCGATCAAGCTCACTGATAAAGAATTAAAGGAGTATCAGAATATAATCAATAGATTTTGTAATGGTAAACGAGGTGCTAGGATAGCTAAAAAATTATGGTATATACCTCAAAAAGAGGGAGGATTAGGAATACCTAATATTCGTGATTATTATAGGGCATTTCATGTAAGAAATGTTATCAAAATATTGAATAGAGAAGATGTAATATGGGAAAAAATTGAAAGAGAGGAGTCCCAGAAATTTGATAAATCAATATTTTTAAGTGAAAAAAAGGAAAATTTAAAAAAGATTTTCAGGTGTAAGTTGACAAAGACCACAATAGAAGAATGGAACAAAATAAAAGACGAGTTTGCCCCAGGTACTTCGCCTGTCATAGAATTGGACGACTTGAGTGCTTTTCCAATACAAATAGACAGCAGGATTAGAAATATATTAGTAGAGAAGGAGGTTCTCTTGTTGAAAGATTGGATTAACATATGTAAGGAAAGTGAAAGAAAAAGAGAGCTATTCTCGCAAATGCAGTTAGATTGGTTTAAGATTCTCCAAATAAATAATTGGAATAAAAAATATTTGACTGACAATAGTTTAAAGAGAGAGTTGACTTTATTTGAAATTATGTTAATCAAGTTTAGGAAAGGGAACATGGGTATTAAAGGGATAGTAAGTAAGATTTATAAAATTTTGAATAAAAGTGGAAATATACAGGAAATTTTAAAAAATAAATGGGAAGAAGAATTAAAAGAGACAATTCCAGCGGAAAATTGGAAGAAAAAATGGGGAAAAAGGATTATGAGATCCATGTCCGTTAGATTGAAGGAACATAATTACAAATTAATTTGGCGGTGGTACAGGACCCCAATCGGGCTGCATCGTATGGATAGTAGGATTAGTGATAAATGCTGGCGTTGTAAATATGAAGTGGGAACATATATACACATGTGGTGCTCTTGTAAAAGCTTGGAAAATTTTTGGGGAAAAGTGAGAAATGAAATAAATAACATACTAGAAAAGCAGCTCGCCTGGGGTCCGGAAACAGCTTTGTTAACGGAGGTTGATAAATTTAATATGAGTAATGATAATAAAGAATTGATGTCAGTGATGTTGTCAGCTGCTAGACTTTGTATTGCGAGAAATTGGAAAAATGCTGTTCAGATAAAAATACAAGATTGGTATAAAGAAATGTGGGAGCTGGCACTCAACGATAAACTTACCTGTGAGTTAAAAATAAAAAAAGGTAGAGCACAAGTTAATAATTTTTGGAGAATCTGGAAACCTTTTGTGGAATATGTGACTGTTAAGAAGAAAGGAGTTACCCCTGTACCGGAACAAAATGACTTTTGGAATTTATGAGTTTGCAAAATTCCCTGGACATTGTAAATATCACAGGGGTGATGATAAAGGGTGATTTATGATTGTGTAGGAAATTAAATGTATTAGAGAAAGAGTTAAAAAATGATATCAAGTATGATTTAAGCAGCTTCTATATGGGATGAGTAGAGCTTGGGTATTCTTTTTTATTATGGTTGATGTTGCTTATATATCTTTAATGTAGAGTACTCACACTGAGATATGGGAAGAAAACAAGTTCCTATTATATGATTTATTTCTTTCTTTTTTCCTTTTTTTAATTTTTTTTATACTTTGTAATCTTTGTATAATTTTTTATTATTGTACTTTCTTAATGTTAATTTTTTTTATTGTATGTTTATATTGTTAAATACCTATAAAAATTTAATAAAAAAAAAAAAAAAAAAGAAATGAGCACTTAATCCATCATACAATACCGAAGTCTCGAACTGCCAACTTGCTGGCCTTCCAGCTAGCAAGGCAAACTTCTTAACCACTGAGCCACCGCAGCCCTGTGTTTTCATGTGATGGTTTCAATTGTTCAGTTTTATTTCCACTTGAATAGTTTCCACTCTTGCTTCTTCTGGAAAGGATGGAGAAACATATCTTTTTAAAACTGACTTATGATAGTGATTTTATCACTATCTGTTAGATAGTAACAGATTATCTATTTCCATACGTTTTTGTTTTCCCAAAATTAATTATTTTAACATGGAGTTTGATTTTTTACTCCTTTTATGATATTTTCTCCTGTTCATCTGGGGAAAATAAAATGAAATTTTTTTTCTATTGAATTGCTGCATTGTCACTTTAATGAATTTTCTTTCTTTCTCTCTCTCTCTCTCTCTTTCTTTCCACTTATACCCTACCCTTCTGGTGCAAGCACCACTCAGGGTGGCTTAAAATCATATAAGATATCAAATACAAAGAAATAAATTACGACAACAAAAAAATAAAAGTAATATACATAACAAAAACACAGCAAGGACAGCCATTTCCATTTCTGTGTATTGTTAATCAAACTTAATCAGCAGTACACAGAAACTGAATATCCCCCTTCACCAAAATGATGCAACACAACAATTGTATAGAAAAATATTTTACTTTGAACATTGGAAATTCCGATATTCTGCACCAGCTGTCAGTTGTTGCATGATAATCAAAATTAGGTCAATAGAGGACAAAAATGGTGCTGGGACATGGGGAAATCACATCAAATGGCATTTTGCTCCTCACCCTAATGTCAAGCTGCTTTTTAAAAGCCACACTACCACTAACCTGTGAGAGCCTGTGTAGACAGGCCTTAATGTAATAAATAATAACAACAATAATAATGCTGACAATGATAATCGCAAAACCTGCAACAACATTCGCAGCTATCTGGAAAAAAATAATAATCAGACTTTTTGGAAACATTTCACAATGTACAGAAACAACATTATATTAGCTTGTACTCCTGTGGTAGACAAAAAGAGCCTCCTCGAAGATTGTGGTATTTTTAAACCAAAATTGGGCATACCTCAGGCAAGGCCCCCTTGTGCCAGCTAATCTTTCTCACACTAGGCCAGGCGAAAGGAACTACGGAATGAATACACCAAAAGGTGGATTCATTTTGACAATTTAACCTCTGACCTAGACATGGAAGAAGAAGAAGAAACTTGTACTCCTGTTTAATAGAATTTATGGACTGAAATATGCTTAGGCAATGGTTGACCTTTCTGACTTCTCTGTCTATGACCATTTAAAAAAAAAAACTGTTATAACTTAGTAACAGCAGAAAACGGACATGCAATGGGGAGAGGAAAACACACACACTAAGATAGGCTTTTTGCCTGTCTGAAGCAATCCATAGTTTCTTCTGTACAGTTGTACCTCGCTTAAAGAGCATAATGCGTTCCACAGGATTGATGGCTCTTTAAACGAGTTTGCTCTTTAAGTGAAACACCATTGTAAATGACCAGTTGTGAGGGAGATTGCGATCCCCAATTTATTTGTTAAGCGAGTTTTTGGTTGGTTTTATTTGTTAAGTGAAGCGAACATTCAGAGAAAATTCTGCTTTAAGCGAGTTACTCTTTAAGTGAAACGCTCTTTATGCGAGGTTTGACTGTATTTGAATTTCCTCACTGCCCTCCCCTTTAAATTACAAGGTACATCTTTTATAAGAATTCAAGAAAATAGTGGAAGAGCAATACATAGATCTATTTGTGTCCTTCACCTTCAAGATAAAGATACCTTCTATTCTATTGAGACAATGAAACCTAAAAAAACCTCCCATGCTGATAGACTGAAATATTTTTGCTGCTACAGTGAGTCAAAGGTTAGCTCCCTCCTACCTGCATTTGACTTTGCATGTTCTAGTATAAGCACAAATGCACAGATAATATGATTAGAAAACAGCTTGTTCGTAGAAGGCCATAGTGTTCCCTTCTCAAGTCTCCCATGGTGCAGCACGCTGACAAAGGAATAATAAAGATGCACATTAATAGGCCATTGTAAAAAATATTTAATCCCACTTAGTGAATTTCAATGAATTTTACAGTCACAGCTGCCTTATGTTAAGGGGGAAAAACACGAATAAAGAGAAACTATTGTAATCATTAAAAGCCATCTTCCTTAGAAAGAAGCTATAACAAATATATGGTAACTTCAAAACAGCATTTTTCTCTGCTTTGTTATTAATAAAATAGAATAAAGCTCCAAATTTTCATTCAAAGAAACCATGATTGCTAGCTAGAGTAATAACCAAATCTCTTTTGGTAGTACTGTATATACTGATTGTGGGTATAATAGATCTGAAAGAAAAAAAATATTAAGGGGGAGAAGAACCTCTTCAGTAGAAACATTATTACAGTATTTTGCTCAGTTTGTGTGGCAATGTACTTTTATAAACTTGAGGCAAAGGTACACTTTACTAGCTGGTGCATAGTGTACTAGCCACCCTGCAAAGTCTGTTACTGCAGTGTGCCATTTCTGAGACAATGGAAAAAGTCACCTATGATATTCCACTATGCTTTATTTATTCATTGTATTTACTAAGAACTTTCAAACCTGCAACAGTTTTACATACATCTTGCTAACTTCATAGCAGCAGTTAATAAACAGTACAAAACCACAGTGAAGGGACTGCTTACTACTGTTACATGCCAGTCTCGCAGGAGACAATCCATTTCTCATACAAATTAATAGAAATAACGTAGGTGGCCCTGTCCAAAGATGAAAAGAAAAGCAAGATTAGGAGATTGAGACTTCATTTCCCTCATTAGTGAGTTGAAAATAAAGCAAGTCCTGAATAGAGTTTTGTATACAGAAAAAAAAACTGAATACAGAATGTTAGAACCTCACAGATGCATTTGTTAGCTGAAAAGCAATGCATTAAAAGATGGGTTTCCTTTCTGATCGCTTATCACTGTTAACACTGAGAATTTCAAATAATATATTTGATTTAGGTACTGTGCTGCACTCCCAGCAGATCACAGTAGAAAAGAATAGAACATAACATCTTTGAAAGGGAAAACCACAAGGGCTAGGGCAATATTTAGGCCCACTTATTGTGAGAGCACAGATCATCATGAAAGTCTGGAAATTATGCAAATGTACATGCTAGCTAGATTTAGCCTACCAATATTAAATAAATAAATAAATAAATAAATAAAAGAGCATGGATCCTGAAAGACATTTGCTTTTGTGGGGCAATACTGCTACCTGCAGGCTCAAGCATAAAACGACATTCATCAATTATTTCTCTCTAAGAGATAAACATTTTTCCAATGAGGACACACTTGACCCCAAAATTCTGGCCTATCTGTTTTTATTAAAGATTTTTTTTTATTGTGTTTTTAAAGAATTATCTTTTTCCTTTTCTATTTATGCTAGTTCATTATATGAATTTTTAAAATGGTCATTTTATCCAGTTAATACAAAACCTAAAGTACATTTTCTTTTATTCCATTCATCTCCCCCCACACACTATTTTTGTATTTTCTGGAAGGGATGCTTGTGAGTCCAAAAAGCACAAAACATAAATAACATAGACCCTTAAAATAAAAACTTAAAAAACTTAGGGCAAATGTTTGTATTCATTTCCCACCATACTTATTGATCACGAGATACACATCTTTTCCAGCAGACTGTGCCACTGGAACACATACAAAGAAGCTCCGTCAGAAGTATCCCCAACATTCAGCCAAAATAGAAAATTCACTTGAATGCAGTGGCTAGTATCCTACTGCTAGTTTTAACTAGAGAGTAGATCTATTGAATCAATTGCTGGTAAGTCAGTACTTAGCCTTTGAGTCAGTGGGTCTACTAAAGGAGTAGTAGGTGCCAGTATTTGAGTTGAGGGTAGCAATAGAATGATGGCCAGAGAACCTCAAAAATGCATGAAAATTCTTAGCAACTACAGAAGGTCTCTCTGTAATTGTAGTAATATCTAAAAGGGATTTCCTAAAATAATCGAAGGATTCTTATGGCTGTAGCTACATCTATTTCAGAGGAACACTTCATTAAAACTAATAAATATTACAGGATTAACTACTATGTAGATAATGGCATATTAAAAATAAGTTTAAAGAAATATGCCAAAGAAATATATGCAGATTCTATGTGTAGCTTTTGTGTGTGAAATGATGAAGAATGCATGCACTAAGTAACTTATATCACACCATCATGACTGTTAGGTTGCCTTTTCTCTGTTGCAGAATCAAGCTCACTGCTTCAATTATTTTGTTAAACAATGAAGTCAAAGTACATGGCAAAATTTTTGCCAGTTAACCAAAGTTCTTTTCAAAATTATTTTAGAAACCCCGTTAATAAGCACAGATGAGGAAGAAGAGTACTGTACTCTGCATACAGATTTTACAGTCGCAGTAACTGTACTGATTTCCTTTACAGATAGAAAAATAAAGAAAATAAGATTAGGCAAATACAAATATTACCAAAAATGCTTGTTAAAAAATAATTAAAACCATGTTTTTTTTAAACTTTCAATATGGCAACTCTGGTTATCTTGCAAGGTTTTCTACAGAACCTAATGATGTAATAACGATGCTCCCCAAGAAAAGATGTTGTCTGTTATTATGCTGAAGATCTTCTAGTACTAGAAATTAATAATCAGAGCATTCCAGAGCTGAAACTGCCAAGTACATTCTACTCAGTTTTCCTTTAAGAATGTATTCTGCTGATTACAAGTAAAAATATTTTCATGCTTACTGAAACAAATAATTCAATTCTCTTTTGAACTGTATTATAATCACAGTGAATATGTAGAAAGAAAGAAAGTGATATTAAGATTTAAAAATGCTAGAATTTGATCCCAATCATGACAAAATCATGTTTTTTAAAGTTTTCTATTACATTTCTATATTTAAGAATGAATTATTTCATTTTGACATTGCTTCTTATCTATACCAAAATTCTCTCTGCTTTCAAAACAGCATGACTATCTTACAAAACAAAAACAACTTCTTCTTCTTCTTCTTCTTCTTCTTCTTCTTCTTCTTCTTCTTCTTCTTCTTCTTCTTCTTCTTCTTCTTCTTCTTCTTCTTCTTCTTCTTCTTCTTCTTCTTCTTCTTCTTCTTCTTCTTCTTCTTCTTCTTCTTCTTCTTCTTCTTCTTCTTCTTCTTCTTCTTCTTCTTCTTCTTCTTCTTCTTCTTCTTCTTCTTCTTCTTCTTCTTCTTCTTCTTCTTCTTCTTCTTCTTCTTCTTCTTCTTCTTCTTCTTCTTCTTCTTCTTCTTCTTCTTCTTCTTCTTCTTCTTCTTCTTCTTCTTGTTGCAGAAAACCTCTTAAACAAAACAATGCTTTTGGATGGGAAAGAGTTTGAAAGAACATCAGCCAATGTGTTTTAATGCACAAATTTTCTGGAATGCCTTTGAACTTTGGCATTATTCAGTATTAAAGATCCATAATAGAAGAAATATATGACAAAGACTGTCAATTATGAAACATAAGCTCATACAAAACATTGTACTAACCCTAAAAGATGGATTACTTGTCATAATTTTACAAAGCTTTTGTGGATTCAGTATCTTATCCACATTACTGGTGCTATCAAGATTATTTTAAAACTTTATTTTTAAATGGATGTCTAAATGGTGAATTCTGACTGAGAAGAATGAATATCATAAATCACTCTTGAATTAAATCCTTAGCTCCAGATACTGTTTTCTATTTCAAACTACACAAGAGCTTTGTTTCATTCATTCTCAAGAGTCGATGAAATCATACTTTCTAAATTTTATATCATAAACATATAAAATAGCAATCTAAATATAAGTAGCTTTTAAACACTAGATAGAATAGGTATGATGCAGAATAATAATGTTTCACAGGCAACATATATTCTGAAAATCTATCATTCCATCTGAAATCTCACTTCCAACTCTACATGCTTTCTTGGAACTCTGACTTTCAATAACATTTATTTCTAAGTAATTGTACAAAAGATTAAAAACTTCACCCTTTCAATTTAAATGTCATTACACAAGAAGCAGACACTGTTGTTCAGTAAGATTTTGTTTCTAGGTAAGTGTGCATAAGACTTAAAAATGCTGCTGCTTAGAAATGTCATGAAGTTTACATAAGATTGTACATTATATTTATGAAAGTAACCATAGGACCAAGAAATATAAAAGGTAGTTATTTTATAACATGAAAATTCATATTTCTGCTGCTGTTAATAATAAGCAATCTCATATAAATTTTGCCTCACATTTTTCAGTTTAGTTATTGGGAGGGTTTTGGGACCAGAAGGAGAAGATAAACTCAATGGGACAATTACAGTATTAGGTAAATCTTTTTGCCTATCCTTTACCTTGGTTCTCAAGAATGATATTAACTGCTCCTCTAACAGGCAGTCTGAGCTGGACTGTATATCTGTAAATTAAATTATTTTTCTACCTCTTCTGCCTAATTATTTTATTTTTCAGGAATTATTTTAAAATAAAAGGAGGATAAAACACCCTATCAGACATGTATATTTTCCGCCAACATTATTTGTTCTACTCTTATTTGTGTGCTGAAATATAAAAAGTATATTGCTAACATTTTTATTGTTTTGAGTTAGAGAAATTAAGTATGCCTTTTGAATGAGATGAACAAGTTAAATAATTGAGTGAAATATTGCAAAGAAAAACATTTGACTTGATTGTGAATTAGGAAAAAACATGAGGTAATACACTAGCAAGTATGAAATTTAGTTAACACTTACTTCATACTAATAGGTTTGGAAAAATATTACATTCCTCTGTTTAGTCTTATGAGTTTCTCTGTTTCATATTTACTATAAAAAATTTACCCAGCTGCAGACATTATATTAAACCAAACTGAATCCTAATTTCACAATTGTACAAACTAAAACTATAACTACCCATTACATGGCATCTTGATTGGTACTGACTAAATTTTCCACAATCACTTTCAAAATTCCAGGAAGTGATCCACATTCACAATAAGAATAAAAATAATGGATGGAAGTTTGTTCAGCTGCAAGTGAAGGAAAACGTATGCAGTGATGCATCATAACTATAAGCATTTAAAGCTGTATTTCAAAATAATGCATGAAATAATGAGCTAAGGAAGGTATTTAAGGGAATGAGCCCACTATTATAATGGAAACTAAATCAAAGCTCAGTTTTGAGAATAATTATTTTGGTTTGATCTTTATTGTAATCCCTAGCTAACTAAAACACTAAATCAAAGAACATCAGCCTGTTTATTTTTAGGGAATCTGTAATTTCACTATGTATGCGAAATAGACAAAACATCTCCTTCTTTGAGGTAACATTTGACTAAATACAAAGGAAGTATTTTGTGCTGCGCTGTAACCAAAACATTTCCTCTATAACCTATGATGCTGATAAGGTAGTCCTTTGGAAAGAAGATAGTTACAAATACCTTTTATGGTTTTAACAAACTCTTATTTCCCCTTCTTTGCCATATACAATGTAGGATCTATTTGCACTTACTGAGTACTACATTACAGATAAGGTTGCTGCAAATTTGTTTCCCTGAAAAACCCAATGAAGCTTAATATCCTTTAAGTAACAACAGACTTGTCTTTTCATTTAAAAGAGAACTGGCATAATTTTCTCCCAGAAACAAACTACCTCCTGGACAATGGTTCTCTTCTTAAAATTCTGAATGAGAAACAGCTCAATTTGCAGGTGTTCAGGTAGAAAGGTGAAAGGGTATTTGACCCTGAACAGGTAATTGTTCATGAGGTAGGTAACTTCAGCCAGTTCAATGATATCCTTCTAGTACTACAACATAGCTGCCTGAGTTTTCAGCTGTGAATTGTACAGCTATAAAGTGCTTCACTGCTGAAATAGAGACATGTTGTAAATTTTTGGAGCAGGGAGATAAAAACAATTAGTAATGAAGGAGGGATTACATAAAATGAAAACATTTTTTAAAATAAGAATAACTTTCTGAATAATTATGTTATTTGTATTTCAATTAGTAATTTTAAGCATCACAAAACAAGAGATCAAAGATATTTACAGAATTGTATCTAGAAATACCTAACTATTGAAATAGGTTTGTGCAATTTTTTTTTTTTGGGGGGGGGGGATAGGGGATTAATAATAACCCTATTGTGTATGTAAATTCATGATTACAAATAAGAAAATGAAATTTGCAAAAGAATGTAAGAATTCTGTTGTAATGGCCTTCTATGGTTAACTGTTATCCTCACACAGTAAAGTATTGCCAATTTTATTAATTCATAGCCTCTGCAGTAGCTATACAACATTAAGAGGTAATCAGCTAGTGGCTACTTCTCAGATGTTTAGTTATCTTAAGTAATCAGTTTTCACACTGGAGCTTCCTTCAATACAAAGGAGGGAAGGAAGAAAACCTTATACACAATCTGATCAAGGATTCAGTCACTCACAAGTTACCAAGCCAGTTCAAATAACATTTAAAAATATAAAATAAAATATCTCTATTACTCCTATTGAGTCTTAGGTGGAAACCAAGGTCATTATGCATTTGCCTACTGGAAATAAGGTTAGCAGGCACGCAAGTCTCCCATCAGCTCTTGTCAGAGGCAACAGTTTGTACCATCCCATCATGGTTCAGAAAACACTTCAGTGTGCATGTTTTGCCTTGATCTTATGCAAAGGGAATGGAAAAACGCAGAAGGAAAAGTGCTGTAAACAAAAAGCTATGCGTGAGTCGTGGGAGCTACACCGCTTTATTTCAAACTGGGGGGGGGGGAGGCAAATGAAATACTTCTTGCTAAAGCCACCCTGGTAGGGATGATATGGAGAGAATCACTGGGATTAAACTCTGCAGGGAATGAAAGAGAAAGAGTCTCATCCCCCCCACCCCACCCATTATAAACAGGGAGAGAGAGAGGGAAGAGAAGCTGCCCACACACATTGATTTCATTAAAACACTGACAAAGTGACAGCCTTGTGGGAGAGTAATATACACAACCATATATTAACTTTTATGCAACAAAATATAGAAGGAAGTAGATGTACCTTCGTTGTAGAGGTGGAGTGGGGTAGAATAATTTTATACCCAATATTTAGCCATTTCCTGAAGATTACATGGCGATATACAAAGTTGTTTAAAAGACACTTATCCAATGTAGTTTTACTGCAGAGTCAAATCAAATTTCAAAATTGATTTTATACATTACTTCTACATGAATGGATATTTACACTATAAAATCCTGATACTAAATAATAAATATGCAAGAATCAACTAATATTATACTAATTAAATGCCATTTTAAAAACATGTTATCTTTTTAATGAGGAATAAAAGAGCATAATTTGGCCTATTAATGAGTTCTTTCTAGTTAATGAAGGTGATTCCATTATAATCTGAATATTAGACATGCCTAATCATGTTGACAATATAGTTATGGAGTAATAAAGGCTACTATCCAGTAGACATTAATTGCAGTTTCAATATACAGTATTCTACTTCTGTGCTGCTCTTTAACAGCAAGTCCACCTCTTCTGTGCTAATAACGGTTAGGGTTTTTTTAAACTATCATTAATTTGACCAACATTTTTACTTTGTAGAGTAGGATATGTGTCTTACTCAGTGCACTTGTAATTACAACCTGCAGATCTGGTACGTCTACAGTTCCCCAAAAGAACCCAGTATAATTTTAGAAAAGAAACATCAACCATTGTGAGTAGCTCTGACAATACAGTTCTGCAGACACGTATCACATATATGATAATTAAATGTAAAATTGAAACAGTACCTTTTGCCCAATGCTTATGTGAAACATAAATCTCCACATTCTCTCTCACTCTATCCTGGCACTCTGGGTGTTGAACACAACAGACAAGACAAAAATAAAGAGAAATACAGTTGTACCTCGCTTAAAGAGCATAATGTGTTCCACAGGATTGCTCTTTAAGCGAGTTTGCTCTTTAAACGAAACACTATTGTAAGTGACCAATTGTGACTTCTGGTGTGTGTGTGTGTGGGGGGGGGATTGGAAACCCCGATTTAGTTGTTAAGCAAGTTTTTGGTTGGGTTTATCTGTTAAGCAAAGCTAACATTCAGAGAAAATTCTGCTGTTTAAGTGAGTTACTCTTTAGACGAGGCGCTCTTTATGTGAGGTTTGACTGTACCTAAAAACTCCAAACCAATCCTAGAACAAATGACAGCAAATTATGAGCAACTAATTCATTGGCATTGTTGAAGGAAATAACTTAAGAGCAAGATATTAGCAACCATCTCCTTTAAAAGTTCTGCCTTAGCCATCTGCTAACTTCTCATACTGTAAATTAAAAGTATTCTTCTCTCTTTTGAAATACCTAAAATTTGTATCAGCAATAGAGACACCTACCTATGCAGGAAAGCTAGATGTTCCACTGAAAAACAAGACATAATTCAATAAACATATCGGTAATGTGAGTCCTATGCAGGCTAATGAACTGCTACAGCCCAACCAAATCTGGAGGGCTTCATATTTCCTAACACTGCTCAAACTAGTCTTATTTCTTGTCTTCATGCTGAAAATTCTAAATTGCTGATTTTAAGGACCAAGAGAAGAAAGGTCCAATTTAGAGTTCTATTATATACATTTTCTTTTATAAATTATGTCCAGATTGCACTCTATTTCAGTAAAGAACGTTTGTTAATGCAACTGAATCTGCTGCCAAAAAGATGAATACCAAGTTAGTTTTTCAGTTTGAAAACAAATGAGAAGACAACACTGAAGCTAGGGAAATGCATAAAAAGAAAAACAAACAACACTTCCCCAATGTCAACAGGTAGCTGGTCATGAAGAAGAATATAGAGCAAGGTAGCAGCTAACGGGTGTCTTTTAATTTTCTTTTTTAAAAATCTGTTTATTAAAGAAACCCTGAATTGATTTCATTATGGAAATATCTTCTTCCTTCTTATGTGTGAAGAAACTGATCTGCTGAACTATCGTGTGGAATCGGGGTGGTGGTGGTGCAGATGGAAAAATCAAAGTATCAAAATTGTTCTTTCTTGACCATTAACTTGATATACCCCCCTCCTCCTCCCTCTGTATCCGAATCCAAATATTGGCATTCATCATGGCGATCAGCCATGAAGACTGTCCTTAGAATATAATGCAGTGGCCGTTCATCTGCCTTCTGCATCGCAGCATGACATCCTTATCACTGATACAGTTCCATGAGTCACTTTCTGGTCCTGAGTCCTTATGGCATGCAAAGTCTTCATCAGCCCCAGGCCAGTATTGATGAAGCTTCTGCCATCCATCAAGATGGATTCAAGTGGGTCTTAATCCACTTGGGACCATTTAATCCACTTGGGGACCCAAGGCCATTGGTCCTCATGGTTGTCAGGTTAGTTAACCGATGCCCGACATTCGGTGTTGAGTCACTGGCAGTATGATCTACTCTGTTAGCAGGATAACCTGGCCAGATTAATTTGTTATACCAAGAAGGGAAATATAGGAACCTAAAACAACCCTTGTCCCCTTGCCTTGAGCCTTCCAAATGGCAGAGATCTAGTTCAGAAAAACACATTATATTCCACAAAAGCAACTTTAGAGAGCAGAACAAAACAGGCAAGTTTACATTTTACTTTCTGTAAGGATTTTAATCTTCTCTGCTGCTCTTCTTGCCCTTTTTTTCAGAGGCTGCTTACAATATAAAATAGGAGCTTACCGTTTAAAGTAAAAAAAAAAAAAACCATGCCAGTAATATTCAAGCAGTTCCAGAGTGCTAAAGCAGTTCTTCAAATCCTTTCATAAAGTATTAATTTATTTGCACATTAATCTAATCATTTACTATACATGTCAAATCAAAGGCACATTATCTCTTTTTTTGGGGTGGGGTGGGGTGTTGGATATCTGAGTAGAAGATAAATGGTAGATGTGTCCCATAACCCAATTTTACAAGCTGTCCATAAGGATCAATCTCTTTAAAATGGTGTATGATTGAACGTTAAATTAAAAATAAAGAAGTATGGAATGTCATTTTATCCAGCATAAAGGCTGAAATCCAGAAAAACCTGTGTGTCTATGATATACGTCTTTATGAATAATATTGCTGAAAGTGTGTGCATCAGGTTGTTTCTCTTGTACAGTAATACCTCATATAACATTAGTATCGAATAACACGAAAATCGCATAACATTAAGGAATCTGGGGGGAAGAATTGCATCAGATAACATTAAGATCCTATGGGATGCTTCAGATAACAACCGCTAAAGCCTGTGTGGTTACAATGTATCTCTATGGCTCCCATAGGATTTTAACATGCATCGGATAACACTAAAAATCATATAACATCAAGACTTGTGGAACCAGGTTTTAGTGTTATATGAGGTTTGACTGTATATTGCACATACTTCTCAAAATGGGACTGACCTCAAGGCAGCTTCTCAGGTAGCACATGTGACTGCAGAGGGAGCAGGGTTTGGGAAAAGGCTTCACAAACTTATTAAATACTGGATACAGTACACTGTATTTCAGCGAAAAACAGCAATTGATTGTCAGATTACTGAGTGTGTATTTTCCAGTGGGTTTTTGGTGGGTTTCTTTGGTACAATATACTTGCTTTTAACTAAAGAAAGCCTCACTTAAGTTTCTACAGTAGTAACAGCCACCTACCATTAATGCATGGTAAAAGTCCTGAAGACATTCCACCAGCTACTGCCCTTCTTTCAAGGACAATCTGCCTTGTTCATCCTCTTGCAAAGACACAAGGTTTCAGAAGAGAAAATTAATTACATTGCTAAATATATACTTTTTTTAGATGTCTGAAAAGACAAAAACAGCAATATTTTGCCTGTGTCATCCCTTCTGGCATACCATTTTATTTGTTTATTTATGTATTTATTTTGCTACATATATAGCACTAAAATGAAATTGCATACTTGAAGATAATGGTTGACCAGCCTCCATTTAGAAATATCAGCTACTATGAGGTTACATATTGTGCTTAATGTTTTTCCAAGTAAAGTGCATACTTCCCTTTAATTAATGTATCGTGAACTGCACAATGCAGACTAAAGGGACATGTGATAACATATATCTTAAACCTTTCATTAAACTACCAAAATTCAAATCCTACACGTTTTCTGCACTCTGACATTTTTGCCTGGCATTTTCATTAATTTTGCGACATACATAAACGTAGCCGAAATGTTAGCTGATCAATACTTTGTCTCTCTCTTGTAGCACTTGAGTGCATTCCCTGAAGACCACACCGTAGTACAGGAATTAAATGAGTAAAATATCAAATGTTAATGTTAACACAGCAGCACTTACTTTATAACAACTGAAAAGGCTAAAACAATTCAAAATGGACAAATAGTACAATAAATTATCCAGAATAAAATTTAAGCATTAAGGTTTGTCCTGAAAAATAATTCATTGATTTATGTTGAAGTATGTCCTTTCACTGATTGCTTAGTTGTCCAATTATTTTTCTGCTCATTATAGTAAGTTGACAGTACATGAAAGAGGTTTTATGTATTTCTTCCTCTCCTGCCCTATACTGTCTCATCTTCTCCTACATCTACAAGTACATGAACATCTTGAGCCTAAGGAAAATTAATCTCAATTTAGGAGACATTTCTTTATCTGTATTAGGTTATTCAAAATGTTATTATTTCTCCACATGTGTCTATTTCTTTACTTGTTCACATTAAACTATTACATAGTATATGTACAACTACTACATGTGAAAAAAAGTAGAAATAATTCAAATGGTTTTATTTACACATGAACCAGGAAGTAAATGTATGTTGTAATGCAATAGTTTCCTATGCTGAAATATTTAAATTGTTTTTACTTACTGTATATTTAACACTTGGATTAAAACAAGAAACAGCAAGAGACAGTGCTACATCCACTGTTTTCTCATTATGCCCCTTCTAGTCTCAGAAAGAATTATATCTCCTGTATTGTGTTGTAAGGAGCTGTTTAAATTTAGTACCTGTATGTAGAATTAATATAGAACTCAAAGATAATTCCACTCTACTAATGGAAGATCTCCTTTTGTTACCAGGAAACAACACTAAGAAACAGAAAGTTTGTTCACAATAGGGATGGTGGTGACGTTCATTGATTTCTCCTTTACCATGTAGCTCCCAGCACCACCTCACACACTACTCTGAAGACCTCTTAATCCTCAAGAGCAAAATTTCAAGATAGCCAGGAGCTTCAGAGACAAAAGGAAGCAAAATTACCTTCTTCATTCTGCACATAGAATCAACCAATTTGCAAAGTTCATCTTCACACAACTCTGCCTTTGCTAATTTAATCTGTAATTCTCTAATTTTTGCATTCTGCAATTTGTAGTTCATTTTAAGCTACTCGAACTCCAATGTTTCAATCACACATGAACAGATGGTGTGCAGTACACCAATTTGAGATACCATCCTCTAATGAACTGATGCACAAAAGATCTCACACAGAGAACTGTAATAATACACAATCATATATCTGCTAAGATACTATAAGGAGCTGCAGGTTGGTTTATAAGAGAAGTTGGGCAGAAGTAGTGGGCACAAGCAGACCATTATCAGCTATATCTATTAAAAGGGTTTGAAACTGCTCAATAACTTCCATTAATAAGGTGTCAGTATTGAAAATCACAATGTACAAGATGTGTGGGCTTTCCCCCCTGCATATGTTGATACTTTCACAAGCACTTTAGAATAGCTGTCTGGCTATACCAAAGCTGTCCATACGCAAGTATGACACTGATTCAAAGGAAAGCCCATAGGCTGTGTCTTTTCTGCCCACCATATCACTAAATTATATCACCATAGATTATTTCACGGTTCCAAAAAAGATAGCACTAGCAATTACACTTATATACCGCCCCATAGCGCTTAGTGAACTCTCTGGGCAGTTCACAGGTTAATTAGCATTTTGCCCCCCAACATGCTGGGTACTTCTTTTACTGACCTCGGTAGGATGGAAAGCTGAGTCAACCTTGAGCCCTGGTCAGGACTGAACTCACAATCTTTTGGTTGCATTACAACAGTTTAACCACTGTGCCACCAGAGCTCTTAACATAGGAAAGCACAGAAGAAAAATGAGATATTGTAGAATAAACAAAGTTTATGACACTGATGGCTCTTGGCTTGTAAAGCCTAGAAGCATGTGAGAAAGAATAGTGTGCTGCTCTTTATGTTCACTGCAACGGAGGCACAAACAAAAAATTATCCAGTAATAACTTCCAGATTTGGACAGGATTCAAAAGGCTATGAGCTAATTATAAAGATATAAAGCTATAAAGACATACTAGAAAAATGCCAGGAGGTAGATAAAGGTACCTGCTTATTTTCTTGCCAAGTAGAATTGTATTTTACAGTGTGAACAGAAGTTCAGCCCAAACATTCAAGAGAAAAACAGAGAGGATGCTGCCATAGGAAAGCATCAGTTTTAACAATTGGTTTCAAAATGTGTGCAAAATCCCATAGGAAAATAAAAACTTTTCTATACAAGGGACTGTGGTGCCTCAAGCGGTTAAGATGCTGAACTTGACAACTGGAAGGTCAGAGTTCAATTCCTGAGTACTGCACAACGGAGTGAGCTCCCATCTCTGTCCCAGCTCCTGCCAACCTAGCAGTTCTAAAGCAATAAATTACAAGTAGACAAATAGGGACCACTTCAGTGGGAAGGTAAACAGTGTTCTGTGCACTCTGGTGTCTAGTCAATGCCTGCCACATGTCCACAGAAACGTCTGCAGACACAAACAGTGCTTTGGCTATATACAGAGATAAGCACTGAACCTTAGAGTCGGATATGACTGGCTTTTGAGCAAGGGCGACCTTTATCTTTACTATACAAAAAGATCAATTATGTTAAGAATTCTACTTTCTACAGTGGATGATTAGATGTCTATGGCAACTTCACTGCTAGAGCCCATAAAATCTTATTCAAATGCATGGTGTCTCTGATTCTATATCAGTATTACTATATCAACCTGGTGGTTTCCATTACCAAATTGCCATTAAAACACAATTTAATTGAAACAGTATTGTTGCTGATTCTATGTGTGGTCACTCCACAGGTTAATTTTTGAAGTTAAGAAAGCACATGGGAAAAGATGTCTTGTAGTAATGTTCCTCTGATCCACATATAACCAGCATGGCAAAGTGTTCTGTCATAGGCTCCTCCCACATGATTCCCCAGAGCAATATGTGAAGCAAGGGCACAAAAGTAATATAATCCATTTTCCTGTCTCAGTTTTTGAATGATGCATTTTATAGACAAAGCAATTCATCATCAACATTTCTGTAACGTCACTGCAACATATATGAGATATTTTAATCATTTATTAGCCAAATTTTAATGCTGTTAGCCTTTGAATACTTCTTATTTTTTTAACAATAAAACTTTATTTTTGAATTGACATCTTTGGAGTCGTGACATTGTCCAGAAGTAGCAAGAAATTAGTAAATAGAGAAGAATTTGGTTGCATCAAACTTCTTGAAGTCTGATACAACTATGACTGTGGATACACACCAACTGGCAAGCCTAGCAACAGCCTTAGACTATAGCTAGGTTGTTGACTTTGGCCAGTCAGATAAAGTTCTGTACCAATGCTAGAGTTTGAAAAAAAATGCCGATTTGAGATAAATTTGCTACTAATGTTAAGGTTAATTTTCAGTTTAAGGCATAAAATACCATACCACAAAAGCAGCAAGACTTCTGGGTGGTGAATCCCAGTCAAGGCAACTGTTCATGTAATAGGCAGCATTTATGGCAACCATGACACAACGTTTCATACGCATAAAGTTTCTTAGGAGAAGCTGTAAGAAACAAATATATATGTTAGCCCGATTTGCACAGTCCACATACAAAGTTAAAAACTTAAAGGGGGGGGGAAGGGAAATGGTCCCATTAATATCTACCAACCAAATTATTTATATGTGAATCAAATGCAGGTTTGCACTATTCTTACATTCGCTTAAAAGTAATTAAAGATACCAAAAATTCCAAAAATGAAAAAAGATGCTTTAGATACACATATTCAGACATTTAAGATATAACCCTAGATTCCCACAGCTGGAGTTTTCAGGTTATGCTTACTCATGCTTTATACTAACACAGGTAGATTTGAGAGTTAATGTGTTCAGTTCTGATAAATTCTCACGTGTTTTTCCATTTGGTTGTAGTAACAAAATGCAAAACTACAACTCAACACACCACGATACTCTTCAAATATTTTGAACTACAAATCCCATCATTTATAAATATAAATCATGACTGCTGGAACTGATTGAAGTTGTAACCAAAATGTCTGAAAAGTTCATAACAGCTACAGGTTTATTATTCCTACAAATGATACCAACAATTTCTAATGAAAAGTTGAAAGGAACTATAAATATGGAGTCTTTTTTAAAAGAATGTTTACATCTTCTTCCTTAAGGAAAACGTTATATTCACTGTTATATTCATCCTAATAAAAGCACATTACTGAAACCATGTCTATTTTAAGATAAAATTATACAAATACTAAAATAAAAATAAGATCTTGTGAGTGGTTTGGAGTTGGAACAATTTAACCCTTACCTTACTAGCCTAGCCAAAAGACTTTTTTAAAAATTGCTTAGAAAGAAAGCACTCAATAGACCTGCACTTTTGAAATTGTTGTTACTTGAACTTAAGCATTAAGTAATAAACAAATGTGAAAAGAGGAAAGACCCTGATCAACCAACCAACCCTGAAGAGTCAAATTATTTTTTTGTTTCTTTGATTAAGATTCTAGTAAGCACCACAGAATTAGAACTAAGAGAACAAAAGGCTGATACATTCCCTGTTCCACAATAATATGGGAATTTCTCCAGGTCACATTTAGTCAGGGGTAAAAAAAAAAAGAATGCTAGACTAAGTTTACAGCCACCTGTGCTACAACCTGATATGTAGAGGCAGATTAATAACTTTATCCTACATTCTCATGGTCACATTTCAGAAACACACAGAAATAAGACTCTGGTAGAGAGGATGGACACTTTCAAATTTATGCCCTCAGATCCTCAGTGCTCTTTGTTTAAATGGACCACCTCTTCTCATTGCTAAATTGCTTCTAATAAATAAATAAATAAATAAATATTGGAAGGCCACTCTTTTTAAAAGAACCTTTGGAAATATCTGAGTCATTTTTTTACCCTACCTGTTTTGAAATTCTGTTCTCTTCTTCTATATACTTCTGTTCTTTAGGCATTAATGTTCGTAAGCTGGCTTTAACCTATATATAAAAATATCATTAAGGACTGATATATGCAACATTTACAATCATCAGCATGACATTTCCAAGTCATGAGACCTAGACTGCAAGCTATAAATGTGAAGCACAGAAACTCATGCTTGTGTACATATTAGCAGCAAATCGAAAAACTGTGAATGTCTCAGCTAGTGGCAGAAGAGCATTTTGCAGCATGCATCAAGGTTTAGAGAAAACGAGGAATGACAGAAATTCTCTACAAATCAGGAACAAAAGCTTTCATGAAACTGAACTCTTTAGCAGTACAAAAAAGGCAAAGTTAAGACTTACAGCATTAAAAATCACATCTATTTCAAGATAGATGACCCCCTTTGTTGGCCCTGTCAGCTGCTTGTTTTTCAAGACGTAGGCTTTCTGTTCACCATTTTGAATCTGCAGGAAAAGGACATGACAGCCGTCTGTCTCACGGTCTCCGCTGAATACACTCCCTCAGTGACCTTTGACCCCCAGCTGCTGAAACTGACAGAGAACCCAAAACAACTGTGGCAATTCTGACAAGTACCTGTTCATTACCAGGACCAAGTCTGTCAGGAAAAATTAACTATCATGGGATTCAACATGACCGAGAATTGAGTATGTTAAAAAATTTTTTAGTGTTCTTATTACAGACCTTAGTCGGAAAATGACAGATAGCACTGATTGTTTCCATGAGCATAAAAACACACAGAGCAGTGCAATAATAATGATGATAATGATAGTAATGACAATAAAGATAATATCTTACAGATAACAATGGAATAGCCACTTTGCCCAAGAAGTCAGCACTCCGGTCTCGATCTTCATCATAAACAGTCACTTCAAGAACTGAGTGGATATCCTTAATATTGCTTCGAATGGAGTGGGACAGAGATAAACATAGAAAAATAATCTAACTGGATGGTTATCAAAACAAGTTGCGGTAAAATAAACTGCACATTTTAAAAAGCTTGAAATCAGGAAAGGCACACTATAAGAAGATTAATTCAAAGAGGAACATTAAGAACACAACTAAGAAACAATACTGGACATTTCATTCTTGATTATACATTACAAATCCCACAAATAGCACCAGAAAGTGTTTAATTAACATTTTTTATTTATCTGAGAGTTGAGAAAACAAAACAGCAAAAAAAGAAGACAAAAAATGTTGTGGCACCCTAAAGACTAACTCTTGTACTTAAATGACAAAGTCTGATGAAGTGGACTTCGTTCATGAAAGCTCGCATTTAAATACAGGAGTCTTCAAAGTCCCTCATTTTTGTCCTTTTTTTTTTTTTTTTTTTTTTGCTGTTCTGCTTTGTTTACTATCAAATATGCTTGCACAGACTAACATGGCTGCCACTTCAAACATTTTTTATTTGGTTCATTTAGTTATAAAGATGTGCTTACTCTCATGCAGACAGAACTAGATTTTTTTGCAGAGTACTGTACATGTTAACAAAATCACAATGTGTAAGAACTATGTGTGGGAGCAATTAATATGTTTATACCTTTCTCATACTCAGTTGAATCCTTATGGAGCTTCAATATTCAATTACTAAGCTGTGCACAAGACTAACAACATTAATGCATAATGTTAAACCATAGCTTATGACAATGACAATGAATCAAGCTTTCTAAAGTATGAGACATTCCCCCTTCCTCCAACATAGCTGCTAGGATGAAAATGAGAATTTCAACTTTCTGTTGTATATTAAGCACAGTTTACAGTGTAATCTGAGCTCATAACTGTAGTTACTATTAATTATGAATAGTTGGAAGAATTCATGTTGATAAACTAGAGACTACACTCAAGGAAACATTTTTATGGGCTTTAAATGCTGATAAGAAGTATAGAAATCACATGGAAAGAGTTTCCACTTTCTTTGGAGAGGAAGGAAATAAAGACCATAATACTTCTGTAAAGTTATCTCACTCCAAAGATAAAGAAATTTCTCTTTCAATAAATTATGTAACTTTTTAAATTATACGATGTAATGATTTTGTAGGTGTTGTGCATGTGAACTTCCATTTTGAGTTAACTACTTCACAAAAAAAACAAAGCAAAAGTATCTAAATAGATATACAGTGGTACCTTGGATAACATTTACCTCAGATAACGCTAAAATCAGATAATGAGGAATTTGAGGCTAACATCTGCATCGCACAACATTGAGATAATGTGCAATGCAAATTTTTGCCTCAAATTTCCCAATGTTATCCAACAAGTTATCCGACGATGTTATCTGACAAGTGCAATCACCGCCGGGGGGACCGGCACTCGTTCTCCCCTCCCCAACCCAGGCGCCAGTCACAGCATGTGATCACCTCTTGGGTTGGGGGTTGAACAGGTGCCCCTAACCCAAGCAGAAAGTCGAGTGACTTTGGGGTGGCATGGAGGAGCCTTTTCCCAACTCCTCCAAACCCCCTTTGTGAACTGGCAGTCCTGGGCTGCTTTCCTCCTGGGAAGTATGTTCCCAGGGGAAAAGCAGCCCAGCGCTGTTAGCGAAAATGATTCTCTCTAGTCCCCTTGCGGAAACAGCAGGGGCCCCAGCGAGAATCCCTCTTGCTAACTGGTGGCCTGAGGCTTGGACCACCGGCTTCCTAGGGCTGAGAGCATGTACCTTCAGCCCAAGGAAGCCGGCAGCCCCAGGCTCAGATCTGAGTCTCAGGCAGGCAGCTTCCTTGGGCTGAGAGTGTGCAGGCTCTCAGCCCAAGAAAGCCACCCACCCCAGGCTTGGATCTGAGTCTGGGGTGGACAGCTTCCTTGGGCTGAGAGCCTGCACGTTATGAAAAGGGCTTTTGAAAAGGGCTTTTTGAAAAAGCATCTAAGACCGTGGCAGGTGGTTGGGTCGAGGCGATTATAAATTCCTCATTAAAGGAGGGGTCTTTCCCAGCACCTTTTAAACATGCTTTGGTGCGCCCCCTCCTGAAAAAGCCATCCCTCAGCCCTACGGTACTTACTAACTACCGACCAGTATCCAACCTACCCTTTTTGGGCAAGGTTTTGGAAAAGGCAGTGGCGCTGCAGCTACAGGAAGTCCTGGATGAAGCGGATTATCTGGATCCTTTTCAGTCAGGATTCAGGCCCGGATATGGGACTGAAACTGCATTAGTCGCATTGGTGAACGGGATGGAGGTCATCCATCTGTCCTGGCTCTTCTCGATCTCTCAGCAGCCTTTGATACCATCAATCATGGTATCCTTCTGGGAAGGTTCCAAGGATTGGGGATCCAGGGCACCGTATTGGCCTGGTTTTCCTCATTTCGGAGCGGCAGGACCCAGTCGGTGTGGCTGGAGAATGAGAAGCCCAGCCCTAGGCCCCTTCAACATGGGGTGCCTCAGGGATCGGTACTCTCTCCTCTCCTATTTAACATCTACATGAAGCCTGGGTGAGATCATCCGTTCCCACGGGGTGAGGTATCGTATCACCAATATACAGATGATACCCAGTTGTACATCTTGGCCCGTGGGGACCCAAGAGGTGCAGTGGAAGTCCTTTCCAGGTGCCTGGAGGCTGTCAAGGTCTGGATGGGGGAAAACGGGCTGCAGCTGAATCCCGGCAAGACTGAGGGGCTATGGGTAAGGGGCTCTGTGTTAACACGGGAGCTGCCAACTTTGGTTCTGGATGGGGCAGTCCTGCCCCAATTGAACCCGGTGCGTAATCTGGGGGTCCTCCTGAACTCACGGCTACTGTTCGAAGAGCAGGTGGTAGCCGTGGCCAGGAGGGCTTTTGCACAACTTTGTTTAATACGCCAGTTACGCCCACTCCTAGACCAGGACGCCTTGCTCATGCTTTGGTCACCTTCAGACTTGATTACTGTAATGCGCTCTACATGGGGCTGCCCTTGGTGACCATTCGGAGACTGCAGCTGGTCCAAAACGCGGCGGCCCGGGTGGTGATGGGGTGCGGGCGTTATACTCGTGCCTCACCACTGCTTCGGGAACTGCACTGGTTGCCAGTATGTCTCCGGGTGCAATTCAAGGTGCTGGTCATTACCTTTAAAGCCCTATATGGTAGTGGGCCAGGATACCTAAGAGACCGCGTCACCCAAAGAACATCTGTCTGTCCCACCAGGGCAGATTGGAGGGGCTCTCTTGTCATTCCATCAGCTAGAGAGGCTCGCCTCACTAGCACTAGGAAGAGGGCCTTCTCTGTGTTCGTCCCGGCCCTTTGGAACCTCCTCCCAACTGAGCTGTGCCTACAGACAGAGCTCCTGCCCTTTCGGAGAGGCTTAAAAACCTGGCTGGCAGGGCAAGTGTGGGGACCAAGGAACATGGGGGACAGCCCCCCTTTTGGTTTTGGATTCATTTTTTATCTTTAACTGTGTTTAATTTTTATGAACTTTTAAAGTTTTAAATATTAGCATTACCATAGGCCTAACCTATGATTTTAATCTATTTTTGTAAGCCGCCCAGAGTCGGGTCTACCTGATTGGGGCGGGATAGTAAATACGAGTAAATAAATAAATAAATAAAATAAACAGGGAGCTCCCATTCTGCTTCCCAGCCACACCACCGCTGCGTACTTCACAGCAGTGGCATAGCTGGGAAGCAGAACCGGGGGGACCCAGTCAACTGAGCCAGCGGTCCGATGCTCAGAGCGCCGGTTTGGTTGGGGGAAACCGGGCACGTGCACCCTCACCCCAACCAAACTGGTGTTTGACCCAATCCGCCTGCCTCTTTGGAAAGGGCAGCAGGGATTCCATGCATGGAATCCCCGCTGCCCTTTCCAAAGAGGCAGGTGGATTGACCCCCTGTTCCCTTTCCTCTTCGGAAAGGGAACCAAGGTTTTTTAAACATTGTGCAATGTATGCATCACACAACATTAAAGACTGGATAACGCTGAGACTTGTCGAACCAAGTCTTAGCATTATCCAAGGTGTTACTGTATTTAAATGTGAAAGACAGAGGCCAACTAGAATTGGCATACTGAATCACAGGGAAATGGTAAGTCAACTCCCTAAGTTGCAATGATTCAAATAGGCATACTCTGACTTACTATGGCACAATATGTCACAGTTAGAATAGGCTGGTTTGATTCAATAGAACTTACGGAGGAGCTGATTCATGTAATCTCCATTGACCAGATATGGCTCATTAAGTCAACTGTAGTCTAGGATAACCTAAGTCAAATAAAACTTGCTACACTATAACATGCCACAAAATTGCTGTTTTAGAAAAATTAGTGGATAGCGGACAGTGAAGTAGCAAACTAATTCTCTTTAGTCTCTCTCTCTCAAACACACACATGGAATGTCTAATGGGCATTTTTAATGTTATCAATCATCATCAATTCTGAGATCAGGACATAGAAAGGGACAAACTTCCAGAAAATAAACCCTCTTTTACATTTATATTATATTTCCTTACATTTCGTTTGCATTCACTACGTGAATAATTGGTGAAATAAAGGAAAACCAGGTTCGGGAACTTTCATTCTTCCAAGCATTGTTTGGCTGAAACTTCCAACAGACCTACAGATCATAGCCAAAGGTGAGGAATAATAGATTTTGCAATCCAGCAACATCATACCTTCCCCATCTCTGGTTTAACTGAGTGGTGTGTTCACTATTTTTTTCAGAGATGTTCTATCCTTCTAAATCAGTGGTTCCCCAAGTGGGGCCCATGTCTCACAGGTGGACTTCAATACCCAGAAGCCTAAGTCAGTACATTTGGCTGATCAGTGCTTTGGGGAATTAACTGTTCTAGATAGAAGAGTATTTAATCAAACTAAGTATTATCTGCAGGTGATAGATTTTTGTAGAAATTAATACATACTGTAGCCATGAAAACATACAAGTAAAAAATGTAAACTGAGGAGCCAAATGGCAAGAAAATGATAGTTCATAAAACTAACATAAATAATGGGCTGATTTAAAATAATCATACTTTTACTGTAGCTTCACCTTTCTTGGAATCTAAATTTTAATAAATTTAAAAGAAGGTAATCATACACATTTACAGGATTAATTTCAACACAACAAAGGAACCTATGGGTTAAAAACAGAGGAAAGCCAACATGTACTTGGGAATCCCTGACCTGTACAGTGAGTTCATGAGCAATTCCTATGAAACAAAACAGGCACCACTTTGTTTAAACCTACGCTGAAATCTAAAATACTTTGCATTGAGTGATACTGTACTGGACATACATTGACATAAAAGGACCACAGTTCAATGTCACCTGAGTACCAACAGGAACCTTGCTGTAGTTTCTAGAACATTTTTTTTAAAGTGTCTTGAAAACAGCATCAGAAAGCCCACAACTTCAGTCTAATATCTGCAAACCAGCAAGTGACCCTATCTCAAAGTACCATGACATTTCCAATATCAGCATTCACAAAGCCATTTCAAAATGGTTGAAATATCTAGCTCACACTTAAGTTTTTGCTTTAATGTACAGTTCTCCTTAAGAAATAACAAATTTTATTGTTATCTTGATAGCTTTAATAGGACTAGCCAGACTTGGAATTGAAATGAAAAAGTACTACATTAAAACTTACAAGGTGAAGATTTTGTTCCATTCAGGGTTGAGGTTCTTGTATACTGTGTGAGTCAGCAGTCTATCATTGTTCAACTCAACTACACAAAAGGGATCACTTTTACCTAGTAAGAAAACATTGAAAAACTTTCTTGAAAAAATTAGTAATTTACTTTCAAACAGTATGAAATAAAATTCTACGCATTTGTTAACTAACTGCATAATTCAGTTTACAGCATTTTTATGTACTCAGGTTTTGAGCAAGCAATTGCTCTAATGCAGTGGTGCCCAAACTTTTCCCCCATAGACAGTCCTGCTCCCGACATGCAGCTGCAGGGGCTGGAGGCGGGCTGCTGCCACTGCTGACTGTTTTGACATCAACAGCAGTGGCAGCAGCAATCACGCTTTGTCCAGGTTGCTCTGAGCAGCCTCTGGGTCAGTCCCATCCCCTCTGCAGCCTTTGCCAAAGCCGATTGCTGCATTGGGGAAATTTTCGGCGCCTCCTCTGTTTCAAAATCTGTGGCACTGCAAGGGTAAACCTGGCATGCTGCAGTGACGTCATCCTGCATGCACCAG
Source organism: Furcifer pardalis (assembly GCA_030440675.1). Classification (NCBI taxonomy): domain Eukaryota; kingdom Metazoa; phylum Chordata; class Lepidosauria; order Squamata; family Chamaeleonidae; genus Furcifer; species Furcifer pardalis. The sequence continues at coordinate 68,637,540 of CP126896.1, read as the reverse complement.
GGGGCTCTCCTAGTACCCTGGATTTTGAAACAGAGGAGGCGCCAAAGAATTTCCCAATGCAGTGATCAGCTTTGGCAAAGGCTGCAGAGCGGATGAGACCAAGCAAGAGGCTGCTTGGAGCAGCCAGGACAAAGCGCAAACACCACCGCCACAGCTGCTAACATCAGGCAGTGGGGGCAGTCCGCAGTGAGCCTGGGTGCTCACCATGTGCTGCATTAATGATATGCAGTGGCCTAATTGGCCCCGTGGGCCGTAGATCGGGTGCCCCTGCTCTAATGATTAGAAAATTTAGAAGGTGTAATGAATCAATACATTGAAGACTGATTTTCACAGTGTACTTTCAGAAAATCTACATACAGTATTATACTATTTACAAAACGAAGTAAGAGCTTAATTTTGAGGGGAGAAATGAAGAATGCATTTCCTAGGGAAAACATTGATAAGTTTAGTATATTTATTATTTCGTAATTTTAAAAAATCTTAAAGTTTACCAAATTTCAAAATCATGTTGTCTTGCCTATATTTAGGCTGCAATCCTATTGCCATCTAGATTAACATTTCAGAATGAATCTCTTTGAAAACATACCTCAAATCATTCTATAAGATACATATGATACTGAACCTAACAACATTTTCAGAAGAATCTATAATTAGGACAATATAATGCAGGGGTGCCCAAACTTTTTGGGCCATGGGCCGGTCATGTGGCTCAGGGAGCTGGTCACTATGCCCCAGGGGCCAGATGCAGCCCCCATATTGGCATGTTTTACTTCCACTTCCAGGAACGATGAGGGCTTTGTGGGCCAGATGAATTGGCATCGGGGGCCACATCCGGCCCCCGGGCTGTAGTTTGGGCACCCCTGATATAATGTCTTGTACAATGTTATATACACAAGGATATTATCACAGCTACTCTCTATAAAACATATTCTGGAACTAATGCACACATAAATCAAGTCAACTGTATCAAACAAAGTATGTCAGCATCAATTAAAGAGAAGAAGGGTGGCAAACTTGTACCAGTAAATTAATATTGATGGTCAAATGCCCAAAAGGGTGGAAAATGGTTCTTACTATAAAAAAAGCAAATTTAGCCTGCTAAGCAATTGTATTTTGCCATAATTCCAATATAGTACTTTCACAATGGAATGTCATGTACTCCATGGACTTGTAGATTCAGCAATTTGGAGAGGCCACATTAATGATATTGGTGTGGCATGTAATTTGTTTCATACCTTAAACAAATGACAATTAAATCAATATGTAGGGAAAGCTGTCCATGAGCCCCTATCTTCAAAAATGTAATATTGATTGAGACTCCATCACAGGTTAATGTACATATTATTAACTTTAATGGTAATGTAAACTGTTTTGATCATAGTGAATTATAGCTGCAGAAAATGTTTGCATTTTAAATAAAATTAAATATTATTTAGCCTCAACATGGCTAAGCCATTAAACATTTCTAACAACACACATTTTTTAAAGGAGTACTTCATATACCAAGTATAATTACAGAAATTCATAAGCATCACCTTGCTTTAGAGAATTAAGTGTGACTGTTGGTGGCACATTGCATCTATGTTACAAGACAGAATTACAGTGGTACGTCGCTTAAAGAACAAAATGTGTTCCATGGGATTTCTCTTTAAGCGAGTTTGCTCTTTAAGTGAAACACCATTGTAAGTGACCAATTGTGACTTCTGGCAGGGGGGGGGGGATTGTGACCCCTGATTTTGTTGTTAAGTGAGGTTTTTGGTTGGTTTTAGTTGTTAAGTGAGGTGACCATTCAGAGAAAATTCTGCTCTTTAAGCAAGTGAGTCTCTAAGTGAAACACTCTTTATGCAAGGTTTTTACTGTACTTACATTTGAGATGGTGTTTTACTATATTGACTCAGGGGTGTACTGGGCACCTTGGGAGGGCAGTAGACAGGAAGTCACTGGGGTGCCTACTGAGGGGCTAGGGGGAGGGAATCCCATACATTCCCATTTCCTCTGCCTGCCTCGGGGGCGCCAGTTGCTAGGGTGCACCAGGATGAGTTCCTGTATCCCTGTGGCCCAGCACACCTCTGTATTGGCTCTTTATCCTCCCAGTACCATTCTGCACAATTTTCTAGTAAGAATAAGAAAAACAGTCTTCTCTACTCTGTCAAAACCCAACCACAAGCACTTGGAAGATGAATTTATTACATGCCAGTTACAGTCAAACTTCACTTAATGAGCAACTCGCTTAGCAAAAAACTCACATAACAAGTGGATTTTTGCTAACCGATCCAACTCGCATAACGAAAATTTTCGTTATGCGAGTCCAACTTTTCCTATGGAAACACTCGCATAGAGAGTGTTTCCATGGGGAAAACTCGCATAACGAAAAAAAATTACTATGCGAGTTTTCCCCATAAAAAAGCTCATCATGCGAGTCTTTCCATAGGAATTTTCACTATGTGAGTTTGTTTTGCATAACAAACAGCTAAATTCATTCTGCAAGGTATGATTGTATTTTCAGTTTGCATAAGACAATGACTTGAAAGCTTGGTTTTTCACTATTACTATCTCATTTCATTAAAATAAAACAGAATTTTGACGTTAAATTTAGTGAGATATAAATCATACTCTATGTTCTATTTTCCCATAGATTGACAAAAAAGTTTTAAAAGATTGTTCCTCTAATATTTTTTGTTCATTCTGAAGCTGTAGTCAGGAATTATTAACTCTAGTCTCACCAACATGTGAATCTTGGAGCTTCTAGCCCCAACTTTTTCCATTATAGCTTTATTGACATGGACTGCAAAGGACAGTTTCTTGTTCATATATAGGCCCTATAAGAAAAACTAGGATTCTTGCTTGAATGATAAGCCTATATGTCAATAGAAACTACCCTTCTGAATGTTGGTGGAAGTGATAAAAAGAGGAGAGGCTAGGGACTCACATCTTTACATATTGTTGAGAACCATAAAAGTGAAGCTTAAATAGAGCCTTAGTGTTGGTTCTTAAGGATGTTACTCAGGCATTCCCATGATGACATGTGATCAAAACATCTGTAAGTGCTCACTATACTATATGACACATTTGAAGCTGTGTTGTACTATGCTGCAGCAGAGCAGCACCTAGCTGAGCGCTTTAAGCTCTTTTCCCAGCCCTAATACCTCACTGATTTATAGCAGGAGATGCCAGGTATTGGAGATAGACTGCCTGAAGACAAATTTAACATCTTTGTTTAACACCAACGGGCAGGTATAGCCCATGGAAAAGTAGTCATGGGTAGCCTGCATGTCCTTTCTTTGTTGCTCAACCTTGATATATAAACTTGCATAGAACTTTACAGATCAACAGGTTTTCTTCTGTAGCTTTAGGATCTGACCTTCAAATTCAGATTCAGATTTCTTTACAAAGACATTAACCAAGCAATTGAGAATACCAAATACATTTTTATTCAGAAAATGAACATTGTGAATCTTTAAACCTGGTCCAAGCATTGGAAGATATCAAAAAGGCCTTTTTGACCATGGTACTTTTATGCATGAAACTCCTTCAAGCAGAGCTTCAACTTTCCATCTGTACTTAAACATATTTATTTTACAATTCATTTTGTAATGCCTTGTAAAGGGTTCATCCTGCTAATTCTGATGTACAATTTTCCTATGTTTATGTGTTTTATTTAGTATTATTTGAACTTGTGCTTTACTTTTGTTCTGATATTTTAGTTTTGGGAAAGCTGTTTTAAAAGGCAAGACTGAAAAATAAACTAAAACCAATTGTCTTCTTTTGTTTATGAAAACTATTTGCTGAAGTGTACATTTGTGTTAAAGAAAATGTTAGAATGCAGATTTTTCACAATTCCCCCTTCTCTTGAACACCCTACAAAACCTACAAAAAGAGCAAAATATCATTTGTGTTCCCCCTTTACTAGCTGAAGCCCCTATCAAATGGGTGGGTGGGCAATTTAGATGCAAATCTTTATACAGTAATACCCCAGTTAAAATGTGCAATGCACAGCGTTAAAACTGGATAATGTTGGGAAATTTGAGGAAAACTTTTGCACCGCACGACGTTAAGATAACGTTGTGTGATGCAAAAGTTTTCCTCAAATTTCCCAACGTTGATCTCTGCCTCAAAGCCCGCAGGGTCTCCAGCCCTGTGGGCTTTGGGGCAGAGATCTCCGGAGTTCCCCTTGCTGGAGGGGGGGCAAGGGGGCCCAATTTTCCCAATTCCAAGGAGGCCTCTTTAGACCCAAGCGTCGGATTGCCAGTTTCTTCTGGGTGAGAGCGCATACATGTGCGCTCTCACCCCAAGGAAACCGGCGATCGGACGCTCAGAGTGCCAGTTTCTTTGGGGGGAGATCGAGCATGTATGTCTTCACCCCAAGGAAACCGGTGTTGGGACTGTCAGAGCACTGCAAGCGCCCTCACCCCAAGAAGACCGGTGCTCAGATGCTCAGAGTGATGGTTTCCTTGGGGAGAGACCAGATCTGCACACCCTCACCCCAAGGAAACTGGTGCTTAGACACCAGTCCTGCCAACTTTGGAGCTTCGCTTGATCCACCAGCGTCTTTGGAAAGGGCAGCAGGGATTCCATGCATCAAATCCCCACTGCCCTTTCCAAAGAGTCAGGCGGATCGACCCCGTTCCCTTTCCTCTTCGGAAAGGGAACTGGGCTTTTTAAAAAAATATTGTGCAATCAATGTATCACACAACGTTAAAAACCAGATAATGCTAAGACTTGTGGAACCAAGTTTTAGTGTTATTCAAGGTATTACTGTAGTCCTCTTTCTGCTTCTATAAATTTTTAAAAAAGGATATACTGGTACTCTAAACTAGCCTGTTATGTAGAATTGATATGACCACTGTAATTGACCAAGAAGTATTTATTTATTTATTTATTTATTTATTTATTTATTTATTTCAGTTTATATTGCTGCCCCATTCCAAGTAGAAAGATATAAAGAAAGAAAAGTGTTTCAATTATACATAGTTGGCTGCAATCCTAAATACTTTTACATTAGATGCTCACTATATTTCACTGTCTTGCCTAGTTATGAAAGGATACAATCTGCTATAGGGAGAGAAAACAAAGCCAAAATTCTAGCAGAGTTCTGGATAGTGGCAAAGAGACCAAAGTTATGCACTTGAAACAGGGAAGATAAGTTTACACCAATCCAAGGTAGGAAATTACTAGGAGAAATGCCAGTCTCCACCCGGGGGAAAGAGACAATGGTACGTTCTTGCAGCACTATTTTTTAAAAATATAACATAGACTACTGACAGATAAAGAAAGATTGGGCCAAAGTTCTTTGCCTGTTAAACTAGAAATATACTGTACATGTTTAAAAAGAGCAGGTTTTTGGAAATCAGAAGTTTGGTGTCGGACAGTTTGAACTGGAGAAGCAGAGCTGGAGAACAAATAGAGACAATCTTGGCTACTATCATCAAACATGTGGTTCCGACATTTGTTGAAATTATCTGCAGACAGAAACATACTGAAAAATCTTCCCCCTTCCAAAAAATCCTAGAGAAAAAGTGTATAAGCAAGAGAGTCCCTTGCAGGAAAAGTACAGTAATTAGAAAGCTACAAAGAGACTAAGAGGAGGATAGGATCATTAAGACATAACTTCTGATGTAGGAGTATGAAGGATGCTTGGAATTTGTTCCATTCTCAGCAGTGGTTCACTAAGAAGTCTAACCATGGCAAGATTTTTGAGCAAAACCTCCTGCACCATCAGCAAGATTTCTCAGCTTCTCAGGAAAATAAAATCCCAAGAAATTGCCAAATTCTACGCAGTGCAGTATCCTTTCTGGAGAACCTTGTGAAGGAACGATGTCAGTTTCCATAAGAACTGTGTCAGTTTACATAAGAACTGTACCAGTTCTGTGCAGATTGACATTTCTGCTGAAGAAAATATGGGCATGAAACACACAAAAGCTGCACCTTTTGTGAAGAAGTGGATTCCTCACACCACTCCCCAGTTTCTTACTGAGGGCAAGAGATTGTGAGATTCATGCTCCTACACTGGAGCATCGCAGTTTAGCTACCATATGCAGATTAAGATCACTCTTTTTTCACACCAACAGAACATACATGCACTGCTGTTGCTCATATCAGTGTACCAGTTATTTTCTAGACTCCTAGTGCAACAGTGAAAACAAGCAGCCACAAAATAAATTCAACCAATTCCACTGTAGCAAATAGCATAGCTTAACACCCCATGAAACCACTTACATGATATGAGTCAGCCTGTTCCTTATTGTTGGTGGTCACTGTTAGAAGGGTTGACATACCACACAACAACCATCAATGTGAGCATCTCTTCAACATTGGAATGGAGCAGTGTTTGACAAGAATTTAATTGTAATACTGCAGATGGAACAGGGAAGACAGGATTCATGAAAGCAGAATCTTTCTGACTGCATAACCTACAACTTTTAACTTTTAAAAACATGGCTTATTCTACTCACAGTGAAACATGAACTTGTATTAGTCATTAATTCTCCTAGTCTTTTGAATTATCAAGCTCTATCTTTATCCTTGTAGTCTTTCAGTGGAAACTGAGGTGGTAACTGTTTGGTCTGCTGTAGGGATGGACTGATTTTCTCCTAAAGATAGCCATCAGATAACACCTTTTTTGGGCCAAACCAGCCCACACTTTTCTGGACTTTGTCAGCCACTTCTACTTTATTAGTGCAAGTAGAGATGGTCTGGTTTGATTTGCTCCAATGCGTGCTTGCTGGAAATAAACCAAAAGCAAACCTTCCCCTGTCAATTTGCCAGTACAGTAAAACCTCATATAACACTAAAACCTGGTTCCACAAGTCTTCGTGTTATATGATTTTTAGTGTTATCTGATCCTCTATGGGATCCATAGAGATACATTGTAACCACACAGGCTTTCGCGGTTGTTATCTGAAGCATCCCATAGGATCTTAATGTTATCTGATGCAATTCTTCCCCCCAGATTCCTTGATGTTATGCGATTTTAGTGTTATTCGATACTAATGTTATATGAGGTATTACTGTATTATGAACTGGGTTAAGAAGAGAATCATTTCAGGATATTTTCAAATTAAACACTTCCTTGGCTCTATGAAGAGACAGAAGTAGTAGGGGTGGAAATTAAGTTTATTTTCTCTTAGAAAAGCAAACAAAAATCTCCACTTCCTGGAGAAGTTTTTTATTTCTCTCTTTTTCTAAATTATGCGGCACATATGCACTTAAAAATCACTTCCTTGGTTTGGTATTTAATTTGCCAATATCCTGAAGTGGCTTTCTTCATAAGCCATTTCATAATACCGGCAAATTTATAATAGGCTGGCACGGACCAAATATGTTCAAAAACCATTTGGATGTGAATTTCACCAAATGATATACTGGACCTCCTAGTGAAGTTGTGGAGACATCCCTTGAGAGATTAAGGAGCAACATTTCAGCACTCATCAAGCCTGCTCAATTAAAATACATTTTTCAGCTGCTGATGGATTTACCACTGGAATTGTCAGCAATGCTACAGGCCCAGTAGCTGCTAAGGTAACTGAACTGTTTGCTGTCAGTTTTCTAATCATAACTTTTTCCTCAGCTACATCTTATGCTTTGCCCAATATTTTCTATGTTTCTATCCCACTTAGAACATGACACTAGATTTTTAATTGAAGTTACTATAGATTTTTTGATTCAGACAGATTAAGCAGCTATTAAGCAGGGATCAGAACAACAACTTGAGAATACAAAATCATGACGCTAAGCAATAAACACATTCAGCTTTCTGGGAATTTTCCTTGTATTCAGGATGGATGCATCTTGCACATTGTGTTCCCTTCAGCTTCTAACATGAAGAGCTGAAACATCAAGGACAGTAAATCCAGGAGCTGCAAGCTGTCAAACAAAATCCATATTTTATCCTGGAAAATCCCAAACCATATACAATTAGGACAATTGGGATAAAACCCAAGCCAATATATCTTTAGTATGAATTAAAGAAAGTGCCACAATGGCATTCTGTTCTAAAATTATTTTCTGTACATAGCTCATTTGCTTTTCAGTTAATATTTATTACCCCACTCTGTGAGAAATTAGAAGCCTAAGATGCTCTAGATAAATGGCTCAATTAATTGTACAGAGGTAACCCTCTTTGAGACAAACCAGAGCTGTGAGCTCTTTATTAAAAGCAGTATTCTATAGTCCATAACCTTGTTCCTTGACTCCTCTCTAGTTTCCAATTTAAACAAGTCCCCATGCGGCCTGTTCTAAAGGGCTTTGTCTCCCTGTCATTGTTAAGATTGCTGAGGCATCCTAGAAGTGTGAAATCAGACCTCATGAGCTGAACGGTTCCCCAGGGAACACTGGACTGTGCAGAAGGTCAAAGTCATGGGCTGGACCTTCTGAAAGCGCCCTGATCGCCAGTCTGTGACATAGCAAGCAGGGGGAGTAGGGAATGTGAGGGGACTATAATTGAACACATCTTAATTAAAACCCACCAATAGCAAAAAAAATAAAATGTTTTTAGCAGCCTGTCAAATGCAGCACATAGATTTAGCTCTACTAATGAGTCTTGGTTGTTCTCATTTCTTAGGGAAAATAAGGTTCACTTAACAGCAGCAGATAAAAGAGTCTATATCATGTACACTAGTCTTAGTCCATAAAGAGCTGTACACCAAAAGTAATCATTTAAAAAAATACCATGCAAATAACTAATAAAGATAAGAAACACTATTTACTAAACACAGAGATTCACACTAAAGGCTCAGACAATTATTCACAGTAGAATGTTTTACATAGATATGTTTCACTTGAGTCTCTCTATAAGAGGCAATACACATAAAATTTACTTATTGGAGCTCTTAAAGTCAATCTATTAATATATAATGTATTACAAAGAGTTTATTATATTATCTGAATTGTTTGCTCCTCTCAGCTATTTCTAAATTGCTGTCCTCCAATTAGAATCAATGAATTTAAGTTTAGAATAAATGATCATAACCATGAGGCAAAATAGAAGAGAATAAGAGAAGGGTTATTCTGGTTTTTGCTAAATATATAGCATGTTGTGTCTATGCTCTCTCATGCTTCTTCAGTAAGATACAGAATTTATTAGTGAATAAATATCTGCTGCAGTGAATAAATATCTGAATAAATATATTACTGAATAAATATCAGCTATATATTACTGAATATCAGCTGCGGTGCCTCAGAGGTTAAGAAGCTGGACTTGTAAGCTGGAAGGTCACAAGCTGGCAATTCTGAGACCCTGGTACTGCATGACATTTTGAGCTCCCATCCAGTGGTGGGATGTCAAAAATTTTACTACCCCACTGTGATGTCATCACAGTATGGGCGGAGCTAATGTTGTGACCTTTTTCTGTCCCTCACTGTTTTGGCAGTGAACAATGTTCACTAATTTTATATACCATATATACTTGACTATAAGTCATCCTGAATATGTCAAGGTACCTAATTTAGACCTCTAAAACTAGGAAAATAGATTGACCCGATTATAAGTCAGGGGTGGAAAATACAGCAGCTGCTAGTTAGTTCCAGCAATTAAAATACATGAAAATGTGGTAAAATTAATTTATTCAGACATTTGTGTGGGTATGTTTTCAAATTTTTACAGTAGTGTTAGTACTTTTTTAAAAAATGTATGTTTGAATTTGCACCACCACGGTTTGCTTCTGGAAGTAAAACGTTGCTTCTGGAAGTAAAACGTGCCCGCGATGTGCATAACGCTGCCGTAAATGCACCCATGGCTGTCATAAATGCATTTATGACAACTGCCAATGCGTTTTATGGCAGGAGGAACCACGTGACCAGCCTGCTCAACCACATGACTGGCCCACTCATCCACATGACCGACTCATGATGCAAAAGGTTTAGCCACCCTTGATTTAAGACAAATGTTTAAGGTACCTGTTTAAAATTCATAACCAAGTGAATAAGAGCTTCCTTATAAACCAAGTGGTTTATTATAAGTGTAAATGAGCTGGTGCTTATCTTATTTGTACTCCATTTCTACCAGACTCTGCTAACATGGATGACAGTTACAGATTAGGGAGGGTGCAGCTTGAAAAATCTGGAGGGTATGAAGTCCTCAATCTAGGTCTATACTATCTAATTCCTCTCTGATTACAAAATGTGTATGGATAACTGCAAAATGATATATTTATATGCAGGCTTTTTGAATGGAGAACCTACACATGAACGTCTCCTCCATAGACATCAACTTCTTACATAGGGAAACAACAAAAAAAGAGCAGGAGCTAAGCACTCTCCATCTCATGTGTTGGAAAGAAGAAAGTAAGTAACATTTATATTAGACTACTCCATAATACAAATAGCAATATATGACCTTTTCTTACCACTTGCACAAGAGTTCATGGGGGGGGGGGAGTAGCATATTTACTGCTTTTGCTCACAGTTCTCTTGCTTTGTTAGGTCATACTTCAAATCTATGGTTTACAAGAAAAACAGTATGACTCAGCAGACATATAATACAAAGAAGAGAAGCAAAAGATAGAAATTCTCTAGCAGGTTGTTATTTTATTTATAAGAATGGCTGTCAATTTGGACACTATGTTTGGATTACAGTTTTACTCCTCAGCAGAGCACTTAGCTTTTTCTTACATTCTGTCCTTTTGTTGTTCAGTCGCACAGTTGGTTCCGACCCTTTGCGACCCTATGGACCACTGTCCTCCAGGCACCTCTGTCCTCCACCATGCTCCTCAGCCTGCCCAGCACTGTGCCCTCTGCATCCACATTACCATCTAGCCATCTCATTTTTGTCCGCCCCCATCTTTTGCCCTCCACCTTTCCCAGCATCAAGGCCTTCTCAAGTGAATCCTCTCTTCTCATTTGATGTCCAAAGTACTTCAGCTTCATCTTTACTATTTGACCTTCTAGGAAGCAGTCAGGGTTGATTTCTTCTAAGACCGACCTATTTGTTCTCCTCACTGTCCAGGGAACTCTCAAAACTCTCCTCCAACACCACATCTCAAAGGCATCTATTCTTCTGCGCTCAGCTTTCCTAATGGTCTAGCTCTCACAACCATACATTACCACCGGGAATACCATTGCTTTGACTATACGAATTTTTGTTTGCAATGTGATGTCTCTACTTTTAACTATGTTCCCCAGATTGCTCATCGCTTCCCTTCCAAGAATCAGTCAACTTTTTATTTCATGGCTGCAATCACCATCTGCAGTGATTTTGGATCCTAGGAAAGTAAAATCTGTCACTGCTTCTACTTCTTCCTCATCTATTCTCCAGGGACTGACAGGGCCTGCTGGTATTATCTTGGTTTTCTTGATATTGAGTCTCAAGCCAGTTTTTGTACTCTCTTCTTTCAACCTAATCAGGAGCTTCTTTAGGTCTTCCTCACTTTCTGCCATTAGGGTAGTGTCATCTGCATATCTCAAGTTGTTGATGTTTCTCCCAGCAATTTTGATCCCAAATTGTGATTCCTCTATCCCTGCATTGCACATTATGTGCTCTGTGTATAAGTTGAATAAGCAGGGTGACAAAATGCAGCCTTTTCCTATTCAAAACCACTCCGCCATTCCGTATTCTGTCCTAAATGTTGCTTCTTGACTCTTGTACAGTTTTCTCATGAGGCATATAAGGTGTTCTGGTATTCCCATTTCTTTAATTCTGTCCTTACTATCTGGTTTTGCAAATGAAATGTTGGACCATTGAAATGCCACAAATTGAAGCCTCTCTTATTTAACTAAGATTTCAATTTAGTGGTGCATTTTTGCTTCGTATGTGTATATGGGGAAGCTGAATACTAACCAACTCTAATCTTTTAGAATATGTACTAACATTTAAGTAGACTACTCAACGGTATTCCTAGTGGAATTAAACTGTTCAATCAAACAGCCTACTATAATAAAACTCTGATGGGGTATGTGGGGTTTTTTTTAGTTTGTTTCTTGAAAAGAAGAATCTATTATTATTCTAGTGTAGAACAACTAGGTAGTGCAAAAAACAGTTTACTAGATAATTATTCTGTACTAACAATATAGTGTAATTTGCTGGGTACTATTTTCTCAATCAAAGATTCAACAAATGCTAATCTGGTAGAGCCAAAATAAGAAGGAAGCACTCATCTCCGGCACAAAAATCTAAGGAAGGGTATTAAACATACACTGCGAATGCCAAACCTACTGGGCCATAAGAAAAAGGGCACCTTTCTATTGCCTTGCAATTTGTTCCTTGCCTGGATAAGCTCATCACATCAGCAGGCGAGTAGATAGTTCCTTCCCTGTCTATCATTGTGTTCCACATTTGGAAAAGAGATAAATCCGGAGGGAAGATATTCAGAAGATTATAAAGTCAATTTGAACCAAGTATTGCAAATTTCAAATTTATTGTGATGTTGCATATGTTCATGGTCCCCCACTGCCTTCAAGGAAAGAGTAAGTCAGGGGGCCACTCTTTTCACAAACAGTGGTTGCTTTGTGGCATCAGAAATAAATAGAAATTGTTACAAATGTACAAGTTACCAGTGCTGGGTGGCTCATATTAATGTTCTCATTGCCAAAACAAATGTTATGCTATTATTATTTTTATTTCTTATATTTACATATTTGCCATATTTTAAAAAAACCCTTCTAAAGTAAAGGGAGATAAATTTTATACTTTTGCTTCTGGCAACAAATTAGCTAGTTACAGCTCTGTAATTTAGGTACTTACTGCATGTAAATGGATAAAGGACAGCAGCTTAAAGAACTCTCCAATATACACACTTAACTGAGAATTATTATGGCCTTTAAGAATCCAGCCTAAGCCAAATTATTTTACTTTTTCTTTTAATTCTAGGAATGCAATTTGAGAAAGTATTCCTGTCTAAAAGAAAGGTATAAAAACCAGCTGGAACTCTGTATTAATTTCTCTAATTCTTCAGCAATGAAAAAAATAATGTGACTTGCATGATTAGGAGAAGCCTGGTGGGTGCTTGCCTCAGTCTTTACTGGTCCCACCACAACCACCTTTACTCTATTCAACCTATATTGAATAATAAAGGATTGCAATGTGACTTAGAACACTGGTTATGTGGTAATTTAAATAATGTATACGTTTTACCAGCTTCAGAACATAGCCAAAGCACAGGAAAAAGAGCAGTACAAACTAGAGATGGTGCGAAAAACATGGCCCCTCAGCCCTTTTCACACATGCACACATGAAAAATTTGAAATAGTCACAAATATTAATCTTATTTTATATTCAGCCCTCAACATAGTCACTTGGAAGTCCCACTGATTTCAACAGGGTTTACACATAACTTTCTCATTTACTATTATTTCACATCATGTATTTATTTGTGTGCATATAACCATCCATTACCTTCATGCCATTATATTTCAGGGTATTGTTTGCAAAGAATCAAATGTGACAAGACAAATTATTATATTGGTCAAATTATTATATTATATTGCTGTTATTAGTACAGAGGAGAAATTGCAGAAAAGGAATACTTGACATTCTGTGCAAGGGTTCCTGTTGTTGCTAAGTTGAAGAAGAGTGGTTGAGGAAACAAGTGTAGGTGTCACTTAAGGAGGTGAACAGCCCATCAACACCAACCATACCACCAGGATGATGGAACAAGCAGCCAAAGGCAACTGAGAAAAAAAACAAAGGAAAACTGGTAAGGAGGACCCCCAGTAGGTGGTTTACAAAAGAGACTCCAAGGCCAGTAGAACTGCACTGAACCTTCACCTCAGAAGGCAGCCCCAGCAAGGTATTCCAGCCCCCTGAAGCTTCAACAAAAGTGGTAGCATTCATTCCACAGCCATTCTCTCTTAGTCCCTCCTCCATCTCTCAATTGAAAAGTATGACTGAGACAAAGTGATGCTTTGATAGCACACTGCAGAAATTAGGAGACCAGAGATGAAACAGGCAGAATAAAGGTAATCTAATATTGGTTTGAAAAGCAGCTACTGGACAGCAGTTGTAGCTGAAGGTGATAGTAGTGTGACACTCAAGCTAAGGACAGGTTTCACTTACCAGTAACTGTCGTTCTCCGAGTATGTTGTTTGGGGATTCACACTGATGGGTTCTGCGCCTGCGCTGAATCCGGAGCGGAGCTGGAAAGCTGATTGGATAAAGAGTTTTGAATGTGGGACCGCCCACCATGCCCAACCCCTTTAGGCGCCATTTCGCGCTCTCCCCTCAGTTTGATATTAAAGCTGCCCGCTAAGCCTAAGGCCATCTCAGGCCGGCAGCCCTGAGGGGAGGCAGGGTTGGGTTGTGTGAATCCCCAAACAACATACTCGGAGAACGACAGTTACTGGTAAGTGAAACCTGTCCTTCTCCTTCGTGTTGTTTGGGGATGCACACTGATGGGTGACTAACAAGCTCACTTACTTGGATGGTGGGCAGCCGGCGTCCTGAGATGTAGGAGAGCGCGATGGCATCATGGATGGGCGGTCATCAGCGAAGAGGATCGGAGACCAGCCGTCAGGATGGACCTGCCCCGTCTGACATCAGGGGCGGACCTTGTATCAACCCGGTAGTGGGTGATGAAGGTGGAGGACCTGGACCAAGTGGCAGCCTTGCAGATATCCTCCATCGGGATGCCCTCTAGGAATGCAGTGGAGGAAGCCAGTGTCCTGGTGGAGTGAGCCCGGACATGAGGCGGAGGTGGCAGGGATGACATCTGATAGGCCAGGTAAATGGTACCTGAGATCCATTTAGATAGTCTCTGGGCAGACAGAGGCTGTCCCTTAGTCTTGCCACCATAAGCCACAAACAGTTGTTTTGCTCTCCTGAAGGACGCAGTCCTCTGGGTGTAAAACAGCAAAGCCCTCCTGACATCCAACGAGTGCCACACTCTCTCTTGTGGAGACGAGGGATTCAGGAAGAATGCTGGAAGCGTGATGGCTTGGGCCAGGTGAAATTCAGTCAGGACCTTGGGCAGGAATGTCAGATCTGGGTGCAATACTGCCCTGTCAGGGTAGAACTTGAGAAAAGGAGGGTCAGACCGAAGGGCTGCCAGCTCCCCTGCTCGTCGGGCAGAAGTGATAGCTACAAGGAAAGCAGTCTTGTAGGAGACAAATTTAATGTCCACCGAAGCCATGGGTTCAAAGGGTGCCTTTGTGAGTGCGGTGAGCACTGTAGTGAGGGACCACTGAGGGGGTGGTATCTTCACTGGAGGATAGGCGTTGCGTAGCCCTTGAAGGAACCTTTTAACAGTTTTGTCTCTGAAGGCGGAGGACAATACTGAAGAAGGTGGGGCCTTGGCGACCACAGCAGCTAGGTGGACCTTTAATGATGAATGTGCGGATCCCAACTCGGCGAGGTGCAGGAGGTAGGACATGACATCCTGCAGGGATGCGGAGTCCACGGTGCGGTCGCTGGATGCTAGGAAGTCAGTGAAGCGACGGTACTTGGCATCGTAGGACTTCCGTGTGGAAGGTTTCCTTGACAGATCAAGGATCCGTGCTATGTTGGGCGGATAAGCCAGGCCGTCAGGTGTAGGCTCGGCAGATCGGAGTGAAGGATCCGACCGTCTTCCATGCGGAGGAGATTCGGATCGGTGGGTAGGCGGAGACGATCGCAAGCCAGGGTTTGGAGTAGTGGGAACCACGGCTGGCGCGGCCAGGACGGGGCAACCAGGATCGTCCAGGCGTTCTCCGCACGGATCCGTATCAGGACCCGTTGGATGAGAGGGATCGGTGGAAACATGTACAGCAGTTCCTGGTGCCACGGCACCATGAAGGCATCGCCCTCCGATCCGTGGCCGATCCCCGCTCGGGAGCAGTAACGGCGGCACTTGGAGTTGGTCTGTGACGCGAAAACGTCTAGGGTCGGTGTGCCCCACCGTCGGCACAGGCGGTCGAACACCGATTCGTCCAGTTCCCACTCGTGCATCGCCGTCCCTTTGCGGCTCAGGGAGTCTGCATCGGAGTTCAGGGTGCCCTGGATGTGGACACCTATGGGGAACACATGTACCTTCAGGCACCACTCCCACATCTGGACGGTCAGGTAGAGGAGGGAGAGAGACTTGGTCCCTCCTTGCCGGTTGAGATAGGCTAGTGTCGTGGTGTTGTCCGAGGCGATCTGCACCACACTGCCCGCGATCGACGGTCTGAAGGACCTCATCGCCTTCCACACCGCTAGCAGCTCGAGGAAGTTGATATGGTGGTCGGCTTCCTCGGGTGTCCATATGCCGTGAATCCGTAGTCCGCGGCAGCACGCACCCCATCCGTGGGTGCTCGCGTCGGTGGTGACTTGGATGGACGGTGCGGGAAGGGTGAAGAGTCTCCCCGCGGTCACATTCTGGTCCATTGTCCACCAGTTTAACTGGTCTCGGAGTTCGGGAGTCGGTGTGAGCCACTTCCCGAGGTTGTCGTGGGTGCCGTTGAAGGAGGAGAGGAACCACGACTGGAGGGAGCGCATCTTGAGTTTGGCGTGCGAGACCACCGCCGTGGTCGACGCCATGAGTCCTAGCAAACGGAGGGCGTCCCTCGCACGGACCCGACGTCTGCCCTGGATCCGTGCCACCACTGTGCGGATGTCGAGCAGACGTTTGGTTGGGGCGTAGGCTCTTAGAGCCAGAGAGTCTAGAACGGCTCCGATGTATTCTATTCGTTGAGTGGGGGTCAACTGGGATTTCTTGAAGTTGACCCGCAGACCGAGGCTCTGCATAAGGGCGAGGCAATGTGCAACGTCGTCCTTGGCTTTTTGTTGGGTCGGGGAGCAGATCAACCAATCGTCTATGTACGGGAACACCTGGACGCCTTGCAGTCGCAGATGAGCAGCCACCGGTGCCATGCACTTCGTGAATACCCTCGGAGCGGTGGAGAGGCCGAAGGGTAGGCATGTGTACTGGTAGATGTTGCCGCCCACCTGGAATCGGAGGAAACGACGATGTTCCCTCCTGATGGACACGTGAAAGTAGGCGTCCTTCAGGTCGATGACGGTGAACCAGTCCCCGTGGTTGATCAGCGGGAGGATGGAGTGAAGGGTTACCATCCGGAACTTCCTCGCGTCGATATGGTTGTTGAGAAGACGGAGGTCCAGGATGGGACGTGCCCCCCCGTCTTTTTTGTCCACAAGGAAGTATCGGGAGAAGAACCCTTCGTGAGACTCCGACGCTGCGACCGGCTCTATGGCGCCCTTCTCTAGGAGAGCTGTTAGTTCTTCCTGGAGCGGTGGGGATGGATCGGTGATGCGGATCCGTCCGACAGTAGGGCATCTCTCGAACTCGATCGCGTAGCCAGAGTCTAAGATGGTTAAAACCCATCGGTCTGTGGTGATGGCAGACCACGCCGATAGGTAGTCGGAAAGGGGGCGGTAGGGTAGAGTCTCGGTCACGGAAGAGTCAAACACGTTGTTTGCCCTTCCGTTCCGTACGCTTGCCAGTCTGAGGCCGTTGCTGGTAGCGTGGACGGTTGGGTTGTTGGCGCTGCCGGTAGGGCTGGTACCGGGAGTAGTCCCCTTGTCTCTGTGGCGGGCGAGGTTGATAGGATGGGCCCGCCTGAGACGTCGACGGCTGGTCCTGATGGTAACGGCCGGACCCACGGTGTGGAGGGCGGAGCTGTTTTATTGTGGCGTAGTCCCCTTTCAGCTCTCCCAAGGAGGTGTCGGTCTCCTTGGCGAAGAGGCCCTCGCCATCGAAGGGGAGCTCCTCCACGAGCCGCTTGACATCGTCCTGCAGGTTAGCCGAACGGAGCCAGGCGTGGCGACGGAGCTGGATGGCGGAGGCCAAGTTTTTTGCCTCCGACTCGGTGACGTGGCGGCCGGTGCGGATTTGCTGGAGGGAGAGGTGGTTGCCCTCCATGCAGAGTTTTTCAAAGTCCGCTTGTCGATCAGGTGGCAGTAGGGACTTGAACGACTCCGCTTGCTCCCAGAGTCGACACTGGTAGCCTCCCATGGCCGTCGCGTAGTTGGACGCACGGAAGGACAAGGAGGCATTGGCGTAGACCCTCCTGCCCAGTGCGTCCAGCTTCTTCCCCTCTTGGGTCGACGGGATGGGAGTGCTGCTGATCGGCGTCCGGTGTTGGGAGCCCTTGACCACTCGGGAGTTCGGTGCCGGGTGAATGTGCAGAAAGTTGGAATCGTCCAGCAGTCTGTACATAGAGTCCACTCTGTTGGATACGGAGTGCGAAGAGACCGGCTTCTTCCACACCTCCTTGGCCGCTTTCGCAATCTTAGGGAGCAGTCCGAGGCGGACGGGGACCAACTCCTTGCGGTCGGCCAAGCCGCAGACGACGTCCTCACAGTCGTCCGGGGGAGCCTCCGCCCGAATCCCAAGTGTGGATCCGAGGCGAGTGATCAGTCCGGTGTAGGTCTTCAAATCCTCCGGCTGGGATCCGTGGACGGCGCCGATGTTGTCGTCCGGGGACTTGTCGACCGCAACCGGCGGTGGCTGATGCTGCTCCTCCTCCTGATCCGACGAGTCGGAGTCTCCTGACCGCGCCGAGACGCTGGGCGGTGGCAGGTAGACCTCGGGGTCCGAGTCCGACCAGTACGGCCTGGCGGATCTCGGATCGCTCCCCGGCAAAGGCAGCTGGTACGGAGGGAGAGAGGCCTCCGACCGCGCCTGTTCCACCCTCTGCCGCTTCGGTGCGGGGCCCTCCTCACGGAGCGGTGGTGCTTCCGTGGCTGGTGGTGAGGGCAGAGGGCGCTCCCACGGTGTCGTCTGCGGGCCGTAGAGCTCGGTGTGCAGTTTCCGCACCATCGCCTCGATGTACGGGGCGATGAGGCTCAACTGGGGCGGCGGTTCGGTAGCCGGACCAGGAACCACGGAAGGACTGCGGAGGGAGGAAGACCTGTGCGGTGGTACAGGTGGAGGAGTCTCCGGCGGCGGTGGAGGGCTGTGGGCCCTCTCCGGCGTGGCGTCCCGGGCCTCGGTCGACATCCTACCCGGCGTAGGTGGAGCTGCGACCGGGGCGGATGCTAGGGAGCGTGGCGGCGAAAGTTGAGCCGGTGCCGGGGTCGGAGGAAGAGAAGACGAAGAGCTACGGCGCTTCTTTTTCTCTTTTTTGTCCTTCTTCTTCTTCTCCTGCTCCTTCTTCCGCCTGAACAGTTCAGAGGCCGAGGGCCTGGAAGAAGAAGCGGAGGTTGAAGGAGCAGACGTGGAAGCGGCCTGCTCTGGAGCTGGGGGAGCCGGTGGTGCCAGTGCGGCCTCCATGAGGTAGGCTTGAAGGCGGTACTGGCGGTTCTTGATGGCGGCCTTCGAGAAGCCGCGACAGACTTCGCAGGTCTGGACCTGGTGACTCTCCCCGAGGCAGCGAAGACAACGCACGTGCCCGTCCGAGCTAGGGAACTTTCTCTTGCAGGACGGACACTGCTTGAACGCTGCCGCTGAGGCCATCCACCGAAGTAGATGGCCGAAGAGAAAAAATTATCCCGGCCGGGAGGCCCCGACACGAGATGTTGGTCTTTTTTTTTTTTTTTTTTTTTTTTTTTTTTAAACGGCGGCTGAGGGCGAGCCCCAGCCACACGAGGACCAAGGGAACAAGTCCCCTAGTCCGAGAAAAATTGTAAAGTAGGAAAAATTGGAAGATTCTGAGACAATCTCAGCAAAGTACTCACAGCTTTTTTTCCAGGCTCCTGCTTGCGCAGCGGAAAAAAGCAAACTGAGGGGAGAGCGCGAAATGGCGCCTAAAGGGGTTGGGCATGGTGGGCGGTCCCACATTCAAAACTCTTTATCCAATCAGCTTTCCAGCTCCGCTCCGGATTCAGCGCAGGCGCAGAACCCATCAGTGTGCATCCCCAAACAACACGAAGGAGAACCTTTGTTAGTACCACGCTGGAGGCAGCAATGATAAACCTCTGCTAAACTTTTCACACCATGAAAACCACATGAAGAGATAGTTTGAAATGGACCAAAAGATAGTACTAGAAGATGACCCAGTTTAAAAACAGTCAGCTAGCTACTGGAGAAGAGCAAAGGATGAGTACAAACAATTCTGTTGTTAACATTGCCAGTAGATGAAAGCCAAGGAGATGTCTAGTGCCTGATGTGCACAAAAGTGAAAGCAAAGTATGAACCTACATAACACATACATTTGGAACATGGAATATGGGAAGTATAAATGAAAGTGAACTGGACATCTTAAAGCAAAAAATGGGAATGTTTAAACATTGAAGTGCTTGGTGTCAGTGAACGAAAGTAGACTGGAATCAGATAGTTTCAGTCAAAAAAATTGAAAAAACAAGAGGAGCCTTTTGATCCAAGAGATCGAAGGAATGTTCAAGTCTAATTGAGAATGTTGAATGACCATCAGTAAAGCACACTATCTGACCAGGAGAGAATAAAGAAATGGTACTGACAGTATACTGAAGAACTATATAGAAGAGATGAAAGGATGAAATACTCCTTTAAAGAGGAATCCTATGATGAAGAACTTGAACTTTTAGAAAGTGAAATGTGCTCCGAGAACCTTTACAACAGGCAGTGGAAAGACACAGAGGAAACCAGCACTGGAAAAACAAGAGCTTTTCTATCCAGAAGATGCAAGAAATAAAGGTGAAGTTTAAGCCTAGATTATGAATGCTAAATGATCAAGATAGAAGGATGATTTTTAAGAGGGATACTATGACAAACATGCAGTTCTAAAAAGTGAGGTGAAAGTATTGGAAATAAATAAATCACCAGGAGTAAATGGAATACCAATACAATATTTCAAGCCACAGTCATTACAAACAAATAGAGAAGGCCAACAAAAGGTGGAAACCAAGAAATCTGTTTCAGAAGATCCAAGGAATAAAAGGGAAATTCAAGCTGAGGTTAGAATCATCGTACTATCACACCAAGAAATAAATAGAAGGTGAAAACAGTATACCAGAAAACCATACAGAAGAAATAAAAGGATGGTAGACTCTAGAAAATAAAGTGAAAGCTGATACAAAATCACTTGCAAGAAATACATCTTCAATTTAGATGGAATACTGATGGAACTATTTCAAGTCATAGAAATGGCAGAGTTTACATGGAAAGAAATATTTTAGTTTTAACAAGCTTATTTTGCAACATTGACCCCTATAGACAAAATGCAAGTGAACTGAAAAAGATAAAACAAGAAAAACTTTCAATTGTGTTTAACATATTTTGTGTACATATGTTTTTTTAACTTATTATTTCAATTTTTGTTTTTATGTTGTCTGTTTTTATCAGTTTCTGTAGTTCTGTAGTTAATCTGGTCGTGAGTTATCTGAAGTTCCAGTTCTTGAAGGTATACTACAAATGAAATAAAGGACAGTTATATTTTTATAACATGTGGAATAACGACTCCATATGTCAAAATAAATAGTATATTGAGTGTATACAGAACATTTGAGAAACACCTATGGAAGATTTTTATAACATGTGGAATAACTGCTTCATATGTCAAAATAGATACTATATTGAGTTGTACGCGGAAAAACTGAGAAACACCCATGAAATTGAAAAGCGGATCCACTCTTTTGCCTCCAAAGAAGCAAGAGCAATGACAAAGCAGCAACAGGTAGGTGTTGTTGTTCTTCAGCCAGTAATGAAGCCATTCAAATAAACAGCTATTCAAATCTTGCCCAGAAGAAATGTCTCCATCCAGTCGAGATGCAAATAACTATATTTAAATGGCTTTTTCTCTTGTTGTTCTACAAAAGCAGTTCATAATAAACCTGCCACAAATTTTAAAATATTGAACACCTTCCATTAGTAGAACCAAAAAGGGAGCTATCTCTAGCCAGTCGCCCTCCTACCCTGTATATCTTCAAAATCTGCTCCAGGCTTGAGGAAATTTACAGAGCAGACTTGGAAGTGTTCTGGAAACATGAAGAAAAAGTGAGGTAAAAAATGGACATGGAACTATTTTTAACAGCAATTAGCCACCCTTGAATATAAAGAATGATGGATACCAAGGCAGGATGGTGGCTAACTTCATAGAACAGCATACAACTACTACAGCACATTTTTACAAAACACAACATGAATCAAAACAAAACAAAACCTCTTTCTGGACTGGGGCATGAAGACTCTAAATATATGTTAATGTCAACTTTAAAGGACATGGGTTTCCTTTTTGTGATTTCAGGGGGTAAGCAACTTCGTTGCACTCTGTACGAAATAATGCACATCCAAAATCACCTTTAATCAACAGCAATTTGCAAATGACTTTACCATTGTTCACATGAAGGTGTGCAACAGACCTGATGACACATAATGCAGCAAGTCTCCTGTACTCAAGGAGGTAAATGTTATGTATTTTATGGAATAAAGGCAGCATGTAAGCATGGTAAAGTAAATAGGGCAATATGCATGATCCAAAGTAGTTTCATAAATATCTCACATATTCAGGGCAACATCTCCCTCACATCATTGTCTTCCAATTTAATAATACTGCTTTAAACCCACAAGTGAACTTGTCATATCACGAACCATTGAGAACTCTGTCTTAGAGAATACTTAATTCTGTTCCGTTTGACAATTCTGAATCTGTTGTGACTCACTGAGAATGAAGTCAGGCAACATGAAGTTCACTGGTTGTTGTTTTTTGGAGGCACTGGGAAGTATCATTTAATCCTCTTAACAAATAATTTCCAGTAAAATTCTATGAGGATTTTTTTTTGCTGTCAAAAGCCTAGATGTAGGTTTATTTGCAAAGATGTATTGAGAAGATACAGAGTTCATCATTAGTAAACCTCAGAAAATGGCGGTGAGGGACCTACCCTTTTCTGCAGTGCACTGCTGGTTATCTAAAATATTAGGAACGAAAATGCTTCAATGGGATATGCAATGCCACAAAAAAGAGGGAAACAGTTCTTGCCTGTGACATCTGCTGCCATCAAGCCTTCAGCTCTGATGACCTTCACCTGGAGAAATCCCACATCTTTCACATTATGAAACATCCGTAGCAGGCTCTACAAGACATGTATGCAAAATTATGAAGTTATGCAGACACTGCAATATCTATTCATTTCTTCTTCCATTTATACTTACGTTATAAGGATTATTATTTTAAAAAGTCATTTTAATTGCCTACAAATCAAGTACAGTATTGTCAGTATTTCCAAGGCTCCACTCAGCATAAAAATTATATAATTTCATTTGCTGTATTTGATTTTACGAAACCTAAATTATTTCAGTGTTATGTTAGTGCATTATTTATTTCATATATATCTATATTTTGCTGGGGGGAAACCACAGACCAAATCCAAAATATTTTGCCCAGGTGACAGTCCATCAAAATATTTATTATTACACTATAAACAAGAAGCACATATTCAGTTCTTTACATATAATTTAGAAACCCATAATTAGATTGCAAAAATGTTTTAGAAAATAACTTTAATAAGACCATAACTAATTTTATCCATAAAACCTAAGAAAATAGGTCTCTTTCCAATAGCTTTATTAGATGCTATATATTTACAATATGTTTGCAAAAATATTGGTAATTCTTTTTATATCTGCAAATAGAAAGAATAAGGTGAAAGGGAAGTGGGGGAAATATAATATTCTCTTAAGTTTCATTTTGGTAAAAAGAATAATGTATGAGTTAATAGTACTACATAGTTGAGCATTTTTACCAGTACAATAAAATATCTTACAACAGTTTGGTCTTTACAAGTAAGAAAAAGCTATACAATGTACAAGAAATAAGAAGGAAAGAGAAATAGCAGGATTCCTAAATATTTCATTCAAAAGAAAAACTAAGTTCTTATAGGAATACAAATTAATTTTCCTTTCTTCTTGATTGCTCCATGATATCATTGTCATTAGCACTATTCTGCCTGTGGAAAAGGGTTTTTCTTTCAGCTTGAAACATCAACTACTAAAGTGTTAGACAGTAAGAGTCAGATATAAAACCCACAATATAAATCCCTTAAGACGCTTATTGCGTAGAGAGAAGATTTGACCTTGGTGCACCGAGCTGAGGCGATGCAGTTATATGGCACACCAATTTCCACATATAAATGCATTTATATCTACAGTATATTTCTATAGATTTCTATCAATAGAAATGTAACCCATGTATTATAATGATTGACTTTTACTTTCCTAATACTTGCCAATCAGAAATCTAAATGTGTTGATTTTTTTCATACTCTGATTGCATAACTGCATTTTAGATAGGATTGGAAAACAGCTATTTCCTTATAATGTGACATTTGTTACACTTTTCAGCAAGGGTTGGTGCCTTTTTGTCAAAGGCAGCATCTTTCTTCTAATATTTTCCATTTCTCATACTAAGCAAAATAAGGAGGGCAGACATAGGAAAAATCAAGTGTTTGTTTTATTCATTTTGAAACTCTATTTAGTTTGCATTTCCTACACAAAAAAGAAAAAGGTGTGCGTGGATTTTTCCCCCTGACCTGCATTGCACATATGCTGAAATGCATAGGCTTTGCAGTATTTCGCTCATTACTATTTGTCAGGGCTCTGTAAGATAATTATAGTTTGAACTTTCAGATTCAGCTAGTCATCTGACTGAGAGCAATTTACTGCACATTCTGACAATCTGGGCCAGTGACATACTGCAGATTATTATTGTAGGATTCTCTGAAAAGCAAATGACTTTAATACATTACTTTAAACATGCAACTTAAGGTAATGATTTATCAGCCGATTGTCAACCTTCTTATTTATGATTACCGAAGATCCCAAATCTGGATGCTATCGGAGGCCTGAAATTTCCATGGCAGAGAAATCTATGATTTGCTGAGAATCCTTTCAGCCCTCAATAGATGGGAAAAGATTGAAATGCTCTGGAGATGAGTCCTCTTTATTTTTTTAATGAAAGGCTGTATAATATATTTTCTGTATGGTTGCAGCAGCTGTCAAGGAGAGCATCTCAGTTCAGCTCTATTATGGGAGAACCAATACCCCATCCTATGGCATTGAGATACACTGAGGGGCCAGTTCTGATTGACAGCTTGTCACCATGACGTCTTATTCCATCTCTGTTATGGAGAAAATTAATGTCACACCACCAGCCTTATGACTCGCTGTCATCTTAGAACTGCTCACCTTTTATCAATGCTCTAAATAACATTTCAAGCCCATCGTCTCACGGTGGACAATCCGGTCAAGGGACATTAAATCGGATGACTGTGAAATGTCATAATAAAAATGGAATGCTAACAACTTCTTCACTAAACTAGCTTCTCTGGTTTTTAAACTGTGACAAGGGGGAGCAGGGGTTCAGCATACCCGTTCTGAAAAGGTCATATAATCTTTCTCTTGGTCTGCTATCCATTATGGCCCCTCTCCCTCCCATCTCAAAAGGAATTAATCTTTTCATACCACAGTGATAAAATAATGGTTCAAACAGTAATGCCTGTTTAATTTGTAGGATTCTGATGTTCAGCTACAAATGGTTAAATGACAGTGAGCCATTTTTAAGCCTATTTGATCCAATGGCAGGGTCAAGCCATTTACTATTTTTCATCACAAAACTAGGTAGAAAACACATTTTTAAAAAAAAGACAGAAAAAGCTCTTTAGGAAATCTTTTAAAAAATATTCAATAAAATAAAATGAGTTCTGCATCTTGATTGCAAAATAATTGTTTGTATAGTTCACAAAGGAAAGCAACAGAAACACTAAAATATAGAGAAATATAGATACAGATAAATTTACACAAACTCCACATGTATATATGAATATACTTTGTTGATCTTGCTTAATCCTGTTTTTTAGGAACTATGAATAGATCAGTGACCAACGTTTGTGGGGAAACATTATAATATTTTAAAATAGCCACTCGGATAAATCTATGATTTGAACATGTCCGATTGTTTTAAAGCATAATTATAATATTATTTATACCAGTTATATAATTTGGTGGGTGGAGGAAGCATAAATTTCAAAAAAGTTGCAATGTTCATGGACTATATTTTTGAAACATTATAAAGTTATCAGACTAGCCCAGTATCACTTGCTTCACTTTAAGACAGCAATCGTGGGGAGGGGGGATTATCTCTACTTGCTATCAAAACAAGTATCATTGCAATTAATCCACCTGAAATTTATTATATCTATTAAGATCTGGTCTGATGGAACAGGTTGTCTTGGTTGATTTCAGAATCTGAAATAATATTTGCAATTATTAGTTTTTCAGACACAGTACACAATATCTTAGCTCTCAGTTTAGGAAATACAATGTTTAGCCTTGCTAAGTCACCTCTATTAAACTGTGTTTATGATAACACTACTGGTGTATGATTTGTACAAGCACCAGCAGACAGCTGATTCAGTGGAGATAGGTAGAATAAATTTGCTGAAGCGCACATCCTGCTAATCTGTTTGAAGAATATTGTACAGCATTAGTACTAGCACTTCATGTTATCTGCAGAGCCTGATAAGGTACATCTTTATTAAATTCAGTTATTGAAAGGATGTCAGCCAGGGAATAGGAATATTTTAAAATAAAAAAAATTAAACAGCCCTTTGTTAGTCAGAGCCTGGCTTAATGGCAAAGTGTCTAGAGAAGCTTCTAAACACCTGGCAGTGCCGTACAATAAAAGCTTTGTAATTTTAGTTGGAAATAGCTTTTCTCCTTTATTCTTTGCATATAGTAAGTCAGTTTTAGTGACTTCAGTATTACTAAATGCTGGAGTAAGAGCTCCCCTTGCTGTTGCTTTACTAAAACTACAGAGTAGTTTTCATGATGTGAGGATGCTGGGAAATAAAATTTATTTTCAAAATATTTAATACAGAATTTATAATTATAGTGTCATTATTATAATGCACCAGTGTTTCTTAGGATTCTATTTGTGCGAGTTTTCTTAAATCTGTAAATGACCATAATGTTTTTGTACATATTACTGGATTCTTAAGTCATTTTACTTTTCGGAGTTATCATCTAAATTAGTTGCTAATTATGGGTTTATGCTAATGTGTTATTCAAGAATAGCCATCAAGCAAAATACCTTAGAGGTAAAATGTGTAGTTGTTTGAAGAAACAGTACAAGTTAACAACACATAATAGAACATTATTAAGAGAATTAATCTTTACCAACATTATTAAATCTGGATATTAGTCAAGCTAATACATTGCTGCAGTCCTAAACTATTATGCTAAAATCACCAGGCTGAATGGTGCTCAATACTACTGAGTGAAGTTCCCTTTCATCACCAAAAACTCTAATTTCTTCTTCTTCTTTTTTTTACTATTTATCCATTTTTAATCTGTGCAATTGAGAGTAAGAAAGGTGCATTACATACATATCTCTTGAGTATTTTTTCCTGTTCCTTTGGATCATCCAAGGCACTGATTGGGAGTTCAGAGATGCTAACGGCAGCTGAGGCTGTCAGAGTCACCAGTAGTACCAGATAGCCTTCTCCTTCCTCCAGAGGCAACTCCAGTTTATGAGTCTGTTCTTTACTCAGGGCTGACAGGTCAACCTGGCACCTAAAAAGATGCATTTTTCATCAGCGTGTGGCTTTTTTCACAGAGTGGTAAATTACATACACAGAGCTACAAAAATTATTATTATTATTATTTGTTCCATTTATACCCCACCCATCTAGGAGGTTTTCTGGGGAGCTAACAAGAAGAACTTGCATATTAAAAACCTATTGGAAACACATATTAAAAAACAAAAAGTGTAAATAAATAAACATGTCTCAACAATAGGTCTTAAGAAGGCACTATTTCAGCTCTTTTGGTATTCATTTCACTGTCACAACTATTGCACAGAATTGTATAACTGCTTTCAAAGATTAGAAGCAAGCACAGTACTCGAATAAAATGAGTAATCACTTTCCATATATAACTCCTTTTAAATTCATAAGCAACTACATATTCAATATTCACAATAATCTCCTTCAGAACACAGTTCTGGTTACTTAATTTATCAAGCTCATTTTGCACCATGCTTAAAGACAACTGCAATTCCTTGAAGCTCTCAATTTTTCCATCACCTTCTTTTGTTCAAGAGAGGATGAGTGGATCTAGGGTCTGTCTATTTGCAGCTTCTGGGGTGCATAATTCACACTCATGCTTTGAAAGGTATGGTTTCAGAGATTCACACCTACTTTTCAATTTTTCTATTTGTTTGAAATATTAAGGGTTTTTTTGACAAGACAAACTGATATGGACCACATTAAGAAGAAACCACCAAAGAAAAAGTGAGACAACTTTTTAAAAAATACCTCTTTTTTATAGTTCTGTGATTTGTTGTCCCAAATTGACTAACAATTGACACATTCACATAGTTAACGGGGTGGGGGTGTCATTTTATAATGTTGCATAATTAGATTGTTTTTAGCAGAAACAGGGTATTTCAATGACATTATCTGAGCTGTTTACTAGATCTTCTTTTATACATGTTTTGGGGCCTAAATTGCATGCACATCAATGTTGCATTGATTGAATTTCTCTACATTCACAGAAATTGGCCCTGCAGCCTTACAGCTCCTTGACTTTACTTGATTATTTATGTTCCTACTTCACTTCAAAGAGATTTCCAGATGTCCAGCCAGAATCTTGTCCTGCTGGGAGAAACTCTTCAGCATTCAGAAAGGGTTGCTGTTTTGTTTTCCATAGACTTAGCCTAGGCAATTCTGGTTTCATATTTAGAGCTTGAGAAGTATGTGGAAAACTCCCCCTTGATTCTAGCTATCAGCTAGGGATTTAGTGTCTATGAAGTGGATGGGTATAGTGCTGCATTACCTTACTTACTTACTTACTTACTCACTCATATTTATTATCCCGCCCCAATCAGGTAAACCCGACTCTGGTCGGGTTATTTTGTTCCTTAGTTGCAAGCACCTCTTGACATACCTCTGGGGTGGCAATGCCAGCCATATAATAGACTTTTCCCAAGGGGGCAGGTTTTAGGCAGTCAGAAATCTGCAAGTTCCATCCACTTGCTTGACATGTGGTGATTCATACCATCTGGCACTAGCATGTTCTGTAGTAGCAAAGGGAGAAAGCTACTGTTCTTACTGTTTGTGGTTCTGCACCCCAGTCTGAACCAGGCAATTTTTATTTCTGGTAGTAACTTTCTGTTTGGTGTTTTTCCAGCAAGTCAGGTGCTGAAGTTTCACAGCACAGATTAACCTCGGAAGATGAAGGTTCCTCTTCCTTGCAAAACAAAAATATTTTTTCCAAGATGAATGATTTGTGAAAGCTGCAATATCAGACCTGGCTATTAGAGAACCAGAAGGTATTTCTGCCCGGCTGACTAGGGCAATGTATAATGTTAGCAATATGTACCACAATGAATTTCTTCCATTTCCCAGTAGCTATTCAGTAATTTACCTGGAACATCCCTGGTTCTGAATGAGCAATGTAGAGGAAACACCAATGTAGTAATTTCCAACATTTGTTTAAAATCTTAGATGGTTGTTATGAGGAAATGCACCCTGTTTCTTACAAGTTGGATGTATATGATGCTTTAAAGCAGTTACACAGTAAACATACTTCATTAATATGAAATTTCAAGTGGGAAGATGGAAGCAGGAGATTAGAAATGGGATAGTATAGCTATCCACACCATTTTATGGTACATTAAGTTGGTCAGCACTCCATCTATACAGAAATAAACTTCTGTATATGAGAGAGCATGATACCACCACCTCTCAAGAATTGTATCACAAGAATGTGGTTTTCAAATTTCTTTAAGGCTTAGTGAGGCTTAGCTCCACCTAGCTTCTTGTTCAGATAGAAAATCCCAGCTAGCACTGGGACAAGAACAGGAAGCTTTGGTGGAGCTAGAGAAAACCTCCAAGTCTTCCAGTTGAGACTTTTTCTTCCAGGTGAATTACATTTAATTGTGTAAATTATGTAAACTATGTGTAACTCAGATAAAACTGCCAGAATGGGGAATTATGGGATTTGTAGAAATCTGAAAATCACATATCTAGTGTATCCTTTTACCAAAGTGACATCTTCTATTCTGCTCAGAACTCCCACCTATTGGGAGGAGCAATGCTGACTCATGGAGGAAGAAAATAAGTCAGTCATCTGTACAAATACAGTAATACCTCGTATAACGTTTGCATCAGATAATGCAAAAACCGCATAATGTTAAGCAATCTGGAAAAAAATTGCATCGCATAACGTTAAAATTCTATGGGATGCATCAGATAATGTTCGCTAAAGCCTGTGCTGGTTACAATGTACCTCTATGGAGTTTTAACATTATCTGATGCATCCCATAGGATTTTAACGTTATCTAATGCATGCATCGGATCACATTAAAAATCGGATACGGATCACATTAAAAATCGGATAACACTAAGACTTGTGGAAACAAGGTTTTACTGTATGAGCAAACATCAATACCATTTTTAAGATAAACATGCAAAGTTTCATACTAATAAATAACTATAAATCTTGCTGCATTGGAATGCAATTTTTTTGTTGTCAACTGCAACTCATATCTGAGAATGCATTTTTTCCTGAAGCAGGAAAAATGTCATTGGCGTGAATTTGTTTACAGTGGATCCCAGTTTGCCATGAAGTGACCCACACACTATGATCACGGATCCATCTCCTGCGGTATACATGAAATGAGACATGCAGGATTTAACACTGGGACTGCAATGGACTGCAACAGCCTTGAGGATATGGACAAGATGCACCTTCACAGCCAGTCCATCTGGCATGGCCTCTTCCACCTCCATGACCGTTGGGAATCAGAGTTCCTTCTCCACTCATTTTGCTGTTTGGCCCAATATGATGGTTTCCAGTGGCATTTCTTCCACTGAGGGGACCATCACCCCACCTAAAAGCACTTCTCTGCCCATAGCCGTTGGCCCCTTTATGGAATCAGGTTAGTTAACCACTGCCTGACATTTCGTGTTGAGTTGCTGGCTGCATGATCTATTCCATTACCAGACAAATAACTCCACCTGAATAAAACTGCACAATGGGATTTACTTATCCTGTATGTTTACTGAAATAACCAGTTCACTGACAGCACTCTTTCCTAAAAATATATCACAGTGGTCAGTAGCTGATTTGACTTTATACTCTTAAGTTTTAACAATGTAAAAAACATGGGGATGTATTGGGGATGTATTAGCTGATTGAAAATGTGCTAGAGTTACCGTCAAAGTACAGATGATAGGAAGTTTATATAGAAACTGCAATAGTTTCATTTCATGTCGAAATGTAGCTTAATCATTAGCATAAAAAAATTAGCTACCTAAAATTCCGAGTATGGAAGTCAAACATTTTAAGGATCAACAAAGGACAAGGGCCACATACACACCAGCAGCCTGTGCATTATCTGTCAGGTAGAAAGTCCCTATTGTTAGGTTTCAGCAAAAATAGCTGAAGTGGGCTGGAACAGGATATTTTCAATCCGACAACTACAGAAAGCTCTTCACTGGAAAGGACCAATTTAAAAAAGGGAGTAGTCCTAATACTGACTCAAGATGTAACATAGGAAGTTTGGGAGTGTAATGCAAGACCTGACCAAATAATATCAATCAGAGTGTATGGAAAACCTATCAACATAACCTCCATTCAACTCAATGCTCCAACTATAGATGGTGAGGGAAATGAAATTGAAACCTTTTAATGCAAACATCAAGGAGGATAATGAGCGCACACCAAAACAAGACAGGTAGCTAGAACATAAAGCTAGAAACAAAACAGAACCAAATGTTGCTGGAAGATATGGGCTTGGGGAAAGAAATGAAGCAGGAAAACAACTGAGAGTTCTGCAAAGCCAAAAATATCTCTATCATGAATGCATGCAAGTAACCAAACAGGAAATTGTACACATCAACATCACTAGATGGTCTATATAGAAATCAAATGTACTATATATTTGGAAACAGAAGACGGAGAAGCTGTCAAAGCAAGACCAAAAGCAGATTGTGATACTGTCATTATTAGTGGTTTCATTCTGTGTAGCGTACCAGATATGGAAATGACATATCTTAATCCAATGTCACAGCTTTCACCATTCTGTCTTGAGTGACTGACCATGCTAAAAGTCCAGACAGATAATGGAACGTAGCCACTTTGCTTCTCCTTGGCATTGTTCTTGGCTTCTCTGACATACTCAAACTCCCTCACCACCACACCAAGTATCCACTTTGCAGTATCATAAATTAATATCTGTATTGTTGCTGAAGGTCTGCACTCTAATATTCCAGTGGATGCACTACTTATGTATCACTGTGTCAACACCTATAACACAACTCTGCCACAGTGCCTAATTAAATGGCCCCATAATGACCTGAACTCTGAATTAAATTTCTGACCACACTTTCCAGAAAAGCCTCAGGGTACAACTGTCACTTCCATATCTGGTATACCACACCGAATCAAACAGCTAATAATCTGCTGAACTGTGCAACATATAGCAAACAAGAGTTGAAGACCTAAATGCTCCTAGATGGATGGGGTCAGGGGGAAGAAGGCTACCTCACTGCATACATAAAAGCAGCATGTCAGGGGAAAGAGTTCTATTTACTTCCTTCCTGACATGTTTTAAAATAAATGCTTGGGGAAGGTTTCCCCCTGATGATGCTATTAAAATTCGAAATCCTTTCCTGCAGTTCAATGCAGCACTCTCCAGGAAAATCACTACTACTAAATTCTACTGAATATACTATAAAATAGTTTGTAGCTTCTCCTATTCTACAATGATCAGCAGAATATATTCAACAATCTCATTCTGTGACCGGGTGCTCTTCTCTGGAATGGATAAATTATGGGGCACAATATGGGCAAAATTCATTCCTTAATGCTTGAGCTCAGATCTCACATCTCACCTTGCTTATAGCTTTGCAACCGCTAGTCAAAGCCAAAATTCTTCTCATCCTACAATGGCCACAATGTACACATATTACATTAAGAGGGTGCTGGATCCTCTATGGCCCTTCTGGCAGAAACCTCAATGGCACCTCTGGATCCATTACAACCAGAGAGAGAGAAAAGAATGTAATAAAGAACTGAAGGAGCAAGGAGGGTGCCTTTTTCACTGCTTAGTTACATGGGAACAGAAATTCCCTCTGAAGCTCTTAAGAGCCTACAGAAATAATACAAATAAATTGCATGAAGCAGTGAGTAGCAACACAGCCTGTAAAACACCTGAGAATTCAACACGCTCAGGAAAAAAAACACCATTAGAAGAGCAGCCAAAAGCTTTTCCTCAATACATAATGAGAAGCCAAGACTGACCTCATGGACTGCATGAGAATTAAGTTCACAGTAAACAATTGGCAAGATGTTTTCAGAGCTCTAACTATATAATTCTGTAATGTTTTATTACACACATACTGTATAGTGAACATATACACACGTTAATTTTGTATGACAGAATTGCAACTCACAGCTTTTACCTTTAGAGATTATTATTCAAGAAAGAACTATATTAACCTACTGTTTATTCTCAACTTTAAAAATTTCTCCCTTTCTTTCTCTTATATATTTACATATACATACAGTACTCACAAGTCTACACACACACACAAAGCAAGAGAGCACAACATGATTATATTTTTCACAGAGGAAAAGGAACAAATGAACAGCTTTTAGATGCTACTTAGATGGATAAAAGAGCTAGACCAGGGATTCTCAACATGCAGCCTGTGGCACCATTTCATATGGGCCCCCACCACCTCCACCACACCAGAAAATGCCATGTGGTGGAGGAAGAGCAAAGTGGCTATCTGGCCCCCAAAGCTGTCTGAGAGAACATGACTCGGCCCCTATCTTTAAAAGGTTGTGAACTCCTAAGCTAGACATTCCATACATAAGAACAGATGCTTGCTTTATTTATTTATTTATTTACTGGTCACATTTAAATGCGTAGCGATACAGCTAACATGGAGTCATAAAACAGCAATAAAACACAACAATCTAATCATAAGATTTGTCAATATAACCCTGACCAATACTTTAGAAAAGTTAGAAGATTAAAAAGTTAAAAGAGGGAGGGGAGTTGTCATATGAGTCAGCAGGCTGGGGTAACCGTGTGACCCGTACCCCACACCTGCCCTGCCCGCCATGTTTTTACACCCTTCCTGAAGGGCAGCAGCTCTTTTTGGAGGTGCAATTTGGTTGGTAGAAGATTCCATAGGGTTGGAGCATCACAGAGAAGGCCCTCCTTCTTGTGCTAGAGAGATGCACCTCTCTAGCTGAAGGGACAACCAGAGAGCCCCTCTGGTCCACTCTGATGGGATGGACAGATGTTCTTAGGGTGACACAATTTCTTAAGTATCCTGGCCCACTACTATGTAGGGCTTTAAAGGTAATCAGCACTTTGAATTGCACCTGGAGGCATAATGGCAACCAGTGCAGCTCCCGAAGCAGTGGTGAAGTACGTGCATATTGTCCGCACCCCATCACCACCTGGGAAGCCACATTCTGGACCAGTTGCAGCCTCTGAATGGTCACCAAGGGCAGCCCCATGTAGAGACCATTACAATAGTCAAGTCTGGAGGTGACCAGAGTGTGTGTGAGCACGAGCATCTATGCTTAATACAATTCAATGCTTAAAAAAATACAGTAATACCTCGGATAACTCTAAGACTTGGTTCCAAAAGTCTTGGTGTTATCTGATTTTTAGTGTTATCCGATGCATGTTAAAATCCTATGGGATGTATCGGATAACGTTAAAGCTCCATAGAGATACATTGTAACTGCACAGGCTTTAGCGGTTGTTATTCGATACATCCCACAGGACCTTAACATTATTCGATCCAATTCTCCTCCCCAGATTACTTAACATCATGCGATTTTAGCGTTATCCGAGGTAAACGTTATCCGAGGCATTACTGTATCCAGTTTATGAATTGTGTGATATTGTGCTACTGTATCCATATTTTAAAAAGCCAGGAAATTGCCTGATAATGTTACACAATATCATGTCTACACTGCCAGCTTTACTTAGAATGCCAAGCTTTAGGCAGAATAGGTAGCATGGATGTTGACACCAATGGCAGTAATCAAGATGGCCTATGCAATGTTTCTCAACCATTGGCCCCCAGATGTTCTTGGACTTCAATTCCCAGAAGCCCTGATCAGCAGGTGTACTGACTAGGGTTTCTGGTAATTGAAGTCCCAATCAGACTACCCCAGTTGCAGAGAATTTCCCACATAATTTGTCATGGGAGTCACACCTTATTCACACTGTCAAAAGTACTGGCCAACACAGTGAACAATGTCTTCAACTCATAGAATTTATAATTATCACCACATCATGTTTTATTATAAGAAAATCACTGGCTGTGCCAGTGGAACCTTCTGCATCTTGATTCTTTTTTACAGTTTGGAAAGAAATATCTTTTAATTGGTATGATCTACCACCTAATGGTGAAAAAAATATTTTGTGATACAAAATAAAAGAGAATTGACAACAGATAATGTTCTAGCTCCGCCTCTCATCTTTTAAGCAAAAGAAATTTGCTTCAGGTAATAATTACAACACCCCCTTCATATGTCACTCCCAAAATGTAAATTGCTTGTAATTAGACAAACCTGCCAATAAAATCATCCTTTTTTCCAGCATCTTTGTCCCACACTGTAATATCAATAACTCCACCTCGTTCCTCATAGAGATGTAAATCAAACTGTTCCCTCCATTGAGGATTCAAGGTTTTGTGCATGATCTGGGAGGGAGTGGGGGAGAAAGAAAGGAAAAAAAATTGTTATCAATTCTTTGCATCTCCCTACAGGAATAGTTAAGAAACCAAGTTCCACCAAAAAAAAGGCTTGAGAAGTAATTTTAAATTGCTTAATTAGAAAACAAGGTGCACTCAAGACAAAAGCACAGAACAGTTTCTCTACATGATGATTCTGTGACTAGAGGTAACACACCCCTGAGAAAAAAGATAAACATAACCTGTCATTATCTGCATATGTGGAGTCCATGAGGGAAATAGGCATAACCTGGCATTTTTGGGATTTGACTCACATGAACAGAGCTGCTTCTCTTTATTCAAATTGTTGCCATCATGTGCTGAGAGTGATGATGGAGAGAGGTGGGTCTATGTAATCCCCTCAAGACATGTGATCTCCACCTGATGAAGACTGAATTAGGTTTATGTCTATTCTAACACAAGCTTGTCTTGATCTGCATGTGGCTCACTTTTATTTCATAATTGGCCCTCTGAGAGAGAGCATGGCTTTGTTTGTATGTCTGATGTCTCAGGTATATAACACTGAAAGATCTGTGTTTCCTGGAGGAATAATATTTGCTATAATGTGCAACCCTCCCTCTATTCAGTTCTGAAAAGCATAAAATGGGCTAATAATTTTCTAGGTTCCATAACCTGTTCTCTTATAAGTCAAGTACTGTAATATTCCTAGCACTTCAAATTCTTAGCAACAGAAATGTAACAGTGCTACCTGAAGTTTTATAGCTGAAGGAAATAATTAGCTATAGTATTTACAGTTGGCTTTCTTTCTGCACATGCTAACTTATCATTAAAAGAGCAATCTGAAGAATTTAAGAGAGCACACAAATGTTAAGTGGGCATTAAAAATCACCACAATTCAACATTTCTTGAAAACATTTTAACAAAATTACCTTACTCTTGTACTTCTGTTGTCCCAGCCTGAACTTCACATAGGGATCACTGAGTCCATTTGTATCCATGGCCTTGAGTTCATGACCTTCGATCAAAGTGATGCTGACTATTCCTCTCCATAGCTGAGCCTTCCTGTGTATGTCTGACAGACGTATACTTTGGGTCTGAAACTTCAAGTGCAAAAAGAATTCAAATTTAGCTAAATCACAAGCAAACAAACCTTTGTAATTTCATTCCAAATTTAATAATAATAATAATAATAATAATAATAATAATAATAATAATAATAATAATAATAATAATAATAATAATAATAATAATAATAATAATAATAATAATAATAATAATAATAATAAAGTGCACAGGTAAATAGTCAAAATGGATGTAAGCAACTGCAGCAATTTTTTAAATAATGATTATGTGCAATTTGTAGCAACTCTCCCATGGTTTTAGAGGTATAGTATATGCAAAAATGGTTTACTATTTCCATCTTCTAAGGCCACTGTAAGGCTATGTAATTTGTCATAGGCCACACAGGTTGGCTTTTCTCGCAAAATATACTGTAAGGAATTGAACTCCCAAAACCCAGTTCTGCAACCATGTACTCCAACCCACCAAGCTATCAAGTCAATTGCAATCCTCCCACCAAATAAAAATCACTCTTACTGTATGAACATGTCACCATTTTCTAGTCATGTCTTAGGCACTATTTAAATGCATCAACGTGTAGTCTGCCAGTACAATTCTAAGTAACAGTAGCATTGGTGGTTTGCATCTGTCTTTCAATCAATTCAAGTATTCCATTCATGGTGAATAAGTCATGTACTGTACTTTATCCACTCATCTCAACAGACTGACACTAATTGCAATACTTACATTATACTGGACACTACAGCCCAGTGATATGTACATCCTACAAAGAGATGAACTTTATGGTTTTATCACACAGCATTGTGCTACTAGACTTTAAAAAATGTCAGAAATTAGTTACACATAAATCTTGACTCTTTTGTCACCTTCTTTTTGCTTTCATTACCATTCCAATGTAACAGGTAAGAGGCATTTTTTGACATTCTGCCTCATTTCCATCTTTCTGAGAAGGAACTGATGAAACTCTTATCCCTTTGCCCCCAATAATGATGGCCAACTGTGTTCTTCTAAGTGGTGAAAACCCTTTACTCTCCAAGATTGCAAATTGAGACAGAATCACTATGAAAAATCTGTCCCAAATCTGGGGATGGAGTACTTTCTACTTGGTCCATGAACCTTTCCCTTGGCCAGCCCCGTCCTGGCGGGAATGAGAAACAGATGTTGCCGGGTGACCGGAAGGCTACAAGAACGCTGCCTGTGCCGCCTTCACCACCGGACTTTCCCTCGGCCAGCCCCTGGCCTGGAGGGAATGAGGAACAGCTGGGCAGACCTGCGGGCAGCTACAAAAGACTCTGCCACCACCGCCACTGCTGTCATGAGACCATCCCCGGATGCTCTCCCCGGCTGGTTATGTAGCTGACTGACTGAAGACGATGAAAGATGTATAAGAGACAAAGATGTTCTAGATTGTTTTGTACTGTATTTTCTTGACTGTAGTGTATTTTTTTGACCGTAGCACATTTTTTATTGTATTGCATTTTTCTGATTGTATATTCTTTTTTTTTTGTGAAAGATTTGTTGACTGTATTGACTATCATATTTGTTGTACAGTATTCATATTATGTTGTTTTTTAATACTTGATATTGTAACATTGTAAGCCGCTCTGAGTTGCTTCGGCAAAGAAAAGCGGCATATAAATTGAATCTAACCACCACCACCACCACCACCACCACCTCTCTAATTCTAAAATCAGGGGGAGGGAGACTGGACCCCAAAAAACAGTCCATGGGAACAATGCCTCAGGTCCAACTGAAGTCTACCAAAAGAAGGGCAGGGCTTTTTGGGAGTAAGAAGTCTCCTCATAGAAAAGGCTCTATTCCCAGGAAGATATAACATAGAAGTGTTCTATGTTACCTGTTTCCTGTTACAAATTACAAAAGTGTTTGACTTGAGCTCAGAGAAGCTCCTCTGGTTTTTTTTTTAATTAGTTCTAGTTCAACCGCTTGATTTTCTAATACTCTCTTGCTTTTAAGATAAAGCTGCACAGCTCAAGATGTCAGACCACTGCTGACATCTTGGGGTACACAGAAAGAGCCTCCTCAAACACTGTGGCACTTTTGAACCACAGTTGGGCATACCCTGGGCAACAGCAATCTTTTGCCAGCTAATCTTTCTCACACTAGGTCAGGCAAAAGGAACTACGGAATGAATTCACCAAAAGGTGGCCTCATTTTGGCAGTTTCATGTCTGGCCTAGACACAGAAGAAGACGACTGCTGACATTTGAGCAAATTGAGAAAATCCAAATTTTAAGAAATCCCTTCTTCATTTTAAATAAATAAAATTAGCAATGGCTACCTGACAGTAAAAATTAAGAAAATTTCCATTCACCCTATTGAAGACAATTTTCTGACTCACAAATTCACATGAAGAATACATAACAGTGAATTGCTAGCTCAAAGAAGTTGCAACACACCATTCATAAAATACATCCTTTAATATAAAACCCATTTGTTCACTAGCTTTCTAAAAGATGCCCTTTTGATGTAGGCAAAATAAACTATAACCATCCAGATACAATAATTCCAGTTCCTCATATTTTTTTTCCTAGATGAATTTTTAATTCATGAATAATCAACATGAATTTAGTATTATTGCCAAACAGATTCATGATTTCCACCATTTTAAAAAAAGTCATTTTATAAGTCATTTTATAATCTTGGCAAAATAACCAGCTAATCTCTGTAATACTTATTTTGGACATTTGTACTGGGAAACTGTGACAAGGCAAACTCAAAAGCATTTTGCTGTTATTTTTGTATACATTTAAAAATATTTCAGAACATATTTCCATATACCAGAACTAGTATCAGAAGCAACTATTATGTCTATTTTTTCAGTCTATTTTTCTTTTACATACTCCTTTCTAACATTCCCTATGTAAAGGACTGTAGAGGAAAGTCTGTTTAGGTGGTATAAGACACAGACAGAAATGGCTACCAGCAATTCCTTATATACATTTGGTGTGTGTTTTTTTTAAAAAAGTGTTATTTTGATGGTGCAAACTGCTGTACATCATTGCCACTCAAGAGCCCACTTCATATTAACCTTTCTATGCACAATTACATAAGCATTAGCCATGAGATGGAATCATGTGAGTAAAGGTAAAGCAGCTGCCCTGTGTATGTGCATTTGGCTTTAAGCACTTGTTTAGAACCAATTCTTGGGCTTTCTTATTCATGTTAAAGAAGCAGAACTGTGTAGTTTTACACTTCTTAAACTCTAGAATACAAGAATTAATGTAACTCTAGTAGATTAAGGAGTAGACTCTACAGAGTCTGGCAAGCAAAAACACACAAGCAGCTTGGAGGTGGCAGCAAGCACTGAAAGCCAAGCTGCATGCTAACATCTGCTTTGTCAATCCTCTTTTTAAAAAAGAAACAAATAGTATAGACCAGTGATGGCTAAACTTGGTGCTCTAGGGGTGTTCTTGGCCTTCAATTACCAAAAGCCTAAGTCAGCACTCCTGCTGATAAGGGCTTCTGGCGAAGTCCGAGAACACCTGGAGTGCCAAGGTTAGCCATCACTGGTATAGATGTTGATGCAAACAGAGCATTTTTTCTCAATACCCAAATGGGCTCTTCTATTTTACATCACCTTTTCTATTTCATTAGGTTGTGGAGACTTCCCCTCCACCCATCTTACTCATAAAGTCATGGAAGTATGTAGTGGAATGAACCAACAGAATAAGTGATCCAAGCAAAATAATTATAGATGATTTACAGATAATATGGTAATTACATCTAACCTTTTTTTACTACCCAGTGTTATAACCAACAAAACAATACCCTTTTATAATAACTGAGTAAAGCATTGAATGGGATAAAAAACCCACCAAAAATAGACACAGCTGCTTTGCTTCACAAAATGGCAGTGTCTGTCTAAGCCAGTCATGCCCAAACTATAGCCCGCAGGCCCAACCAGGTCCATGCATATCATTATTCTGGTCCAAGGTGAGAACCCAGGCACCTCTAGGACCACCCCCAACTGTCCTGCCGTGTCCCATCACCTGGTGTTGCAATATGACACTTATGGTTGCGGTGCGGTCGCACTTTCTCCCTGCTGTTCTGAACAGACTCCACTGGTACCCAGGGCAGCAGAAGCCTTTTCCCAAGGAGGATTGCTGCATTAAAAAAAAATCACTTCTTCCCCACTTTGTAATTTGGGAGAGTTCCCTTAGTGTGTGGCACTGATGTCAGTGCACGCGCATCAAGGCTGATGTCAGCGCCACGTGCCAAGGGAACTCTCACAGAGATAAATGACAAATTATACAGATGACAGAATAAAGAAAATAAAAGAATCATAAGTATTGTTCTGCTGGGTGAAGGGAGCACATAGTATTTTTGTCTATTGTATAGTGTTTTTGTTGTTTATTTGTTCATTTATTGTTTTATTGTTTTTTGTAATGTGCATTTATCTTTAACTTTGTATAAAAATTAAACAAAAAACCCCAAAAAAGAGGAATATATTGGCACATATTTTATCAATCAGAGGTCAAGCCAACAATCTTGGATAGGTCATAGGTCCTTGCTTCACTCTATGAAAATGAAAAAAAATAATACTTGTAATGTAGTATAACTGTGGCAACCCAGGAAACGTTTTGTGACCTTCTTACAACATGTTGGGAACCTATGATCTAGACTCAGAGACCAGCTTGGTTATCCATAACTATCTTTCCTCTCAGGGCTACTGGTGCATTCATGTATATGGGTGATGCACACATATGTGTGATACACAGAAATCTTAATGAACAATCAAATAATCCTGTAGCAACAAATATCATGCAAAAAGGGAAAATATTTTGTACTTGACAGTTATTTAATAGCTTTCATTCAAATAATAATAATAATAATTTTGTATCAGAAATTATTTTGAGTTGAAAGGATTTTTTTGGGGGAGAAACTCAGAGGACCCCAGAATGAGGCTCCTTTCATGTCCCCAACTGCTGAGACAGAGACGGGGGCTCAATATGTCATGCAGCACCAAGGTTTTGAACTGCTGGCTTGCCAGGCTTCCAGCTAACAAGGCAAGCTTCTTAACCTACTGAACCACCGCTGCCCCCAGTCAAATAATCAATTCATATGTGCCTCAAACCCTGGAACAAAGCTAAGCCCAATGCTATGCTTGTGGTTGCAATAGAACTTTTGTATCCTCCTCCCAGGCTTCCTCAACATTATAAACGTGTTGATTATGAAGAAAGATATGACAATGTATCAGTCTGATCTTCCTGTAAACATATGTCCCTGACCATTCCAGCTAGACCTATTCAGATGTTTTGTAATGGTGCTGACAATTTTAAGATAACGTAGTATGTGTAACAAAAGACATTTTCTTAGTACAGTATTAGAAATTCTGCCTCATTATCAAAGTTATAAAAATGTTTCACAAGAAAACAGTCTATCACACATTTCAGTTCAGGTGAAACAATATCACAGTTGTCACAGTTCTTTTCAAGACCACATGCTAAGAATTACCTTACTTGATCTTTTCCAACTCTTCCTCATTAGCATTGTCTGTAAATGAAATAAAGCATTTAAATCACCTTTAACTCATTCACACAGAAGGCCAGTTGTCTTCCAAAGGAGCAATGCACACATTGAGATGACAGGCACATTCCAAACAGCCACACAAAACTGAGATCAAATGACTCCTTCAAAAGCATTATTCAGATGAAAGCACAATTCAGATTTGAAAATTGGATTATTTTAAGATGAAAAAGAGAAATGGCTTAAAGTAACTTGAACATGCTTGGGACTGTTAAAAAAAAAGAAGAGTAAATGACAATGTTCTGAATGAGATATATAGAACAATAATCTGAACTAGATATTAAAAGCAGGATCTTTTCCATTATATTCAAATCAGTGTATTACACAGTATTAAAATTGGTTCTTTAGATTACTAATTCCATCTCATCTAACTGAATTAGTTTGGCTGCCAAGAACA
Organism: Furcifer pardalis; assembly: GCA_030440675.1. Lineage (NCBI taxonomy): Eukaryota > Metazoa > Chordata > Lepidosauria > Squamata > Chamaeleonidae > Furcifer > Furcifer pardalis. Next base: position 68,595,029 of record CP126896.1, on the reverse strand, counting down.
CAATTTATTTTCCAAGTTCACAGAAAACTTTACTAATGATGGTATACATGAGAAAGAAGGAAGATTAGAAGAAGAATAGACAGTAGAATAGACTCTACAAGTCCCTTTCTTCACATAATATCTACCATTCACAAAATAGATCCTTCAGAATTAATGTAGTGTCTCTACACATCTAATGTGTGACTTTAAAATCCTGCTTCTTATCACTGTTATCATGGGAAGACCTGATTAGAATTCCAAGGTCCACAAAGAAGAATGAGCAAGTGGGGACCCTAACACAGCAGCATGGATTGATCAATTTTTAAACTAAATGAACTATTATGCATTACCATCTAAAGAACCCTCTGTATTAGACTGCCATGTTCAGCATCCAAATCCTGTAACAGCTTCACTTGTAGTGAAGTGCACTAAGGGAGAAGAAAGGGGATAATACTGTTCATAGGTTAGGGGAATTTTTTTTGCTATTTTCTGAAGACTAACAAGAATTTGCACAAGATAGGGGGAGTTAAATGCTTATATGACTTGGTATGCAGGTGTTGTCTAATAATTTTTCTATATGTATATGTGCAATTCACTTTCCAAAATTAGGCTGGGCAGGGAATACTGTTGGGGTTTTTTAGTACAGTCTAGCCAAAATCCTCTTGTTTTATGTGATTCTATAACAGCAATCATGTGAACCATCTGAGCTGTTTTTTGGACTGTTACATGGCCAGGTACAGTATTCCTGTTCATGTCAATGATTGCAGAGAAGCCAATCTGGAAAATACAAAAAGGACTTTTGAGAATGCCCTTAGCATGCACAGCAAACTTCAATACAATTCTTGCTTCTGTTCCCACTAAAACACATGATACAGCCATGGGTATTTTAAACACAACATCTTCTAATCATGCACCGAATAGTTTTTACCTGAGGCATTGTGAAAGATTCTCTCTTTCTCTTAAGTGGGAGGACTCAAAAAGTATCATAGGTATGGGATTTCTGGAATTCATACGCTACTGCTCCCAGGAATTTACCCAGGCTTGGGGGATTTTAACCAATAAAACCCAATTCTTTCTATAATCACCTTCAACTATGGGACTACGTTAGATGGGAACTATAAATAGGGTATTTATTTGTTACATTTGTATACTACCCCTTTCATCCGGGACCATCCAGTGTAACAAAACAAAAAAACCAAAAAAACAAGCTAAAGCAATCATATAAGTAAATCAGTTAAAATACATAAAACAGTAGACACGTTTTTAATAAACCTAAGAAAAATACAAAAGGCCATACACAATCAGCAAAACAACAACAACACCCAATCATGAGTATCATAAACTTCAAGCAAGGATATATAGAATGTAATAGAAAGCTTCTCTGTAAATCTCAGACTTTACATGTTTCTGAAATTCCTGAAAGGAACATGTACGGGAAAGGCATTTTGGGTCAGTGGAGCCACCACTGAAAAAACCTGGTTCCTAGTCATAATGCGGGAGGGGGACTTCCTGTCCCCAAAAGAAACAAACACTGGATAAATCCCTAAACCAAGTTTAACAGTACAGTTTAGTAAAATAAGACTAAAAAGCTTATCTAAAAACAACAGCTGAATTATTTGGCTGAAAATGATTACAGACATCTGAAAGGACAGGGTTGTTTTGTTGTGGTTTGGTTTTGGTTCAGCTAAAGCTCCCAGAAGTCTGGTTGGGGGAATTCATTCTGGGGTACATAGTCCATAAACTCTAAAATTCCCATCCCCAAAGCTCTAACTCTCAGGATCCAAATCTGACTGAGAAACTGCCTCAAAGTCTGTGTCCTCTAATACTAGCCTCATCACTCAAAATCTTGCAAGTGGAAACTGGGCTGAAACTGGAATTTTTACATGTGCAAATATGCTCTATGGCTGAATTACAACTCTACCAAAGTAGGAAATCACTGCAGAGTTTAGTCTCTTTCACCTATTTCAGAAGAAGAACTAACTGTGAAACAGATTTATCAGGTTTCTCAAAAAACTATGGCAAGAAATAACCAATTTTTAACTTTGATTCAAATTTTGTGATAATTAGGAATTGATGGTCTCGATATCCATAATCAAGAGGGTTGCATTTTCTACGTTTGACACTCCACAGAAGTATTTAACTGCCTTAAATGTGTCTTCATACAAACAGCCCAGCACCTGGAGTTAAATCTTCTGTGTCTCAGGAAAAACATAGGTTTAGGTTAAACATGTCAAATAGTAACACTTCTATTAATCTGGACAGAAATAAGTCAGGTATGTATGTATCTTGGAAATAAAAATGATAAATGGAAAGAACAGAAGGGACAATTTCATTGTCAATTATAGAAATGTCTGTGCAGATCTTTTTTCACTACGATTGCAAAGAAAGTGTTGCGTTCTGATGCAATTTCAGTTGAGGGACCAAATTTTAAACTCAGTTTAAAAAAAGTAAACTTTGGCATTTCTTTAATCTTCTAGCTCAGGAGTTCTCAATCTTTTAAAGCCGGGGCCAGGTTACACTCCCTCAGATAGCTTCGGGGGCTGGATGGCCATTTTGCCCTTCCTCCACCGCATGGCACTTCCTGATGTGGTATAGGCAGGAGGGCACATGAAATGGTGCCGTGGGCTGCATCCGACCCACAGGTCGCAGGTTGAGGCTCCCTGTTCTAGCTGGATCTTACTGTTTCCTTCAGAACCAGTCTCTCTCCTTTCTCCTACTGCAGCCCTCTGACCTAAAAACCTACTCTGGAAGATCTGCAAAACTCACTGGAGGAGGTTTGTTGTGCCGCAGAGGGCTGCAGTGGGAGAAAAAGAATGTTTCAATTCTGCCAGCATTTGAAACAACATTAAACCTTTGCTTACAAGCTTATTTTTCTTTCCCACACCAAGTATTGTTTGCCAGTTTTATGTAAAACCGTTGCAGCAACAAATTAAATGGAAATATTTCTTGCTGACTGTTAGTATTACACAGAAGAAAACACAGAAACATTAGTTAAACTGATGGAAGGACATCATATAGGATGATGCTTCAGGTAGTTTAAATGAAGGTGTCACTTGTTTGATAGGCTTAGAAATGAGCAATGAGCCAGGAATCTAGTTCTATTTCAGACTTGAGAGCATATGTTTTCATTCTAACAGAAGTGTGTGATGGTACTATGGATATAATTAGAGAAACACTATAGCAACTAAAACAGCTTTTTGTTTCAAAGACAACTGATTTTCAAAAGTGACAGTCAATACTTTCTTTATAATACTCTTCATGACAATGTGTACATATTTATGCCAGCATCTTTAGAGGTCTGCTGGCTGAAGATGTCATAGAAGTAGATGAATAAGCAAATTAAAAATATGTTTTTAAACACAGAATTTAAAAAAATGTATTGTAAGATGACATAAGTGTTTCCTTCAAAAACCATAGAGAAGTTTTGACCCCTTTAAAACTTTGAGTATTAAATTCTGAGAGGTACTTGCAGGAAATTGCTATTTGATTTAGGATTATCACTCATATATTGCTATGGCTTTCGTCTCTTCTAATACTAATTAGGCAGATAAGATCTAAAAAATAAGTGAGCACACTGTTAAAATGAACTCACAGCGATGTTACATGTCTGCCAGTGATGCAGTCTTCACATTGAAATCTTCAAAAGAACAAAAATGCAAACAAACAAAAACCACTCATGCAGTCATTTCAATATACTGTACATGTAATGGATCTAGGAATGCAGAATCAATATACAATTCTATACAATGCATGCAAGTATTATACAGCAATACATGCATTCATGCCCATAAAAATACTGTTTGTTGATATTTAGCACATAACAAGACTTTGAAGATTTGCTTACTGGATGTAAAACACACCCTGTACATGTGCTCTATAGAAGTTTTATTGTTGTGAATTGTCTTATTCAAGCTTGCAGCTACACTGAAGTTATTCTCCACAAAGAAGTTCATTATGTTATGCTTATTTTGCTTCTAGAATTCACATTTGAAAATTGTGCTTACATATTATGTTCTCATAAAGCAAAACCTTATGTTCATTAAGAATTGTTGGAACTAGTGCTACTGCAACGATGCATGAGGAATTGAACTGAGAATTAGAGCAGCAGAATACACTAATGGAAGTTATTATATTGTTATAATTTTTCTGGTCTGAATGCAATTGTTTAGCAAACAATCAAATATTCAGTTAGTTTTGAATTACAGAATGAATTAGTTGTGAAGTACTAGAAGATTACATCTCTCTCACTAAAAAAAATACCAATTTATGCATAACAACTAGTTTTCTATCCAAATATCTTTTAAAAAGTCATTTAATTATAATGGTGCTTTTAAGGACACCATTAGCCTAATCCTACACATGCAGGGGAGAAATACATGCAACCCACAGGGTACATAAGTCCACTGTGGCATTCACATGACCTGCAATCACCCACATCTCTATCCTGCCCAAATTCAGTACCACTTCAAACCCCTTTTTCCTTCCTGTACTGTACATTCTCTTTTAAAAGAGAAAGGACACTTTCAGGACCTTTCTATGGTTCAGAAGGAACCACTCTGGGCTCACTCTATGGTGCAGCTAGGCACTTTTAACTACTTGAGCCACTGCAATTCCTCCTTACAGATACCTAAATGTGGCTCACCTGAAAGAAAGGTATAAGCTTGAAAGCATTGTGGCCTAGCTAGACCTAGCTCTGCCCAAGCTAACTTGTTCAGAAAGAAAGCTATCCCTGTGCTTCCTTTTTGAAGACAGCCAATGGAAAATTGTGGATTTTGCCACATCCCACGCGCATAGAGTAGGTAATAAATTTTTTTTAATCCCACCACTGATTAAATCAATGGGACAAATTATTTGCAACTAACAAGTCCCAAGCGTTAGCAACCAATCTGCTCCAGCAATGGCTTTACACCAGCACATGTTGTGTCAAAGCATTCAAACGCTTATACCTCTTCCCTAGGAGACACCAAGAAAGCCACTTGACTTTACATTAAAACAAAATCCAAACAGCATAGATTGTTGAAAACTATCACCTTTAATTTGTATTTCCACATTCCAGAAATGTAGGAATGGAACCTAGGTTAAGTGGTGCTGTTCTAACCCTGAGAAAACAGATCATAGTCACAATTGTGTCCTTTTGATCGCAACCATTAAGTTTCTCTAAGTAAGCACTAAGTTAAATCCCTTCCCCACAAAAACCTGACATCATACATTAAGCAAACATATAGTAACAGATTTATGAATCTTGAATGTAATAGCAGTATATTAAGTATCTGTACTAGGCTACTGAACAAAAGCAGAACAGTTAAACTATATAAACTATCTTTTGGGAAATAACATTAAAGAAAACAAGAACACAGCATTTTTTTACATGGTTATTTTGATATTTTGAACTCCAAGGGCAACCCCAATAAAAGTGAATTGAGTTTAATTTGGGGAATATTTGTTTTTGATTTGTCAATGCAGCAAATAAATAATCAACAGTAGATGTTTTATAGCATCCAAACTTAGGCAGCATAAGGTACATGTGGGGAGTCCATTCTCATTTATTGTTCAGAAAATACATCGTGTAAAATGAAATACAATGAGAATGTTATGAGAGGAATGATTTTTATTATTTATTTATTTAATAGATTTATATTACCGCCCTAATCTCGTGGACTCTGGGCAGTGTACATAGCCCAGCAAGCACCTCACTCACCATACAATGAAACAGGTTTTGCACACAAAGCACAAATGCAAAAGTCTTAGGAGTAAAACTGAGCAAGAATTTATGCACCATCCTTACTAGCTCAAATGTGTGTACCTGATTTATAAGGCTAGTTGCCACCTAGTTAACTTGAAAGCCTAATTACCAATTAATGAAGTGTAGTAATTTATGTAAAGAGACATGGATTCTGAATTTTAAATAGCATTTTCCAGCTATACCAAACAACAATACACATGTTACTGGATAGATATTACACATTTCACATATTTTTTGGTTATCAATATCCTGACCATTTTAGGTCTAAACCGTAATTATGCCCTTGGCTTGCCTTACCCAAGAATAGCCATTCATGGCAAATATGTCCAAAGTTTCGGCAATTGCACCAAGAATGGTGCCTGTAATATTTAGGAGTGAGGTGTTTAAATGGAATTGGTCTCAGATGTTGCAGTTTGAACACCACAGCACTAGATCCAAAATTCTTTGCCTGAAGTAAATGTTGTGTGAATGTGCTATATAATTATGTGAGGTAAAATTCTCACTCTGCAAATGTCATTGTAGCAAATACTGGCCTAAAATGGGTATTTGCAATCAAGCAGACCACAAAAACTGATCAGTATTGCTAAATATTTACTGATGATGAAGAAAGCATAAACATTAAGAAAAAAGCTTCCTCTTTTTAGTTGTCTACTAGTAGAAAACCTTGAGATGTACATACACAGGGTTAGAAAGAAAAAAAATCCACATATTTAACACACAAGTGCGCGCTTACCCCTTCCCTCTGTTGTTCTTTTGGCGTCAGCAACACAGTCAATAGTATACTTCCAAGGTCTACATCAGGATAATGTGGATCCTTCAGACTTAATGTCACATCAACTGGCCTAGGAAATCAAATCACACACAAAGCCTTGGTTGGTTAAACATGAATACAGACATTTCTAAAGTGGTGGACTCCATAGATTGTGTATATAGAATATATAGTTTAAAGAAGAAACCCTGCCACCTTCTGCCAGATACACAAAGTAAACATGATCAGGATCCTCTTCTCTCATATTGTTTCACACAACAGTCTTTGCACAAGCTGCTTGCCTTTAATTGCTCTCACATAAAGAAGGTATTCTAGACTTCCTTGCACAAGTGTGAAGTCAAGCATTCCCACAGTGGATCTCCACTTACACAATAGCAATGCTTGTATGCAGAAGATATCTTGTGTTATTACACCAATGATACATTACAACCCACTGGTCCTCAACCGGATCCTGGCTACACAGCAAGAGTTTTAACATTGGCTGCACAGTGTAAAGAGGACATTCAACACACCTGTGTGTGCTCTATGTGCCTTGCTTGTCTAGAAAACAGATTACATGTAAAGGTTAGTAAACAGGATTCCTTGGAGGGTTCCCATACGGTATGTATTGCACAATACATGCCACTAAATTATTAATTCAAACCTTTCTCGGGTCTTTGCCCTGTTGACTGAACAGCTATTAAGTTAACTTGAATTATTACTTGGGAGATAATAGAACCAACAGAGTTGTGAGTTCTGGGGGAAATCCCTCCAAAATCTTCAAACACCCTCCTTGTTTTACTATAACACCCTTTTTTTTATTCAGTGTGAACTGAACTTGAAATGTTCTCTGTTAAAGAGCAAGTCAGTAAGATGAAATGCTAAAATTACAGAATGTCCTGTTCTTCACAGAAATGTCATCTCTCTTTCAATTTTTCTTATAAAACCTAGATGGACAAAGATCTTTCAAGCTGTTTTGGTGGCCTCCATTCCCCAGGTTCCGTTTTTTTCCTCTTTAAGGGAAAAACCTCCAGGATCTTCAATCTATCTTTTAAATAGATATGTAAGTCTCTTTTTCACTGGTTATTGCCCAATAAGTACAATTTTTTCAACATTAACTTATGCTTTCTTTCTTTCTTTCTTTCTTTCTTTCTTTCTTTCTTTCTTTCTTTCTTTCTTTCTTTCTTTCTTTCTTTCTTTCTTTCTTTCTTTCTTTCTTTCTTTCTTTCTTTCTTTCTTTCTTTCTTTCTTTCTTTCCTTTCTTTCTTTCTTTCTTTGGCAGTGTTGGTTGTCTCAGTGACCTGTAAAATGTCCGATGGGCAGAAAAATGGCCTCTGATCCAATCAAAGATGCCCTCCCCCAAATATAGAGAATGGGAAGCAGAAGCTGGCTTGCCTTGTTTGATATATTTACATTCTCAGTTTCTAGGAGAGTATCTGTATGCTGAGTCATTTTAATATTTTTAGTGGATGGCACTCATTCTGTGAAACCCATTACCTTTGCAATAACATTGGTTACAATTGTTGGCATTGTTTGATAGAAGAAATGCTGACTGATGAATAACAAAGACTTCAAGGAGTTCACTCCTGGTTGATAGTATTGGAATCTAAATTTTGCAGTTTCTATAGGATGATGATCCTTCTTGGATGCACAACCTAATGTGTTAAAGAGATTTGAGCGTGTCTGTGAAGCTGAAAGCAATGCTGTTAGGTGGCCAGACCTCATTAAGAACCTGGACTCTTAGCAGAATGATCACAGCTAAGATATCAGTGTAAGATGCATTTACCCTCTTCAAAGCAGATATTGGACAACAGTGGTAACTGAAGGTGGCACTGGTGGAAGAGGCAATGATGGTAATACTTGAGCTAACTTTTATTATACTGCACAGAAGCTGGCAGTAGTAAACCTCTGCTTAACTTTTCTTACCACAAAAATCCTGTGATGAGACAGGACAAAAGGAAATAATAGATTGTGCTGAAAGATGAGTATCCCAGGTCTAAAAGCACTTAATCAGCTGCAGGGATGGACAAGTACAAATAGCTCTGTCACTAATGCCGAAACTAGATTAAAGTGAAAGGACGTCTAGTTGTTTACATACATAGAAGTGAAGGGAAAGTAAGGAGCTGTACAAAACATTCAGTTGGAACATGGAATGTGAGAAGTATGAATCAAGGTAAACTGGAAACTGTAAGCAAGAAATGGAACTTAAACATTGCAGTGCTTAGTATCAGTGGACTGAAATAAAACATTTTCATTCCAACATCTACTAAGCATTCTGTTCTAGAAAAGACAAACTCTGAAGGAATGGAGCAGCTATAATACTGAGGCAAGGTATATCACAGGCACTTTGGGGCTAAAATGCAATGTTTGACTGAATAATATCAAACTCAGTGGAAAACCTAAAACATAACCATCATTCAAATCTATGCATAAACTGGTGATGCTAAAGAAGAGGAAATTAAAAGCTTTTATGCAAGCAGCTAGGAGGAAATTGATCACACATAAAGACAAGGTTTGCTTAATACACAAGCAACTAGAAGGAAAAATTTAGGAACAAAGCAGAAACAAATGTTGTTGGGAAATTTAGTCTAGGCCAGAAATGAAGCAGGAGAACTCCTCAAAGTTCTGTGAAGCCAAAAATCTATTTATTGCAAACACATGCTTCAAGCACTAGACTGGCAGCATATAAAGTCAGCCAATCAATCAGATGGCTGTACATGTAGCAAGCACTGGATGACCAACACAGAAATCAAACAGAGTACACAATTGGAAGCTGGAGGTGGAAAAGTGTATTCTCTCTGCCAAAAGAATGTACTGTGGGACTACCATAAATGTAAAGTCCACATAAGGAACAGATTTGTGTTACTATACACAATTGACTGCGAACCATAAAAATTATGGATTGAAAGTAGATATTAAGAAAAACTATTCCTATAGAAAAAAGGAAAAGAAATGAAAAATCTAAATGGATGATAAAAGAAACACTTAAAACCAATCAGGACAGTTGAAACCCTAAAGTAAAAAATGGCAGAAGAAAATGGCAGAAGTAGTGTCAAAATCCAGAATGAAATTATTCAGCAACTATCAATGAAGCAACTATCAATAAAGCAATGAAGAAAACTATTACTGAAATAATTACAAATAAAGAGAAGACCAACAAAAGGGGAAAAACAATTAATCAAAGGGAAATTCATGCCTAAATTAGAATGTGGACTGACCAACAGGGAAGCACATTATCAAACCAAGAAAAAAGAAGAGAATGGAAGCAGCATGCTAAAGATCTATACAGAAGAAATAAAATGATAACAGACTCTAAAAAATAAAGTGAAAGCTAGTCCAAAATCACTTGGAAGAAATACATCTCCAGTATAGATAGAATACTAATATAGCTATTTCAAGTCATAGAGAATAAGTCTAGCAAAATCCTAACAAGAATGTACCAAAAAAAAATAGAAAACAAAACAATGCCTGCAGACTGGAAATGTTCAATGTGCATTCCAATCTCGCCCCCGCCCTCCAAAAGAAAGAAAGAAAGAAATACAAAGGAGTGCAGTAGTTATTAAGACCATTGTTTTAATTTCTCATGGAAACAAAATGGTGCTCAAGATGTTACAACAGAGGTTTTTACCTTCGATGGGAGTGAGAAATGCATGACATTCAAGCTAGATCCTGAAATGGAACTCAAGATAAGAATGCAAATATCCACTGACTTCTGGAACAGACCAAAAAATTCAGAGGAAGATCTGTATATGCTTTACAGACTACAGCAAAACCTTTGAATGTGTGGTTCATGAGAAACTATATGTAGTTCTGAAACAAACTGATGCACCTCAGCACTTGATTGTTCTGAAGCATAACCTATACTGTGGACAAGAAACTTCCATTAGGACACAATATGGAGAGAATAGTTTACTATAGATGTCAGAGAAAGGTGCATTTTATCTTCTTATCTGTTCAGTGTGTATATAGGACATATCATACTGATAGACAGACTAATTTCAGATGAAGGAGTGAAAAGCCAGAGGAAGAAAAATAATTTAAGATACTCAGATGAATCCCCTCTTACTGGCATAAAACAGTAATGACTTGAAACAGCTTCTAGTGAAAGTGAAAGAGCAAAAGTGCCAAAGCATGACAGCAAAGGAATATTAACAAAAATCATGACTGCAGAAGAACTACACAAGTTTAATATTAACAATAAAGAAACTGAAATAGTGAAAGATTCTGTATACCTTGGTTCAGTCATAAACTCAAATGGATATTGCAGTCAAGAAATCAGAAGAAAGCTGAGACTTGGAAAGGCAGCAATAAAGCAATTAGAAAGATCATCAAGTGTACAGATGTATCACTGGAGACCAAGGCCAAGATCATCCATCACCCTTGTATTTCCAGGGCTGAATGGTGGACTGTAAAGAAAGCTGACAGGAAAAAAATTGACTCATTTGAAATATGGATCTGGAGGAAAGCTTTGAGGATGTCTTAGACTGCCAGAAAAATAAACAAGTAAGCCTAAGCTATCTGTGGAAGCAAAAAAGGATGAAATTGAGGTTGTCGTACTTTTGACACATCATGGGAAGGCAAGATTCTCTGGAAAAGACAATAATGTTGGACAAGTTGAAGGAAGCAGGAAAAGAGGGAGACAAAATGTGAGATTGGTTGCCTGCCTAGGGGAAACCAAACACTTAAGTTTACCAGGGCTGTTGTGTATAGGGCATTTTAGAAATATCTCATTCATGGGGTTGCCATAATTATACAGCATGTAACAACAAAGAACAAATTGTATGATGTCATGGCTGTTTCAAATTATTGCTTTCAGTTACATCCTGAAGATTCACCCATTACTGCATATATTTTTAATCACATATTGTTTCAGCACATTGCTGATAGTGCCTAGGGCAGTAGTTGCCACAGCACAGATTTTCCCCCACCCCTCTGCCCAGCAGCCCAATGGGAGTGCTTCATCCATCCCCCCAGCACAGTTTACCCTGACCCTTTGCCCAGCAGCCCAATGGGATTGTTTCCTCCCTCCCCATGCCATGTTGGCACTTTGTGTTAAATAAGTGGGTTTTGGGTTGCAGTTTCGGCACTCGGTCTCTAAAAGTTTTACCATCACTGGCCTAGGGTGTAGCCAAATGGCAAAGAGAAAAAGAATGTGACTATTCACTCCAAAAAGATAGACAGGAGCATGTATGATTACTTTAACTGGTTATAGCACCACAGTCATCCTCCTACTATTAATATGTGATAGAATAGAAAACCACTTTCTTTCTTTCTGTCCCAAAGTCCAATACAGTAATACCCCGTATAACGTGAGTATCATATAGCGCTAAAGCCGTATAACGTGACAAGATTTTTGGAAAAATCTTGTTTCAAATAACACAATTTTAACGTTATACGATACAGTCGTTCTTAGCAGCAGGGTGGGTGGAAAGCTGAACGGGGTTCTCCGTTCACCTTCCCAGCCACCCTGCAGCTACGGAGGCCGGGGTGGGGAGGCTGGAAAGCTGACGGGGGGCTCCCCCGTCGGCTTACCCAGCCACCCCACAGCTGCGGAGTCAAGGGCGGGTGGCTAGGGAAGCCGACAGGGAGTCCCCGTCAGCTTCCCCAGCCACCCTGCAGCTGTAGATCGGGTCCTCTGATCTCTCTGGAGCAGGCAGGGGACACGATCCAAGCTGTTTCTGGGCTTCCCTGACGTCCTCAGCCAGTGCAGCAAGCCAAAACGTCAGAGTTCGAATCCCGACATTCTGGCTTGCTGCACTGGTTGAGGACATCGGGGAAGCCCAGAAACAGCTTGGATCAGGTCCCCACACCTCCCTGGACCCAGCGGGGGGGTCAGAAACCCCAAAACCCCCAAATTGGTAAAAAATTGGACTTTTTTTTTTTACCAATTTTGGGGTCTCTGCCCCCCCCCCGCTGGGTCCAGGGAGGTGGGCAGACCTGATCCAAGCTGTTTCTGGGCTTCCCCGACGTCCTGAGCCAGTGCAGCAAGCCAGAATGTCAGAGTTTGAATCCCGACATTCTGGCTTGCTGCACTGGCTCAGGACGTCAGGGAAGCCCAGAAACAGCTTGGATCGGGTCCCCACACCTCCCTGGACCCAGCGGGGGGGGGGGGTCAGAAACCCCAAAATTGGTAAAAAAAAAAGAGAGACTTTTTTTTACCAATTTTGGGGGCTCTGACCCCCCCGCCGGGTCCAGGGAGGTGGGCAGACCCGATCCAAGCTGTTTCCAAAGTTCTCCCACCTCCCTGGAGGCTGCAACAAGGCAAAATGTCAGGATTCGAATCCCGACATTCTGGCTTGCTGCAGCCTAAAAGAGGGTGGGGGAAGTTCAAAATTAGCGCGCATCAGCTCTAGGGAGGTGTATCTTGATTTAATTTTACAGTATCAGCTCTAGGGAGCATCAGCTCTAGCATCAGCTCTAGGGAGCATCAGCTCTAGGGAGGTGTATTTTGATTTAATTTTACAGTACAATACCTGTTTTGCTCTAGTGAACTGAGGTCCAAAAGAGCTGATCCTATGAAGTCATCTTGAAGACCGAAGTCATAATCAAATACCTATAATGACCAGAAAGAACAGTGTTTCTTGTTTTGGAAAATCCATTAATAACTGATCAGAATATTAGCAAAACACGGGTTATACAACAGAACAAATAAGCTGTGTCTACATAAAAACAGGCATAACATTAAAAGTGACTTACAAACATAAATCTACATGCTGTAATTGCCATTTTGGATGCTTGCATACACTTATTTTTCAAAAACTGAGCTGCAGCTAGCATGAGTTTCAAAACACTAAACTGATTTTTTTTGTCTAGATATTATCAGTTTCCAAGCAATAAATTAAATTTGTGATCTAAACAATTTTCAAGGGCATTAGCAAGAAAAGTCAAGACACAGTTATAAAACCAGTGAGCATTTTAAAATTTTGTCATTTCATTGTAATTTTTATGCAAGAAAAATTAATTTAACATTCATCCAATGATGAACTGCAATACAGTGTTATGCAATGTCAACCTTATCTATTTTAAAACAGAACTGCAATCCCTTACCTTTATATATAGTTGTTCCCTTAAGTGTTCAATAAATATTGTAGTTCTTTCTTCCCATACAGGATTGAGATTCTTATGGATTGTTTTGCTTCTGAAAATTTCTTTTCCACAAATTTTAAACTTCACATATGGGTCACTTGTCCCTGAAAGAATAATCAATATTATATATGCATCTGCATGAATGTCAAAATAGGACGAGTGACCTCACGTGTAAGATCAGAGAATCCAAAAAAAATGCAATTGCTTTTATGTTTCAATGGATCTACAGATGAAAAGCACCATATATATCAAAGATATAAATGTTCTATTAATAATAATAATAATGTGCTATTAATTCTAACTTATGGCAACCCTTTTTAGGGTTTTTTTTAAGGCAGAGAGTACTATAATAATTTTGTGTCAGAAATTATTCTGGGTTGAAAGGATTTTTGCTGGAGAAACTCCACTCAGGGGACATCCGAATGAGGCCCCTTTCATGTCCCCAAGATCTTTTCCCACTGAAATGGTCCTTATTTATCTACTTGCAATTTCTTGCTTTCGAACTGCTGGGTTGGCAGGAGCTGGGAGAGAAACGGGCACTCAATCTGCCATGCAGTACCCGGGTCTCGAACTGCTGACTTGCCGGCCTATCAGCTAACAAGGCAAGCTTCTTAACCACTGAGCCACCATAGCCCCAATAGAGAGTGCTTAAAAGTGGTTTACCATTTTCAAACCTTCTTGAAGATGCATGTATATTTTAGTTTTCATAAATAGACCCTTTAAACTTGGCTGTTCAATACAGGATCACAGACAAATGTTTCTATGTAAGTTTAATTAATTAATTATCTTTGACTTATTTTACTTATTATTGTATGTTAATATAGGTCATTAATTGTATGTTTGATGAGCAAACAGATTTTAGGAAAATCTGTAAATATTAAAGAGTTAATATAAAAAACTCTTTAAAATGTTATAAACATTTCAACAGTAATCAAGTAATGCATGCATTTAAATTTGGAGAAAACAGGATTTCCACTCAATAAGACTGAGACTTAGCTCTGCCTGTGAAACTAACACAGACAGGAGATTTAAAAATACAAACAACATTGATGAATATCAGAAAACAAAATAATATGATATGCCTGAACCACAGACTAACACAGCTACTATTCCAAAAAATTCAAACATTGATGAAGTTAATCAGTCACACTTTTGGAAGAATATGCTTGGCATAAGAGCTGTGTCATATATATGCTCCACAATGAATGAAGACCATATCCAAAACATCCTCTTCTGACATATGATTATGAAATAGTTTAAAATAAAATTAAGGTTATCGTATCATAGCCCTTCTGAAAACAAAATCAATCTTTATATTTAGATAAAAGGCAGTGTTGAGATGCTCCAGAAAAGACTGGATAAACTCACAGGTATGGGTCAGCAAATGCTAACTACATCTGAAATAGCCATGGAGAACACAAGACCCAGAAGGGAATGCAGATGAAGTAATCATGGTACCTTTAATATAATGGTCATGTCTATACATACTAAGATAGGTGTTAAGGCTGGTTTGGCAAAATGTATTTTTAAAAAACTTTTTTAAATAAACATTTAAGGAAACAAATAAGCCATGGATGTTTATACAGGGCAGGCAATAACTCCTAATACAACTAATCTGATGTCAGTACAAAAATTGCATAGTGGTTAGGAGGGAAAACACACACAGGGAACAATAGCAAAGACTGGGAACTGAAACTAGAAATACTGAAGTGGAAAGTCTTTGACTAGCAATCATAGGCGAGGCTCTGTCCTTACAATATCATACAGACAAGACCAAACATCCTGTTCTCTTCCTCACAAAGTGTCCAGCCAGCTTCCTGGGGAGGGGAAGAAGGTACAGTAAAACCCTGGGTTACGGAATTAATCAGTTCCAGGACTTTTTTCTTAAGTTGGTTTTTTCTTAAGTCGAAGCACATTTTCTCATAGGGATGCATTGAAAATTAACAAACCATTCCTGAACACACACCCCTTGCAAAATCAAAATAAATCAAAAAATGTAGCACACAGTAAAAGGGAATGAAAAAGATGCAACTAAGTTCCCTATCTTTTCCACTACTTGAGAAATGCTCCACCAACACCACTTTCCTGGGCACCGGTGCTTCTTCCTGAGGGTTGGTGTTGGACGTGCCTTCCTCGCCGATGTCTGCTGGGCAGGGCTGCCAACATCCTGGGCTCTTTTGCTGAAGAAGCTACCAGCTGGTGAGGGGGAGCTGCTCCTGCTTTCACCGGCTCAACATCAGGGAATGGGGATGGACAGAAGTCCGGCCGCAATGCTGCTGTCTGTCTTTGCCAAAGACTGGCTGAGGACTCACCCTACCTTCTGCCGAGTCATCATTGCCACAGGGCTGTTGACCCTGTCCATGTTGACCTGGTGATGATGACTCAGTGGAAGGAGGGGTGAGTCCTTGGCCAGCCTTTGAGGTGGACGGACAGCAGCACTGCGGCCAGACTTCCATCCAGCCCAGTGGCAAAGTTCACCCAGCGGAAGGAGGAGTGGCTCCCCTTGCCTGCTGACAGCTTCCTCACCAAAATCTTCAAGAGACTACTCTTAGTACCACCCACACTCTAAAATGGTCCGGGGCTGGTGCTATAAATCCTCCCAGATGCAACACACTCTGAGGATACCTGTTCTGTAATGCAGATGGTGATGTGTCAGAAATTATTCTGGGTTGAAAGGATTTTTGCTGGAGAATCTCCACTCAGAGGATGCCCAAATGAGGTTACTTTCATGTCCCCAATATCTTTTCCCAACAAATTAGTCCCTATTTCTCTACTTGCAATTTCTTCCTTTCAAACTGCTAGGTTGGCAGGAGCTGGGACAGACAGCAGGTGCTCATTCTGTCACGTAGTACTCTGGTCTCGAACTGCTGACCTTTTAGCTAACAAGGCAAGCTTCTTGCCCACTAAGCCACTGCTTAGTCGGTAAGAATATGATATAAAGCAGGGGTTCCCAACCTACGGCCCAGAGACCTAATCTGGCCCATAGAGCTCATTAATATGGCTTGTAGTGGCCACCTTGGCACCTCCAGAAGCTCCCACTACCACCAGAAGTCCCAATACATCACTTACTGTGGTGGTGGAGGCAATCACGCCATTTTTGTGGCTTCTTGCACAGCCTCCGGTGCTTCCCAGGTTGGACGAAGGCCTTTCAGAGCATTTTCACTCCATTTTTGGATTTTTCTGCCACTTTTCTGCTACGTTTTGGCAGCTAAACCATAGCAGTTGGGGGCTTCTGGTGCCAGACAGAGCCTGTGGAAACAGGAAATGCCCAACCAGCGTGGTTTAGCTGCCAAAATGCAGCAAAGTGGCAGGGGGGGAAATCCCAAAACGGAACAAAAATGCATTGAAAAGTCTCTGTCTGCACTGTAAAGCAACAGAGGCTGTGCAAGAAGCTATAAAAACAGATTGTCACCACTGGCAATGAAAACAAACAGTGGGAACAACCATGCCTCCGGCCCCCACAGCTGAGTGTCGGGGATGGGTCTGGCCCATGGCAGGAAAACATTGGGAACCCCTGATGTAAAGTAATAGCCTAAATATTAAAGGATGATCCCTATTTAATTTGAGTAAATGTTTAATATGTATCTAACAGTTTTTATTCAACAAATTTGTGTATTTTTAATACTGTACTGCAATAGTGTTTTGATAGAGCAACAAAAATATGATTGGCTATTTGTTTTTGTTCAGTCGCATGGTCGAGTCTGACCTTTGCAACCCCATGGACCAGAACACACCAGGCTCCTCTATCATCTGCCATCCTTTGTAGTCCACCCAGATCTGCGTCCACTGTGTCAACGACGACACCTAGCCATTTCATCCTCTGTCTCCCCTTCTTTTGCCTCCAATCTTTCCCAGCATCAGGGCCTTCTCTAGTGAATCCTCCCTTTAGAACCTTTCAAGTAATACATTTTAAAAATAATGACTTCTAAAAACTAAATGCACTATTCTCACAAAATTAAATAATCAAATGCTGAGGAAGGTTGTTTAACATATTCATCATTTGCCTTGTTACACAACACAGCTTACTTAAACTTATTTTGTGGAAGTACATCAAATATTTTTGTGATATTACATGGAGCCACAAGATGGCAATATATGCTGTCAGTTCAGTTTATAATAAAATTTGAGAAAAAGTTAGCTAGATCAAATCAATCCCTGTTAACAAGTACAGTGGTACCTCATACAACGATTTTAATTCATTCCACGGGGCTTGTTGTTGTATGAAACAATTGCTATACTATACATACATTGTGTAGCAATTTTCCCTATGGGATGCATTGTACAACTTTATTTTTTGCTAAGTAGTTTTCCCATTGAAAAATTGTTGTACAATATTTTCCATAGAGAAAATTGTTAAGCGAGATGCCATTTCCCCCAAAATCTAATTGTTATGCGATTTCATTGCTATACGGGACAATTGTTGTATGAAGTTTCACTGTATTCTATTCATGTATCTCAAATATTTTTCATGATATTTTGGAAGGTTATTTTACAAAAGTCTTAAGAACCCTCCCCCCCAAAAAACCTCCAAATCAAATTAGAATTAGTATAAAACTACAAATACACAGATAATCACTAAGATATTTTCTAGATTGACCAATTAAATACTGCAAAATAATATTGGTTGAAATTCTATTTATGTTAATTCTATGTCATAAAGCTGATTATGTCATCGGATGGTACAATTTTGGAAATTAAACATTCCCCTGTCAAGTCTTGTTGCCCTCATGGCACATGAGGCACACTTAAAAGAGTACATTGCCTAATTATACAGTACAGTCAAACCTCGCTTAACGAGTGTTTTGCTTTGCAAAAAACTCGCATAACAAGTGGGTTTTTCAAAAAGCAATCTGACTTGGATAATGAAAATTTTCACTATGCAAGTCCGACTTCCCCTGTGGAAATGCTCGCATAGCAAGCATTTCTATGGGGAAAAACTCGCATAACGAAAACATTTTCGCTATGATAGTTTTTCCCCTGAAAAAGCTTGTTATGCAAGTTTTTCATAGGAATTTTCGCTATGCGACTCTGACTCACATAGCTAAAACCTCGCATAGCGAGCAGCCTTGCAGAACGAATTAAATGCGTTATTCAAGGTATTACTGTATTACTGAATTCACCCAACTGAATACAGTACAGTTGTACAGTAATACCTCGGATAATGCTAAGACTTGGTTCCACAAATCCTGGTGTTATCCGATTTTTAGTGTTATCCGATGCATGTTAAAATCCTATGGGATGGATCGGATAACGTTAAAGCTCCATAGAGATACACTGTTACCACACAGGCTTTAGCGGTTGTTATCCAATCCAATTCTCCTCCCCAGATTACTTAATGTTATGCGATTTTAGCGTTATCCGAGGTAAACATTATCCGAGGTATTACTGTACCTCGCTTAAAGAGCATGTATTCCATAGGATTGCTCTTTAAGCAAGTTTGCTCTTTAAGCGAAACACCATTGTAAGTGACCAGTTGTTACTTCGGGGGGGGGGATTGTGAACCCCGATTTATTTGTTAAGTGAGTTTTTGTTTGGTTTTATTTGTTAAGCGAAGCGAACATTCAGAGAAAATCCTACTCTTTAAGTGAGTTACTCTTTAAGCGAGGTACTCTTTATGCGAGGTTTGACTGTACTTTTCTTCCATCTCCCACCAGAAAAAATGTTTGAATATTCAATTACAGTACAGTACTTCTGTTTTAGTTTATGGGAGACTTTTGGTGCTGACATATGAAAACTACAATAGATACAGCAGCAAAAAACATTCTGAGCACATGGTGGCAGTATTTTCCTATTAGAATTCACAGTTCAGTTCTAGACTGGAGAGAAATGGGAGAAATGTGATTCTGTACACAATGGTGCATTAAAACAAAATCTGTATCTAATATTCTGAGATGACTATAACCACCATATAATTACAGCCTTAGATAGAAAGGCAAATTTAGAAAACAGATTAACAACCACTCTTGATACTTAGGCAGTTAGGAGATAAATTCTACCTCAAATGAACTCTAAAGACTAACTCATCTAGCAACCTCATTTCCTATATAGCATATCTGTAGTGGTATGTGTGAACAAACTGTAAATTCAGAAAACAGCTAGGTGTGAATAAATGCTAAGAACCAAATATATCTTGGCAGAACCCGAGAGACTGAAGGCAGGAAGGTTTAACACCAACTAGCACAGAATGCTAACAGTTTCCAAGAGAAGAGTTTATTTAAAAATAGGAAGTTCACTGAAGGACACTTTGAAACCATATGAAAAAAGAATTAGCTATAACTCACAACTAAATTCTAGTGAGAAATTAAACCACCTGTCATCTAGCATGTTCTGAAGAACATCCAATTGTAATTGTTTTATGGGTATAATCCAAAAATGAAAAAGTATAAGAATGATTAGGAACAAAATTAGAGTGGGATCTTGTGTCTTGAATCTCAGTCCATTAGTATGCAAGTAAGATTTGTTCTCTATATGAGCTCAGAAACCTGTCCACATTTATTTGCAGGTCCCCTGAGTAAATCAAATAGTTCCATATTTGCCGGCATATAAGACACATCGGACTATAAGACACACCGGCCTCGCCCGTGTGGTAGTGGCACCCAGGAAGGCTAGCAGCAAGGCTGGCAGTTCATTGCAGCCCAGGGCCACAGCAGTGCTAGCCAGGCATTGTGGGGGAAGGGGTGTTCTCAGCCTGGCCGACGCTGGGCCGTGGCAACCGCCGGCCTCGCTGCCTGCCTTCCTGGGCACCGCTGCCACTGAAGGCGGACAAGCTGCCACCGAAGGTGTATGAGCTGCCACCGCTGGGCTCAGAGGCGGGGTGGCTGTGTGCCTAGGACCCCGACGGCGGGCTCCCTGCTGGGGCTGCACCACGCTGCCCCAGCCTGGCAGGCCGTGTGGAGGGGGCGCCTGGGGAGGAGGGGGACGGAGAAGGGGAAGAAGCGACCCGGTCTCCACTGCACCGTCAGGCCTGCACCCTCCAGCCCAGGGCAGGGCCCAGGGCGCTGGTGGTGACAGAGGGTCCCGGCGCCTGCCCCAGCCACCAGGACGTCCGGGGCAGCAGCATCACCGCCCCCACAAAGTGCTGCCTGGGTGGGAATCTCATCATCTTTTCTTTGTGTGGTGAGTCAGAAAATGTTTATATAACACCCATCTGGCAATGTCTTCTCAATGTGCCTTCATC
The DNA here is from genome assembly GCA_030440675.1 of Furcifer pardalis. Classification (NCBI taxonomy): domain Eukaryota; kingdom Metazoa; phylum Chordata; class Lepidosauria; order Squamata; family Chamaeleonidae; genus Furcifer; species Furcifer pardalis. The sequence continues at coordinate 68,574,296 of CP126896.1, read as the reverse complement.
TGGCAATGTCTTCTCAATGTGCCTTCTTCTCTTCTCTATACCTTGCCTTGAATCTTAAGAATGTAGGCTTCTTGAGTTAAAAATCAAGAAATCACCACTTGTGCAAATAGTACTATACAAATAAAATGTACTAAAACATAACCATGAATCTGTTTGGTAGTCTCCAGGACAGCAAATCCATTTGATCTACACTTTCAGCTTCTTCTTCTCTTCTTCCTTTTTTACACCTTTGGATGCCGAGTGAGATACAAGGTTTTTGCTCTGGCTTCCACCAGCATTATTTCAATTTCAGCTACTGAATTAATAATTTTACTGTATAGTACTTAGATTTGGTCCACCATTTTCAACTGAACATTGTCAACAAGTAAGACACAGGAAGATCCAACCCCATAAATGTAAATTTGGCTAATAGACAGCATAATTAATTATTGATTTTGTGCATCTATAGCAGAAATTCAGTGCTTCACAAAACTGGATTGTTTCATTTTATGACCCAGATCGAAAGTTTACTTTCAAGCACTGCTATCATTATGCAAGTTTCAGAGCATAAAAATGTTTTACTGGGCAGTTTGGCATGTCCTGTTTTATGGAGCATAGTAAAAATTGCTAGGAATTAACCTATGAATCTATATAACAATGCTTTCCATTCCCACCAAACTGTATTAACAGAAGGACTATTTGCAATAACTGTTATTGCTTCAGTAGAGATAAAAGTGATTTAGAGCTTGTTAAGCCTATTATAATGATTAGGCTATTGTATTAAATTACTTCTCATTATATTGCAAAAACACCATTTCTGAAGCAAGTGAACTCCAGTCCAGTGGGATTATCTGAAACTAGCAAAATAGGATTTACATTTTTTGTGTAAGACATCCTTAATATAAAATCTGACAATTAGTGATAGTGGATGATTTTGACATAAAAATCAAAGGCTAGCAAGATCAAATTAATAACCTTGCCATTGTTCCATGGAAAAGATGCACACAAAGTGTCCATAAAGCTTTTGCTCCAATATATCTTTTCTGCTTCAGGTTGCCCAATTGAAGAAAAGGGTTTGAAAATTGGAAGATTGCTTTCTAGTCTACATTCTGTGAAGTGGCAATTGGTAACATTACTTTACCTGAGAGGTTTAACCATGTGTCTGGTTTTCTGTTGAATGTGTTGCATATACATCTTTGCTTGATCATTTCATTAGGTCTAAAAAAAAGCCCATTAAAAGGCCCAGAGGGACTACAATGTCTTCCCAGCTTCTGTCTTCTCCAAGCAACCAGAGTAGAGATTATATGCTCATCTTCTGGGATTCTCTAGCACTTGCTTTCTCCATATTCCAGCAAATGTTAACAATTTGGTCTCTAATTCCCCTGCCTCTTGGGAAGTTAGCTTGTACTTCTGGAAGTTCTATGGGATTCTTGACCACATTAGTATATATAATGATCACCTGAATTATCCACCCATCCCCATCCACTTTAATTTATTGATTCGCAGGACGTCCATGTTCCATCTTGCCATCTCATTTTTTACTACATGCAGTTTACCTTGATCCCTATGTCTTACATTCTGGGTTTCTTTACTATTTTGGCTTTTCCTTTCACTGTCAGACACATCCACAGCTGTGCATCCTTTCGACTTTGACTTTGCTACTTCATCCTTTCTGGGGCTACTTGTACTGACCCTCAACTCTTCTCTATTAGTAATAATAATAATGTTTGACACCTTACAGCCTGAAGAGCTCACTTTCTAGAATCCTATCTTTTAGCCTTTTGATACTGTCCATGGGGTTATCTAGGGTAAAAAACTGGAGTGGGTCACCATTTCCTTCTCCAGTGGATTACAATTAGACTGAGTTCTCTGCTGTGGGGTCGCTGTCTTGGCTAGCTCTACATGACATGGCTCATAGCCTCTTTGAACCACACAAGCCCCCTCACCACAGCAAGGCAACAACCCGGAGGGGGGGGGGATACATATTTTTGTCAGTATTTTCTTACCTCTCCTATCACGAGCAGCTAAGTTATGACCTTTTTTTAATGTAATGTCCAGCTGGTACATTCCAGGATCATTCTGGGGTAATTCTGCATTACTTTCTCCAACAGGATTGCTTCTCTAAAAAGAAAAAAGAAAATACCATAATATAGATCAGTGCTTTTAAACAACCTTTCAGAAATCAGATAGGGGGAGGGGGGCTTCACAGTGATAGTCCTTTTCTGAACTCCAAGGAAAGAGTACTCAACAAACACATGCCAGTGAAATACACACCTAGATATTCTGAATATGAGTAAAATAATTTTCAAAAATATAAGAGATAATTTTGTTCTACTATGAATCTGCTGTGGATCAGGGAGGACTCCAAATTAAATGGAAATAACAAACAATTAAACTAAAAAACTTACCATCTTCACTAAAATCACATCACATGCAATAAGCATTCAATGCAAATGTTGTCATTATTTCACCTGGATCCCCCAAGCCTTTCTGTATAGAATAGTTTCTTAGAATTCTAGAGGTGTTCCATCAAGTACTGAAATCAGAAAGTCTTGACTATAACCAGTAAAATTACATGTACCGTATATACTCAAGTATAAGTCAAGTTTTTAAGCCCCCAAAGTGAGGTCCAAAAAGGTGACTTGACTTATACACAGGTCAACAACCACAAGAGTCCAAAACCGTGCTGGATTCAGTGCAGTTCGACTTCAGGAGAGGGGAAAGAAAAACATATGTTTAGTGGGCCATTACCACAGGTGGCCACTAGGGGGCAAAAATTGCAATTTCCCATTTAAATGCATTGGAAATCAATTTCTTGTACAGTTGTACCTCGCTTAAAGAGCACAATGTGTTCCACAGGATTGCTCTTTAAGCGAGTTTGCTCTTATAGTGAAACACCATTGTAAGTGACCAATTGTGACTTCTGGTGGGGGGGGGGGGGTTGTGAACCCCGATTTATTTGTTATTCGAGGTTTTGGTTGATTTCAGTAATGTGGGGTGGAATTCAGTTGCTGAAGCCAAATTTGCTGCCCCCTCGTGGACGTTGGCGCCCACTCCTGCTAGGGCTTCTGGGAATTGTAGTCCAAGAACATACATAGCCCAAAAAGTGCCACCCAGGACCGGACACCCCCCCCCCCCAGCGACACCACTTGTTGGTTTTATTTGTTAAGCGAAGTGACCATTCAGAGAAAATTCTGCTCTTTAAGCGAGTTACTCTTTAAGCGAGGCGCTCTTTATGCAAGGTTTGACTGTATTCTAAAGCTTTTTTGTTTGTATGTTCCCAATACATTTCAGTGGGAAACCAAACCTGTGCATAAAAAGAAAGGGTTTCACTTACATTTCTTGCCTTTGGATCATGTGGTCCAAAATGGAGGGGGAAGCCATGCTTCCTGGTTGCAGGAAGAGCCAAGAGGCTAGGCTAGAGCATTGCTTCCTGCCCGCCCATTTCCCCTGCAGCGCCACCACTGGTTGGTGGTGCAAATACAGTTTTAGACAAAAGAAGTAACTACCGTAAACACTCAAAAACATGCCCACACAAATGTTTAAATTAATTAATTTTACTGTATTTTCATGATTGTTTAATTATTGAAACTCACTAGCAGCTGCTGCTTTTTCCACCTCCAACTTATACTCGGGTCAATCTATTTTCCTAGTTTTAGAGGTCCAAATTAGGTACCTCGACTTATATTTAGATCGACTTATACTCCAGTATATATGGTAGATTAAATTGCACTAGTCTTACAGGATCCATGTGGAAGGGAAATCCTTCCCCCATTGCCCCTTGGGAGCCGGCAGCGGTGGTGGTGGGGTGGGTGAATCACTCATTTTGGAGCAATTTTGCTCATCTCATCCCACCCACCTCTGTGGCTTATGGCAGCCAGCAGGGAGGGGGTGGTGGAAACAGACCTTAAAGGTTCCTTCTTTCCCACCCCATTAATCTCAGTCTCCCCCCGGAGAGGAAGGCAGCTGGGCAAGAGGCTTCCAAAGGAGCTCTCTTGCCTGTCAATCCCTCCCTTCCTGCCACCTGTAATTAAAATGTAGAAAATTACTTTTTCCTTAAAAATGTGTCTAAAAACCGGGGTGTGTCTTATAACCCAATATGTCTTATAAACCAGAAAATACAGTAACTCATGGCTGTCCAAAGATAAACTAAATTGTTCACAGTACCGATTTAAACAACTAGTGCAGTGGTTCCCAACAAGGGGTACACAGCCCACTAGTGGTCTTCAATTCCCAGAACCCTAAGTCAGTACATTGGCTGATCAGTGCTTTGGGGAAATGACTTAGGCTTCTGGGAATTGAAGTCCAAAAACCAGCATTTGGGAAACACTGAACTAGTGGTTACTTGTTAATTATTTAGTCTTTAACAAGGAATGGAAATTGTGCCAGTCTGTTGTTTCTTATACAGTAAAACCTCGCATAAAGAGTGCCTCGCTTAGAGACTAACTTGCTTAAAGAGCAGAATTTTCTCTGAATGGTCACCTCGCTTAACAACTAAAGCCAACCAAAAACTAACTTAACAATTAAATTGGGGGTTGGAATCCCTCCCCCCCCCACCGCCAGAAGTCACAATTGGTCACTTACAATGGTGTTTCGCTTAAAGAGCAAACTTGCTTAAAGAGCAATCCCGTGGAATGCATTATGCTCTTTAAGCGAGGTACCTCTGTACTTGATTCCTTAGTTCATATTTTGATGGTTTAATTTTTAAAAATTCAAAATGGGATAGAATACAAATGTTAACCAAAAATATGTATCTCATGATGAACCATTTAGATTTCTAGTGGGAGCCCTACTGTGGACTGCTGGAACTCAATTTACAGTTAATGCTCCCTACAGAAAAACTAGAATGAAAGCTTCTACTTACATAACCCACCAAATTTCAGACACTTTGAACAAGCATGGAATTCCTACCACAGAAGATTTTTCCAAATTAGGAAATGGATTACAATTCCTCTCATAGCTCTCAATTTGATATTTAAAGAGTGTTGTAATTTAATAGATACAGTGGTACCTCGCTTAAAGAGCATAATGCATTCCACGGGATTGCTCTTTAAGCGAGTTTGCTCTTTAAGCAAAACACCATTGTGACCAATTTGGACTCCTGGCAGGGGGGGCCGCGAACCCCAATTTAGTTGTTAAGCAAGTTTTTGGTTGGTTTTAGTTGTCAAGTGAGGCGACCATTCAAGTAAAATGCTGTTCTTTAAGCGAGTTAGTCTCTAAGCGAGGCACTCTTTATGCAAGGCTTTATCGTACAGAGTTGGTTTGAAACAACAGAAAGCTACACCAGCATTATCTGAGATATTTCCTTCCTTCCTACTACTCACCACCAACGATAGTCTAAAATACAGGGACAACAGGACAACAATTCTAAGCACCTTTAGGCATATAGTATCTTACAACAAATGTTTTTTCCTCAAATAGTACCATTTAGCACCTGCTAAAAGTTTGGACTGCTAAGTCCTGCTAAAAGTTTGGACTTTTATTGGTAAAGGTTTGGACTTTATCAAAATAAGATTTACCGATTTATTTGAAACAATACACAATGTTGCTTAGCATAATAAATCACACTAAACCAGGCCCGTTGAATTAATAGAGGATTGGCAAACAAGTTGCAATTAGAGTAGGTCTATTTGAATGAATAGAACTTGTACAGTTGACTCACCAAATACTTTTTGGTTCAATGAATCTACTCTACTCAGATTTCCTGTTACTGTTACTGTTACTGTTACTGTTACTGTTACTGTTACTGTTACTGTTACTGTTACTGTTACTGTTACTGTTACTGTTACTGTTACTGTCATTGAGTGGTCTAACCAGGTGGTGTTGCCCATCTCTTGTCAGTGATGTTAGGCCAGGACTTGCTGTATTTTTTGGACCATAAGACGCACTTCCCCCCAAAAAAAAAGTGTGGGGGGAGAGGGTGCATCTTATGGTCTGAAGGTGTGATGTGTCGCAGGGGCGGCAACGCTGGGAAGGCGAACGGGGAGTCCCCGGTCGGCTTCCCAGCCACACCACCCCTGCACTGCTATCGACACTTGGGATGTAGGGAGGAATGGGTGTGAGCACCCATTCCTCCTCCTAATCCAAGCGCCGATTGATCCCAGCATGCGATTGGTGCTTGGGTTGGGGGGGGGGGATGGGACAACTAACAGAGATACAAAATATACAATTATTAGTTCCACACAATTATAAATAAAATAAATAAAACAAACAACCATAGCATATCAGTAGATAAGCAGCCAATGTTCAAAAGCAGGTTTCTACTGTTCTTCCCAGTTAAACTGGAAGCAAGTTACAACTGCAGAGGCCTTGTGCAATGGACATGGCCCACCAGTTCAAACACCTGGCCAAGACATACAAGTTACACTGTACAGTTACAGTACAAAATATACTGGTTACACTGTACAGTTACAGTACAAAATATACTGGTTAATTCCATGGTATTTTATCCTAGCTTGTTAGCTGTTTCACAACATGTTAGTGGCACATTTGTTAGGTGTTCTGGTAAGCGCATTCTAGTATTGTAAAGTAATAGTTTTGCATGTGACTATACCTTAACATTTCTATCCTATGTGAATTTTAAACTTTGGCATTAATTAGATCATCAAGACACGCAGTATCAATAGATTGACCTAATTTATGGCTGATTTATAAACAGATCTCTTGATTAAAAGCTATAATATTTGCTTGTTAACTAAAGACCTACAATTCTAGACAGAACATAATTTAATTCCTTACTTACCTCTCTAGCAATTAGGAAAGAATGACAATTTCCCCAAAGATCCAATGAGGGTTTCATTCCACTATACACTTTTTACTCCCCCCTAACATTAAGTTACTTCAGAGATTATTACAAACTATTCATCTGCTCCAAAAGCAATAATCATTCAATTTTTAAAATTCTTATCGTAAAACTGATTTAAAAAGCAACTTCTCTTTTGAAATATTGCTTTTTGCAGTTCTTTATATATATAATATGAGACTGTGGTGGCTCAAGTGGCTAAGATGGTGATTGGGAGGTCGGCAGGTCAGCAGTTCAAGACCCAAGTACTCCACGCCAAAATGAGCTCCTGTCTCTGCCCCAGTTTCTACCAACCTAGCAGTTCGAAAGTAAGAAATTGCAAGTAGATAAACAGGGACCACTTTGGTGGGAAGCTAAACAGCATTCTATGCACTCTGCTGTCTAGGCATGGCTGCCACATGTCCACAGAAACTTCTACAGATGCAGACAGTGCTTGCTTTTTGACTATAAACAGAGATGAGCACTGAACCCTAGAGTCAGATATGACTGGCTTTCTAACAAGGGTGACTTTTACCTTTACCTATATATATAATAAATTTTGTGTCAGAAATTACTCTGGGTTGAAAGGATTTTTGCCGGAGAAACTCCGCTCAGGAGATGCTCCTTTCATGTCCCCAAGATTTATTGCAGCACTCAGGTATTGAACCCCGGCCTTCCAGTCTTCATGCTCAGCATTTTAACCACTAAAACACTGCAGTGCTGTACTGTATATATAATCCTACATCATGATTTTTTCTACCAGGAATTCTGAGCTCCTACTCCTTGTTAAGAGTTAAATGGAGGTACAACTTTAAAAAGTAACAGTTTTTCTATAAATGTTCATCAAATTTAATTACAAGGTTTCTTTGAGCTGTGCTGTGGGCAAATGCTGTTTAGAGACAAATTTCATTAGTGGAGTGAAGTTTTGCTGCGTACAGAGCTGTAGTAAATGAATGCCAATGCTACCACAGTTATTGTGCATTGCTCACTAACAACATTTTATATATGAGGTTTGCCCAACAATATCTTAAAATTGCTATGAATTTCATTATCAGAAGTCTGTTCCAGATGCCCAGTCTCTGATCATATAGGACTTATAACTTCCACTCTGTTCCTTGAGATCTTCGGGGGGGGGGGGGGGGAATAATAACAGACAGTAGCAATAAGATGCAAGTTGCCATATTTACAATACAGTGAAGAAATAACAATAGTGGTACTGCAATGCTCTTTCAATTACACAAGCCTAAAAGATATTGCATAATGACATTCCAAGGCAAAGAAGCACATTCCATATTAATTGTTGAACCTTTGTTAAATCTATCAAGGACTGTTCTCAGCAGCCCAACAGGAGTAAATAAAAATCTGCCTGAAAACCCAGAAAACAAATTTCCTCCCAATGCAACTACTGCTGTAAAATGAGTAATTATGGAGGAAAAGTTTTCATGATTCTGCGCAATATTTTCTGGTTTGATTCTAGCATTAATAAGCTGAAAAAATACCGACAGAATTATTGATCTATATTTTCTATTATCAGCCTGCTGTGCAATTAGTAACAATACAGGATTCCTTCTTTTAGACACTGTCTTGGCCAAGATGCTATTCATCTTCAACAGGACGCTGTTGGACAGTGGACTTTAAGCAATGATATAGAAGTTGATTTTTGTGCCTGAATCCTAATAGAAAGTTGGGAGCACTACAACCCTGGAGACATTCAAAAAAAGCTAGACAGCTATCTACCAGATATACTTTAACAGACGTTGGTCCCTTCCAATTCTATCATTCTATGACAGCCCTAAACCACATTTCAATATCATTTGGAAGTTGGGTACAAAGATCATTAGAATGGGTTATAGCTATATCAGTGGTGGCATCCTCTTGGGTAGATGACTAGCAAGAAAAGAGTGCCTGAATTACTGTCTCCATATATGGTATCAAGTTTCCAATGAGGTGGAATAAAGCCATTCAAAGGCAATCTCTGCACTATTCAGAAGTTACTGATTCATAAGCAATAATTACAAACTTTCCATAAACAGACTCAAGATTCAATAGGTAGTATCTACATAGCATTTTTCATTTTCACCTACAGGACCAAGTCAATAGGATAATATAGATTCTCATTAAGCATTGGAATCTAATACCATTAATCTCCTAGTAACTCGCACAAAAGTCAGATATTTTCAAAGAAAATAACTCCAAGTACTCAGATTGAACATATTATAAAATTATATTACTTTTACACACAGAAAATCTTTGGCAAATTTTATTTAAAAATTGTATACTAAATTAAAAATTATCCACTTAAAGGCTTTGTAATGGTTGCTTTCTTTAAGAGAAGAGTTCCAAGAACTTAATTGTTTCCAATAGTTTTGCTGACTAAGATGTGTAGGACTTCTGCAGTATTCTTACATAGCAAAGTGTCCAAGAATGCCATAATCATTGACAGCAAAAAAAAAAAAAAAGATAAATATGTTTTCATTACATCTTTGTTTATGGAGAAATAAATCTTGCTAACACATATTGGATATTCTATTACTGTATTTAAATCTCATAAGATTATTCAAACCCCACTGTTTACATATGAGTTCCTAGATTACTAAATAAATTACAAGCATTGTAGAAAATATTTTCCATTGACTATATATTTGGGAGTGTTTCATTTAGTTTTCGTAAAGGCAGTACTTTAAGACCAATGAATATAATCCAGCTTCTAGAAAGGGATGATTATTTATCAGTGTTAAATTTTAAAACATTTTAAAGGCATTTTCTCTCTTCAATCTCTCCAAATTTGCTGCAAATCTCATCTGTTTTTGTAAAAAATATTTTCAGCAAAAGAGTTGACTTCTAGCAAAGTATTTTAAATTCACAAAGCAGAAAATCTTGGTCAGAATGCTAGATCTAAGGTAGCGAGGAGTCATGCAAACAAAATTATTTTGAAAACATACAGCAATACATTTGCATAGCATTAAAACAACATTAATTTCCATATGTCCAATTATAGAAACAAAATTTGCTTAGAATAATCAGCACTGCATATTTTGACTTGAAAGAACAAACATCTCAGAAGTTTGTTTTGTAGCAACATTTACCAGTTGTTTGTTCACTAAAAGGCTTATACTGTAATCTTGAATGTATATAGTATATTCATGAGCAACTTTGTATATAAATAGAGAGCAATATCATCGTCAGCCCATTAAGTTCAAAGGGATTTATTCCCAGCCACATTTGTATACAAACCACAACCATGATTAATTCAAAAATTGTTCCCAATATACGGTATTACATTCACATTCTCTAAACCAAGAAAGACAAACACACAATGGGACTTGAAAGGTTACTACTTTTATCACAGGAGTTGGACAAAATCTTCTGAACTTTCCATTAAAGAATTTAAACTCATAATATTACATCTATGCATTCTATCCTATATAGTATAGTAAAAATACATAAATTGTAGAATACAGGTGCTGAAGTTCCTCTTGCAAATTTGGTAGGATGACCATGAAAATATTAATGTGCAGTTTAAGTATATTTTCACAAAAGCATTGTCTTTAAGATGAAACCCTTCTGCTCTGTTTATTAGATAAAATAAAAATACATACAGTACTTTGTGTGAAATTATTCCACTGATTTACAGCCTAGGATCAAAAGTTGTTTAGAGCATGTCAAATCAGGGTGTGATATGAGAGAGAACGAGAAAGAGAGAGGAAGGGAGGGAGAGGAAATTACCTTAATGAGGCCAAATTGCAACATTCTCCTTGTTTTCAGTTTGGAGAGGCAAACAATGATCTTTGGTATCATTTACATCCATCAGCATTCAGAGTTAATCCTATAGGAAAACTATCAACCAACAGCACTGTTTACATCCAAATAATGGCAAGGACTTCTTAACACATTGCTCACTGCTCTGAATTACAGCCACTGGGAGTGACTGTAAGGGGAAATCAAACAGTGCATGAATACAGTTGCTTCACAGCTCTAGAAGGATGTGACTCACTCAACTAATCTCCCATCTCACTGTACTATATCTTTTATCATCTCCAAGCAAAGAAAATGAAACACAAAATAGCCCTATAGGATATTTTAAAGTGAGGTATAAATACACTATTCCTAAAACATATTCCTTAAAATGCACATTGAAATGCAGCTAGTAGCTACTTGGGAGTTTGCAAGGAGTTAGCAGATGCAGAAGAGATTAAGAAAAGATGGAAAGAGTACACAGAGGAACTCTACAAAAAGGACCTGAACATCCCTGATAATCACAATGATGAGAACATTGAACATGAGCCAGACATCCTAGAGAGTGAAGTCAGAAAGGCCCTAAAAAACACTGCAAACAACAAAGCCAGTGGAGTTGATGGTATCCAAGTTGAACTTTTCAAAGCCCTGCAAGATGATGGAATCAAATTATTGCATTCTATATGCCAGCAGATTTGGAAAACACAACAATGGCCACAGGATTGGAAAAGATCTTTATACGTTCCACTCCCCAAAAATGGTAATGCCAAAGAATGTTCAAATTATCGAACAATTGCGTTCATCCCTCATGCTAGCAAGGTGATGCTCAAGATAATACAGGACAGACTGCAACAGTATGTGGAGAGAGAATTACCAGAAGTGCAGGCGGGTTTCAGAAGAGGCAGGGAGACTAGAGACCACATTGCCAAATAAGATGGATCATGGAAAAAACAAAGGAATATCAGAAACAAGTCTACTTCTGTTTCATTGATTACACTAAGGCTTTTGACTGTGTCGACCACAACAACATGTGGCAAGTAATTAAAGAAATGGGAATACCGGAACACCTTATAGGCCTCATGAGAAATCTGTACATGAATCAAGAGGCAACAGTTAGGACAGAAAATGGAATGACCGAGTGGTTTGGAATAGGAAAAGGAGAAAGACAAGGCTGCATTTTGTCACCCTGCTTATTCAACTTATACACAGAACACATAATGCGCAATGCAGGGATGGAGGAATCACAATTTGGGATCAAAATTGCTGGGAGAAACATTAACAATTTGAGATATGCAGATGATACCACCCTAATGGGAGAAAGTGAGGACGACTTTAAAAAGCTCCTGATTAGGTTGAAAGAAGAAAGTGAAAAAGCTGGCTTGAGACTCAGTATCAAGAAAACCAAGATAATGGCAACAGGCCCTATCAGTCCTGGAAAATAGATGGGGAAGAAGTAGAAGCAGTGACAGATTTTACTTTCCTTGGATCAAAGCTCACTGCAGATGGTGATTGAAGCCATAAAATAAAAAAGCGACTGATTCTTGGGAGGCAAGCAATGAGAAACCTGGGGAACATAGTGAAAAGTAGAGACATCTCATTGCAAACAAAAATTCACATAGTCAAAGCAATGGTATTCCCTGTGGCAATGTATGGTTGTGAGAGCTGGACCATTAGGAAAGCAGAGCGCAGAACAGACGCCTTTGAGATGTGGTGTTGCAGGAGAGTTTTGAGAGGCCCATGGACAGCGAGGAGAACAAATAGGTCAATCTTAGAAGAAATCAACCCTGACTGCTCCTTAGAAGGTCAAATAATAAAGATGAAGCTAAAGTACTTTGGACATCAAATGAGAAGAGAGGATTCACTTGAGAAAGCCTTGATGCTTGGAAGGGTTGAGGGCAAAAGAAGAAGGGGACGGCTCAAGAGGAGATGGCTAGATGGTATTGTAGAGAAAATGGGCACAGAGCTGAGCGAGGAGGGGGATGGTGGAGGACAGGAGTGCCTGGCGGACAGTGGTCCATGGGGTCACAGAGGGTCGGAATCGACTGTGCGACTGAACAACAACAACAAGCTACTCGGGAATATCACACACATACCCACTGCAGTATTTTAGAAATAATATTTTTATTCTAACAAATGCTAAACTAAACTGGTGAGAATAAATATTAGTACATTCAAGAATTCAAAATACTTTGGGGAAAACCACTACTTTCCCATGGTCTATGACGCTTCAGTTGGAATCTAATTAGCAATGATGGACACAACAAAGATTCGTGTTTAATCGTAGGGCTGCAGATATGTATCTGCAAATAGATAATATTGAAACAAACATGTCTTTTAAAAAACATTCATGGATATCACTGTTGCTAATCTCTTGCATTCTCAAGTAAATGTACCATCAGGACAACAGAAATATCCTTCATTTTATTCCTGTAGTTGTTATGGTGCTACAATTTAAAGGATTTTAACATTCAAAGCTAGGCTTAGTCAGAGTACAGTATTTTCTTTTCTGAATCAGGTTGGCAAACAATTTTCTATCTTGTCTTTGCAATGTTCTACACAGCAGAAATGAAAAAGCATTTTAAAGCAGTTACAAAGTTATTTAGGGATAAGTGAAATATTGGATGTATCCTTCACAACTAAAGTACAGTAATGTACAACTAGGCAGTGTGAAGCCTCCCCCCCCCCATCAAAACATCAATTCCAGGCACTAAAATAACCAAGCAGTACTAATTTCTATTATGGCCAATTTCTGTTTTTCTCCCTTCATGAGACTTTTCAGGTTAGAGAATTTACAAGAGAAAAAATTAGACTGCAGTTCTCATAATACTATAGCCAGCATGCTGGAACTCCACCACACATCCCTTCCATGTTTTACTGCCATGAGCTGAATACTGCACAGATGTTAACAAATTTCTGTGCAATACATTGCATTAAACAGTGGACAGTATTTCTGCACCAGTTCCAGAAATGAATACAAAATGGTCTCATACCATTTGCACATTCTATAAGACATATGAAATACTAAGTGTTTTTGTCTCATCTACCAAGAGACACAGTAAATCAGTGGAGAGGCAGAAGATGATTCCTCAGGCTTATTCACTCAGTGGTGTTATCTCTGTTCATTTTGGGGTTCTTTGGTTCATTTTGGGGTTCTTTTGGTTCATTTTGGGGTTATTTTGGTTTATTTTGGTACTTTTCTATTGCAGACAAGATCACCTCAACATTGGCATCCACACCCAAGGAAGGTATTTTTGCTGGATAAACTGGGATGCTTGGGGCCATTCTAGTACCACTTGTCTGAACATATCTAGAATCATTCTTTGATGTCTCACTTTCAATACAGGCCTTACTCCTCTTTTTTCCTATCTTATCCCCCCTTCCCCCTAATTAACTCTTTCCTCTCTTCTTTCCTTCTTTTACCTGTCCAAGGGATATGGAGGGGTAGAAATTGACCAGCAAAACCCACCCAACACCCTTAAAAATATGTTATCATTCATGAAGTTGCAGAGCTAAAAAGAATATACAGTATTAGCAGAGCTCACATGGGTAGACCCTGTACTTGAGGAAATCAGAACAAAAATATGCCACTATCTGGTGGTAGAGTTTTTAAAAAAAATAATAATTCCAAAATTGAGTGCAAAACAGACAAATCCAAATAAACTTACATTTAATATACCGTATGTCCTGTTCCGCATATAAAGTCACTCACCTAAAGAAACATCAAAATGCCTTCTCTACACTAACTTACAAGATCCTTGAAAACCTCAAGTTCCTTCTTTTTTTAGCATAAAGCAGAACTTTGTGTAAAGCTCATTTCTTTAAAATGTCATGAACTAAACATGTTGTGGGACCACAACAACAGCCAGAGGGGAGTTAGTCTGTGTTCTGCTTTGTTTGTTTTGTGAGGTTGTGTTTTATGATTTTTACTGTACTGTTGCTGTTTTGACTGTAAACCGCCCTGAGTCGCCTCGGCGAGTGGGCGGCAATATAAATCTGAACAAACAAACAAACAAACAAACAAACAAACAAATAAATAAATATCATGTAATGTACATTCCCTCTACAACAGTCTCTACTCCAAACTACTGAGAAGGAAAGGTTGGCTTTGTGACAGATCATTTAGTGTTTTGTGTTCATGACCCTTACACAACAAGACATTACACAAATCATACTTAACACTTTTCTCTCTCTCTCTCTCTCTCTCTGTGTGTGTGTCAGAGGGTTACACAGTTTAAAATTAAGGGCATACAGAAAATATATAGGTTGCCTTTGCTCGATAGCCAGTTGTATCTGACTCTAGGGTTCAGTGCTCATCTCTGTTTATAGCCAAAGAGCCAGCACTGTCTGTACCTGCAGACATTTCCATGGACATGTGGCAGACATGCCTAGACACTAGAATGCACGGGACGTATTTACCTTCTCACCAAAGTGATACCTATTTATCTACTTGCAATTTCTGGATTTAGAACTGCTAGGTTGGCAGGAACTGGGGCACAGACGGGAGCTCACTGTGTTGTGGAGTACTCTGGTCTCAAACTGCTGACTTTCCAGTCGTCAAGTTCAGTGTCTTAACAACTTGAGCCACGGCAGTCCCTCTTATAAAATATATACAGTGACCCAAATGGGGACTGTAGCCAATAAATCAGAAGACTAAGACTTGGAAGGATAGCAATGAAGGAATTAGAAAAAAATCATAAAGTGTAACAATGGTTTACTGGAGGCCAACACCAAGATCATTCCTACTACTGTGTTCCTTATTGCCATGTATGAACAATAAAGTTGGGCAATAAAAGAAACTGACAGAAAAAAAGCTGATTCGTTGGAAATATGGTGCTGGAGGAGAGCTTTGTGGATACCTTGGATTTGCAGGAAAACGAAGAAGGGGGTCCTAGGGCAAATCATCTAGAAATAAAAATGATAAAGCTGAGTTTGCCCTACTTTGGACACATCACATGAAGGCAAGACTTTCTGGAAAAGTCAATACTTCTGGGAAAGGTAGAAAACAACTTGATGACACAACATTCACTATAAATAAAAACAATATTTTAATTTGTTGAATTTTATTTTTACCAGAAGTGGGCTACTTTGACAGCATTATTTTGGTCTTTTACTAGATTGTCTTTTCACAGAATCATAGAATAACCGAGTTAGAAGGGCCCTTTTAGGACATTAAGTCCAATCCCCCTGCTCAATGCAGGAAGCCAAATCAAAGCAGATCTGACAGATGGTTGTCCGACTCTCTCTTTAATGCTTCCATTGTTGGAGCATTCACCGCCTCCTGAGGCAGTTGGTTCCACTGCTCTAACCATTTCCCCTGTTAAACCTCATTCTGTTGGTTTCAGCCCAGTGTTCAAGCTGGATCTTCTGGAATTCTACTCCTGACTTCCAAGGTATTAGCTATTCCACTCAATTTTGTGCCATCTGCAAAAGTGATAATTATTTCCTGTATTCCCTCATTCAAGTCATTTATGAAAATAATGAAAAGCACAAGGCCAAGGACTGATCTTTTTGGTATTTCATTCTGAGTACAATTCTGTAACCAACTATATATCTACTTGTGCTATCCAGGCCACATGCAGTTAGCATGCTAATTAGGATATTATGGGGCACTTTGTCAAATGCCTTGCTAAAGTCAATATATATTACATCAACAGCATTCCCACTGTCCACCATGGAAGTTGACTGATCAAAAAATGAGATCAGATTAGTCTGGCAGAATTTGTTTTTGACAAAATCCATGTTGGCTTTTAATTATTTCTGCATTGTCTTAAATTGTTTGCAAAGTGACCACTTTATAATCTGCTCCAGAATTTTCCCTTGGATTTATGTCAGGCTGATTGGTCTGTAGTTCCCCAATTCTTCCATTATGCCCTTTTTGAAGATAGGAAAAACATTAGCGCTTCTTCAGTTGTTGGGCACTTCACCCGACAATTCATCCTAATAGTGTTTCTGATATCTCTTCAGCCAGTTCTTTCAATATCCTTGGATGCAGTTTATCTAGTCCTGGGGATTTGAATTTATTCAAGGTAATAAGGTATTCCTTAACTGTTTTTGTTTCTCAATCTCAAGCTGAAATCTTGCCCATTTCCCTTGTACTCCACTCTTGCCTGGAGAGTTATATGCTACCTTTTTGGGGGGGGGGGGAACACCAAGCTGAAGTAAGAATTGAGCAACTTTTCTTTGTCATCTGTTAATATCATTTTTGTACATGTGGTGAGGGATAAATTGCATACACATAAATTCTGCATTGACTGATTTTCTCCACATTCACAGAAAAATTGTCCTATATCTAAGTAGCCCAATTTTACTAGATTATTTTTTTTATCTCTCTCTCTCTCTCTCTCAAAGCACTGGATGCTACTCTAAAATTATCCAATGGAATATTTCCTATTACAGTAAAACCTCAGGTTACAATTGCCCTGGTTTACATTTGCCACAGTTTACAATGGCAAATTTAATAAAATTAAGGTCCAGTTTTCAATTTATTTTTCAGTTTACGACCAGGAATCACACTATTTGAAACTCTAAAATGGCAGCCGGTGCCGGCAGTGGTAGAAACTGGGCTCAAAGTGCATATTTTTGGCTGGGGAGATGTGCGTTTTTTGATGTAGCGCTCCGCAGGGAGCTCAGACGAAGGTCAGAAAGGCATGGAAAAGGTAAGATCATTTTGTCACTTTTGGGGTGCAGGGAATGATCATATCTGGTGTTTTTGGTTTTTTTAGGGGGGGGGTTGTATTTTTTTATTATTATTATTGGTCCAATCAGGACTGTTTCCCCTTTGTTGGTTTGGAAGACGATCATGTCTGGCATTTTTTTTGATGTTTTGGTGGGTTTTTGTATTTATTTTTTTGGTCTGGTCAGGATCTTTTTTTTAAATGTTCAATGCATTCCTATGGGAACACATGCTTCAGTTTAAAAAAAACAGTTTACAACGGAGGTTGTCAGAACAGACTTTTGTCATAACCTACAGTTTTGCTGTACTACCATTAAGCAGGCAAGTCTGTGAGGTTAGGAGAGAAGAAAAGTCAGGACATCTTGTATGCACCATGGAAGTGATGTGCGAATCTTGGAAGTCGTTAATTTTAAATATGAGGAATGAAAATATATACAAACTATATTTCTGTGTAAAGTTCTTTAAAATACATAATTTTAGTAATATTTTCTTGGTACAGAGATAACTGAAAAAATGGTTCCTAAAATGGTTTTAAAGTGATCCCTACATAAGTACATCTATTTGATTTATCTTTCTTAAATTTAAACAGTGTTTTATTTTAATGAACTTTTCCTTAAATAAAAAAAGGGAAATTATTTTGTATAATTTTTCATTATGTCAGTGATGCAGTTCCTTCAGAGCTTCTGGTAGTGAATTATAGTTACATCTGTACCTGAACTCAAGATTGAAGATGTACTGTCAAAATCCTTTTGATGTTTGTGTAAGAGTAGCATAACTTGCTAACTCTGTCACAGTACCTCATCTGTTAGCCACATCATTAGACAAACATAATGAGTATATCAATAGCATTTTAGCTATACTGTATATATATATATATATATATATATATGATTCTGCATTATTAAACTTTAAACATAACTTCAGGGTATCTTACATACAAATTGATTAAACCTGTTCAGGAAATGAAAACTGTCTCAAATATCAGTTAATGGAAAGTGCCTTAAAAATTCAAGCCTCCTTGTTCTCAGAATGGCCAATTAAATCATCTTGCTAGTTCTCTATCCTGCCCCTGCTGCATGGACATATGATCATAAGACCTCTAGACTGCCATTATTTTGTAGAAGGAGTTCATCATATGTGGATGCTCTTCCCAAGGAAAGCCAAATCCCTCCTACTTAAGCTGCAGCCTTGTGGGAAGAAAATCACAATAAATGGAACAGGATTCTTTTGCTGTTTTTTCAGAAATGTATTTAGAACAGAATGCTTCAGCATATAAATGTGACTCCTTCCACTTCCAAGGAGCATGGTCCGACCCATGATGCTGTCTGAGGGCATGGTCAGATCCATGATGGAAAAAGGTTGGCCACCCCTGCTTTAGTGGAAAAGGGCAAAATGATGCAATTGTTGAATGCTTCTTTTTCTTAGAAAGGTGTTGATTGTAAGATTTCCACAAAAAGACCCTCTGAAAACAGAGCACCAGAGCTTTCAATTATAGGAGACAGTAGTGTTATGCCTTTCCATATTTTACAAGTTGTCTCTACTGACAGAGCTAAGAACAAATCCTAAACAAGGTCTCTTGTTGGGGGTTCTGAAGACTGACCTATGAGAATGTAAACACTTAGAATTAAATGTGACTTAACCTTTCTAAGATTTGGAAACAAGCAGCTACTTGTTTAATGTCAGTAGACTCAATCTAATAAAAAGATACTCCTTTGGAGATCACAAGGGAAAGAAAACCACACAGCATGATTTGTTTTATCAGGGGGAAAGTTATATGATTGCATGAAATAATGTGTGTTTTTAAAGAAAATATATTATTAATAGTCCATCCGGCCGGACAACTGTCTATGGTAATGGAGTAGACTGTACAGCCAGTGACTCAAGGCCAAGTGTCAGGTGGCGGTTAACTAACTTGACTCCTTAAAGGGGCCAACAGCTACAGGCGGATGAGCCCCTTAAGGTGGGGTGATGGTACCCATCAGAGGAGGAAATGCCACTGGAAACCATCATATTGGGCCCAACGGCAAACTGAGTGAAGGTACTTTGATTTCCAATGGTCATGGAGGTGGAAGAGGCCATGCCAGATGGACTGGCTGTGAAGGCGCACCTTGTTAATATCCTCAAGGCTGTGGCAGTCCATTGCAGTGTTGAATTCTGCATAAGGCATGGGCAACTTAATGGCACATAACAATTCTATCCTAAAATTGTAATTTATAGGGTTAACAGTAAACAAACAAATCAGCTCTTCCCAACTTCTTGTCCTCCACTACAACCACCATCATTCCAGTCAACAAGGCTAATAGCATGGCCAATGAAGTGTGTTTCTGTAGTTCAGATAATCAGGAAGTAGCAGCTTGGGAACCATTGGTTTAAGACAGTGGTTCCCAACAAGGGGTACACAGCCCACAGGGGACTTCAATTCCCAGAAGCCTAAGTCAGTACATTGGCTGATCAGTGCTTTGGGGAAATGACTTAGGCTTCTGGGAATTAAAGTCCAAACACCAGCATTTGGGAAACACTGGTTTAAGACAAGAAGATAAGTGTCCACTTTTATGTAACTGTGAATTTTTCTAATTGTTTCTAAGGAAACTATGACCAGGATCATAACCAGGACCTTTATAAACCAGTGCATGGAAATGTTACCTTAACCTTAACTCCTAAAATCCCCAGCCAGAATGACAAGTAGTTTTTCTGCAAAAACAAAACACTATACAGCAGAACGTCAGTTAATGTAATTAATGCATTCTCCGCGACGTTTCTTATAGTGAAAACTAACCGAATGTCCCATAGGAATACAATGAATGCAATTTCCCATACGAATGCACTGAAAACCAAAATACATTAACCAAAACTCAGTTTCCCATAGGAATGCATTGAAAACCAATTAATATCTTCCAAAAAAAAATCTGTACACCGAGCCACTATTTTGTATGGATTTTCTTTTGTTATGTAATTTTATGTTAACCAACCCATTTGTTAACTGAGGTTCCACAGTATTAGATTAGCAGTGGTTCACATTCCAAGGAGGAAGTGCGTCATCCAAAAATTTCAGTGAGTACCTCTTGTTTGGTCCACAGGCATCCTGTATAATAGATCAGAGTAAAGAAACACCAAATGCCAAATGTCGCAAGTTCTAGCACAAAGTGAACATGTTCCAGTCACTATCATGTCATTAAGACTTTTTTACATGCCTTCATTTTAAGTACTGCAGTCAGAATATAATGATAGAATTTTTTTTTACTACCAGTTTAGAACAACCATCTTTAAATACAAGGAGAGAAGCTTACAACAATATTTTGTATTATAGAGTCACATTATTTGACTAATGCACCACAAGAACAAAGTAATTTGTCAATGTGCACTAGAAACATGCAGCTTCCACACCAGAGTAATGCTTAAGAGAGGACGACTCAATCAATGCCTCAGACAAAGTCTTAGTGCTTGAGACTCTGGAGAATACAGTTTCTTTTTTGTGATTTTTAAACATCCACCTTGGTTTCATTGTCTATACTTGTGTGTCTGAACATATTAAAACCTAGGTGGTAGTTTTTAGCGTATTGTTTAGCTACTTTTAAGATTTTGTTTATGATTGATAATTTAAACATCATAAGGTATTTTGAACACAAAGGGCACATGTCCTATTTTAAATGTAAACACATTATAGGGGCTGACAAGACAATTGCTTGCAATAGCTGTTAGTAATGCTGATGGCTATACATTTCATGCTTCCCTTCTGGGATATTTTGTGATCCAAGGCACATGGAGAAACAGGAACTGGACTAAACAGTCCAGAACACAAGAACAAATAACCTGCCATATTTTGTGTAAGCTCTCCTCACTTTAGTAATGTAGTCAGAATGCAAGTTCAAAAGAGGAAAGTCATGCCATTACTTTAAAAAAGATTAAAAGTACAGTCTCCAGAGAAACCATTTCCCCCCCCCCGCCCCCTGGTTATATGTTTTTTAACATTAGTTCCATATTATGGTACCAATTTATTACTGAACAGGTCTCACATAGTTGGATGAACCTTAAAATAATCCATCCTCAAAATAAAGGGGATATTTCTGGGTCTTTTCCATTCACTGAATTGGCACTGTACTGTACTAGGAAGGTTAAACCAATTCAGTGAGAGAAAAGACCTACCTGGTCAGTGATGGGATTGTAACAGGTTCTCACCAGTTCGCCAGAACCGGTAGTAACTTTTCCCAGTGTCCCGGAGAACCGGTAGCAGCTTTTGTGGGGAACCACCTTCGGGGCTTACCTTTTCACTGGTTCCTCCACTGGGTGGGTGTATTTTAATGTATTTATTTATTTAATTTATTTACAGGTTTGTGTTGTGGGTGGGTGGTTTGAGGGGTGGGTGGGTGGGTGTGCTTATTTTTATGTTATTTTATTATTATTTTCTATTTTTTAATATATCTTTTCTTTGGACCCGCCCACAACATCATGACATCATGATGTTAGCTCCACCCACACTGATGTTACGGTGGGGTAGTAAAATTTTTGACATCCCACCACAGTACCTGGTCTTGTGGCAGTGGACATTTCATTGCTAGCTATTAAGAGTTCATACATGCTTCAGAAAATATTTAGAGGGTACTTCAAATTACTGCCAAAACAAAATAGCTGCTTCATTTGCAGATGACAAAACAAGGTGTTCTGGCAAATTTTCCAAGTAATGGCATATTTAATGGGAGTTCAAAGAAGAAACACTGCAAACACCATAAGCAGACAAGTGTTCCTTTATCTTTTCTCCCAGTGAATGGTTGTGCTGTCTCAGCCTGTCTGGGGAAAAAAAGGTTATCTGTCAAAAGCCCATAGCACTGTAGTCAATCATTCTCTTCAGCTGAACACCTCCACCTTCAATTATAGAAGGATTTTGTTCAAGAAAACATCCTTCAATTTTGTCCGAAGCAAAAAAATCAAAGATTTTGTAATTTAACTTGCCAAGGAACAGGTCTGCTGAATGTGATTTGCTCCCTGGATCTATAAAACCATTTTTATTATTTATTTAAAACATTTTCACTTGCTCATCTGCCAAAAAGGTTCCCAGAGTAGCTCCCACAAGATCAATAAAAAGAAGACAGTTCCTGTCTGCAGACTAACAATTTAAAAGACATAACACCATGGATCTAAATCCAAAAGAAAATAGGGGAAGAAAACTAACCAAATATACACACCAATTCCTAAATATAGTAGGATTTCCTATAACCATCAAGCAGAAGTGAATGGTTTAAGGTAAGGAACTACCAAATGGAGTTGATCTCTGAGTGCATTGGCCAGAACAGGTTGTGTTTCTCACTTTCCTGTTGTGCTGTTTCCATAGGATTATTCTGGGAAAGGTAACAGCCTCGTGGAATTAATATTTCAACAGAACCAGCTGAGCGACTCTACTTATTATGATCAAATTCAGTGATTATTCTTTATTTCAGACTGAATTGTTAAGAACATAATATCCTTGACCACTTTAAAAACCTCATCTTTCAGATATTTGGGCCACTAAAGGCAAGGGTCACATTTAGCTTCCATTCCAATCATGTCTCCATAAATGTACTGTACACATTTAATTAGCTTGTGCAATGTAAATTAATGGGTTGTTTTTATACCTATGTAAAAGCAAAAAAAATTCCTGGAGTCACATTATGAAATGACCAAGTCTTCTCAAAGTTTAAAAGTGGCTTTGAGTGTTTCCATTTTTTGAGACTTATGGGATATCAAAAAATGAACAAGGTTACAATTATTGTAGCATATTTTAACCTTGAAGTTCTCCATGAATGTGCAGATCATTCCCAAAAGTCCTCCTGCCACCACCCATGAGAGATACTTGGAAGTGACTACCTGTAAATATTATTCAGAGTATGCAGAAGAATACTTCTCCATTGTTCAGAGTATGCCACTCCTTCTCCAAAACACTGCAGTATATACAGGCCTTATCCCTACATGTACTTTACTTATTAGGATAAGTATTTCATTGATTTTATAACAGAAATCAGTATTGTGTTTGCTTATTATTTTAATTAAGTTCTTTTAATTTACCTTTCAGATTATACTGCCTTAGCAAGGCAGTTTACAAAACAAATACAGTACATGCAAAAATGCAACAATGTCAACATTAAAGATACAGATTTTTTTAAAGGCCAGCAGCTGTGAGTCATTAACCCTCTGTTTGTTTGGTTTTTTTTTAAAAAAAATTAAGTTTATAAAATAACTGTGACTCAGCTATGAATGATGTTGTTCCAGTCTGGTTCTGGGAAGATGGTAGAAAGAAAAAGAACAAAAAATGGCCCAAATCCTGTTGCTTAGCATAGAAGGGGGAAAATCAGTTAGAAAAACATTTTAATATCTAGTTTAATAAATACCAAACACTCTAGATCTCAAAAAGAGAACTTTTATAGTCTATAAAAATGTAATCAAGACATAGGGAAACATAATAAAAACTGACAAAAAGAAAACACATTTTTATAACTTTACAGGGCACCAATGTATTTATAAGAAATAGACTCTGTCAGCATCTTTTATAAAATAGCTCCTTTCATGTCCCCAAGCTCTTTTCCCACTGAAATGGTCTGTATTTATCTTCTTGCAATTTCTTGCTTTTGAACTGCTAGGTTAGTAGGAGCTGAAACAGAGACAGGCAATCATTCCATTAAAAAGTACTCGGGTCTTGAACTGCTAACTTGCCGACCTTCCAGCTAACAAGGCGAGCTTTTTAACCACTAAGCTACCACAGTCCCATTCTATAGTTTCTTCAATTAATTACTAGCTTTGCTGGAGATATTTTAGAATAAATTTTCATGATGTTTTTCGTTACTGATTTTATATTACATGAGTCTTGGGGAAAGCAATTCATAATTATATTAAATTAAACCTAAATTTTAAAACTATACAGCCAGAAACCATCCCATTAAATACATTTCCCAAAAGTTAAAAAAAAGGCACTCAGAATTAAATATTAATAAATGTAATTCATCCCTTTCTCACAGCTAGTGAGAAATTACTCAAGGATTTGTTATCTAACTGAACAGGACTAGGTCAAACATATCTACAGATATTCCAGTGAATCTAAACTCCCTCAGTCACTCGGGAAATCTAAATCCCCAGAATTTCCTTTCACAACAGCTCTCTCTCCCATTTGCTATGCTGATGGATTAAGAATATCCATCTCAAACGATATGTTAAACTTAAGTGGCAAAAATATTTCCTTTTCAAAATCTAACACTAACCTCTCAAACTTGAAATCCAGTTTTGATTACATCTGTGAAAATCAATATTCCATTAGAACCTGCAGGCTTTCAAGGATTCAGCAAGAAGGCAACTTATATCATATATGAATCACCGACAAAGATTTAATTCAGTTCAGTAAGAGGCAAAGATATTGTTCAAAATCAAACAGGAAAGATAGGTTCTTGAAACCACTTATTATGTAAGAATAAAAGTAATAATACAAAGAAAAAGGAGAAATCACAAGACTGATAGAAGTTATCAGGATAAGGTAGTGTTTTTTTTTTTAATAGCATTTGGCTATAATCCTTGCGGGCTGTGGTAGCTTAGTGGTTAAGACACTGAACTTGATGACTGGAAGGTCAGCAGGTTAGCAGTTCAAGACCCGAGTGCCATGCAATGGAGTGAACGCTCATCATCTGTCCCAGCTCTTGCCAACTTAGCAATTCGAAAGCAAGAAATGGCAACTACAATAAAATCTGTTTTATGGGAAAAGTCCATTCCATAGCTTTTTTTTGTAAAATGTTTTTTCTGTAAAATGAAGGATGATTTCTGATAGAGATGCATTTAAAAATTTAAGAAACTTTCCTGACCGGACCAAAAATAATAAATAATAATAACAACCCACCCTCCCCAAATGGCAGACACAACCCTCCACCACACCCTGACCCCACTCACCGGCTGGTGAGTGGCTGGGGTGGAGAAGAGGGGGTGTTTCTCTTTATTATCCCACACCTTCACACCTCAATCAAGGTGTGGGGTGTGAGATAAAAAAAGGGGGGGAACAGCAATCTCACTACCTTTTCCATGCTGCTGCTTCTTGAGCGGTTTGTCCAGCTGTCGGGGGAGGGGGAGCTGCCACCACCTCCGCTGCCACTATCCCTGCTGTTTCTACCAGCACTGAGAAAGTGTGCAAGGGGGGGACATATCCACCCCATTGCGCTCTTTGTCTGTGCTCCCTCCATTGCATGATTTAGCTGGGAATGCATGTCAGACGAAGATCG
Source organism: Furcifer pardalis (assembly GCA_030440675.1). Classification (NCBI taxonomy): domain Eukaryota; kingdom Metazoa; phylum Chordata; class Lepidosauria; order Squamata; family Chamaeleonidae; genus Furcifer; species Furcifer pardalis. The sequence goes on along the minus strand of CP126896.1, from coordinate 68,548,903 downwards.
GTCTTCGTCCGATGCACATTCCTGGCTATAGCGCACCGTGGAGGGAGCACGGAAGAAGAACGCAATGGAGCAGATCTGTCCCCCACACTCTCCCAGTGATGGTAGAAGCAGCAGGGGCTGTGGAAAACATAGCAAAACTACTGCAATTACTGCCATGGTAAGTGATGTCTTAAGACTTCCAGTGATGGGGGCGGGTGGTGCGAGGTCGAATTTTTTAGTCTAAAATGACATGGGGCTGCCATTTTAAAGTCAAAAATGGTGGGGCTGCCATTTTAGACTTGCCAGACAGAAGGAAATTCTGGGAAAACCTGTTCTGTAAAATGATCCCCCCCCCCCCCGTAAAACAGGATGTGATTTCCCCAGAATTTCTTTCCATAAAACGGGGTTTCCAGAAAACGAGGCATCCATAACATGGGGTTTTATGGTAGACAAACAGGTACTTCTTTGGCAGGAAAAGCAACAGTATTCCGTACCCTCCAGCATCTAGTCATGCCTGCCACATGACCACGGAAATGTCTGTAGTTGCTGATAGCACTGGCTCTTTGGTTGTAAAACCAGTGTTTCCCAACTTGGGGTCCAGGCCCCACAGGGGGACCTTAATTCCCAGAAAGCTAAGTCAGGTAAGTGCTTTGGGGAATTACCTTAGGCTTCTGGGAACTGAAGCCCAAAAACCAAAGGTTGGGGAACGCTGATGTAAACTGAGATAAGCACCACACCCTAGAGTTGGACACGACTGGCTTTTGAGCAAGGGAGACCTATAATCCTTGAGTTTTCATGCCTGTTATCATGAACATAGAATAAAAAATATTAGCAGATTGGGGCTAGGTTTTATATCAACATCTATCTACTTCTACCTCTTCCTCTTCCTCTACCTCTACCTCTGCGTGCCTGCGTGTTTCTGTTCCCCTCCTAGCAGTCGTCCAGCATGGAGACCCAAGATAGCCTTCAAAACAATTTTTAAAATACATAAGTAAAACCACAGCAAGCTGTAACATTTAAAAAATACTTAAATATACAATAATAATCATAATTGCACGTCATGAAGTTGAGTCCAACTTATGGAAAAAACCTTCCTATGGTTCCCTAGATACAGAATACTCTGAAGCAGTTTACCATGCCCTTCTTCTGGTGGTGCTCTGCGACTCCACAGTGTACCTAAGGTTACATAGGGTGGCTCTTCTGCTGGGAAGTACAGTTAAGGATCCCACTCACAGCCTTTGGCTCCCCAGGCAAGCACCCAACTCACTGTGCTCTCCAGCTAGCTAAAGAAATCATAAAGACACCCTTCTTTAAAAGTTTTAAAACACATAGAAAATCAGGAAAACATACCTCCTCAAAATCTCCTTTCTGAATTGTCTGCTTGGTTGCAGGCCTAAACAAGGGTCTTTGCCTGTCAGCATAAATAAATGAGAGAGAGAGCCAATCGATGTTCTTGCAGGAGGACATTCTGCAATTTAACGACAGCCACCAAAGAGCCCCTCTCTAATAACTTATCAAAAGTACACTCTAGAGGTATGATGCATCCTTTCTCTATGCTTTATCCTTTCTGTGTCAAAATACATGAAACAACCTCATCTTCAAGAACATTTGACTGTAATTGTGCTGCTAATAACATATTTGCGTGACTTTGCATGTCTTGTTTGATCAATGCAAAAAATGTTCCAAAGACTGCAACAGGTGCAACAGGTGCAGATAAATATACATTTGCATCTGTTTGCTCTTTTAAGTACCTTTCACTTTCCAGTGAGGCAGAACATATTTCACAATTTCTGGTTCCCTAAAATGGCTGTAGTTCGAAAATAAAATAAATACCTCATATAACATTAGTATCGAATAACACGAAAATCGCATAACATTAAGGAATCTGGGGGGAAGAATTGCATCAGATAACATTAAGATCCTATGGGATGCTTCAGATAACAACCGCTAAAGCCTGTGTGGTTACAATGTATCTCTATGGATCCCATAGGATTTTAACATGCATCAGATAACACTAAAAATCATATAACACCAAGACTTGTGGAACCAGGTTTTAGTGTTATATGAGGTTTTACTGTACCTTCAAATTGGATCATCTCAAAGGCTGTCTAAAATTTACTGATATGTAAATGAAAACTCTGTAAGATTTAAATGTGGAAAAAAGTTGTTTACAAATTCAGGCAGTGAGACTGTTTACTCCATTTCCTTCACTAGTATATCAACAAATTTGTTCTACACACCATGACAATTGTACCTATAAAAGTGTCCATTGTGAACCAAATAGGCTGTTATTGTTTCAGATAGCCCATTGGATACATGCTGGACAGAAGCATATTGGTGCAGCTGTATGTTTGTAAGGCTGATGATGGAAATGTTGGTGAACCTTAGGGAGCCTCAGAACCTGATAGAGGGGGAAATAGGAAACATTTAAGATAAAAGGCCTGGCTAATGACATCATCAACCTGACCAAACAGAGTTCCACCAACAGGATTCCGGACAGTCTCTGCTAAAGTGGAAGAAGAAGCTTTCTTGGATCCCAAACTCATTGATTGCCCAAACCAACATGGGAAGTGAATGAAGATTTCATTGTTTTTCTTGTTTTGATAAAGCAATCTTCCTATGAATGTTAAGTTGTCAATGTTCAGTAGTAGTTCAATATAGCTGTGGCAAATCATCCTGCTGAACATACAGTACTGCTGATTTTCATGCCTGCCAACTGCTCTAAATTGGACCTAGAAATAAAACACTGTTTGACTCTCATCCAACAGCTATTTAACAAAGCATTGCCAGGCTTCACAGTGACATTTATAACTCTGAAGAAATCCAGAGTCAACATCTCTTCCCATTGGATAAGCTTGGCTCAGCCGTCAGTCAAGAAAGAGACACTTGGCTCAGGTGGACGTGATAGCCTCCCCAGGCCAGTCTCCTCTCTTTAATAAGGCACTTGTCCATAGCCTATGCCCATGAAGGTGAACTTTGGCACTCGAGGTGTTCTTGGACTTCAATTACCAGAAGCCCAAGTCAGCACACCTGCTGATCAGGGCTTCTGGGAATTTAAATTCAAGAACACCTTGAGTGCCAAGGTTCATCATCACTAGCCTATGTTGTTTCCTTCAGTTATGGTCTTCTAACACAGTGGTAGCGAACCTATGACATGCATGCCAGAGTGGCACTCAAAGTCCTCTCTGTGGGCACCCATGTGGTCACCCCAGCACAGAGTTCGCCCTGCCCCTCTGCCTAGCAACCTAATGGAAATACTTCCTCCCTCCTCCAGCACAGAGTTTGCTCTGCCCAGAAGTCCAATGGGAGCACTTCCTCCCTCCCCCAGCATAGATTTCATCCCGTTCCTTTGTCCAGCAGCCCAAAGGGAGTGATTCCTCCCTCTCCTGTTGTTGTATTGGCACTTTAAAATAAACAAGTAGGTTTGGGGTTGTAGTTTGGGCCCTTGGTCTCTAAAAGGTTTGCCATCGCTATTCTAACACATCTGAAACAGTGCTACTGAGAAAGGGCCCTAACAAGGTGAGCAGACAAGGAAGAGAATGCTTTGCTGCTCATGTAATGCACACTAATGTAACCCCCATCCACAGAACTTTTCTTTCAGTGGAGAACAAGGAGTGAGCGGACTAGAGCAAGGTGTTAGAGCCATGGATGCTATATGTCAGTGATGGTGAACCTTGGCACTCCAGCTGTTCTTGGATTTCAATTGCCAAGGTTCAAGTGCCAAGGTTCACCATCACTGACATACGTCCTTGTCCTGCATCCCTTAACCCAGCCGTTTCCCTCATCTAGGGTGGAGACTGCCATGTTGTCAACAAATTAAACAATCTGTTTGTCCAGCTGGCTCCTGCATGTAAAAGTGATTTTCATTTCAGACAACAAAATATGCAGGATTTGTCCCTGTAATGACTTTTATTAAGAGCATTCTTAATAAAGCTGTGGAAACTATTTTCTTGCACATAGAGCTACTGACGTTTTTGATAATCTCTATCTCTCTAGCTTAGTCACTTTCATTCAATACCTCAGGAGAAGTATATGGGTAATCAGAAGCTAAGAAACAAGAATGTAAAAGACATATTACAGATCCTGATTGTGACCCGTGTATTGCATGACAGAACGAGTGCCGATCTCTGTCCTAGTTCCTGCCAACCAAGCAGATCGAAAGCAAGAAATTGCAAGTAGATAAATAGGAACCACTTCAGTGGGAAAAGATCGTGGGGACATGAAAGGAGCCTCATCCGGGCATCCCCTGAATGGAGTTTCTCCAGCAAAAATCCTTTCAACCCAGAATAATTTCTGACACAAAATTATTATTACAGCTTCTGTTTATTGAGCTAAGCCACAGGAATCGATTATTTGGAACACTATTTCACCTCTAAAGCATGAAAACCTGACTAATATATAATCTCAGAGTGTCCAGGGGCAACTTATTGTTTTATCTAATGGAGAAAAAAGTTTCCTTTGTTCCCTGCCTAGAAGAAATATGTTATTGCACTATTGTTGGTAGAGATCAACTATTTTTGTTGATTAATTAATGCGTTGTTTGGGACTTTTTTACAGCAAAAATTGCTTTAACTGAATTTCCCATAGGAATGCATTGAATGAAATTTCCTATAGGAGTGCACTGGAAACCAATTAATCTGTTCTGAAAAAATTATGTAAACCGAGCCACTGTTTTCTATGGATTTCCTTTTATTATGTGATTTTTTTATGTTAACCGAGCTGTTTGTTAACCAAGGTTCCACTTTATAATTGTGTGCTGTCAAGGCAATTCTGACTTGCAATGACCCTTTCCAAATGTTCTAGACATAGAGTACTTAAATGTGTTTTACCATTCATTTCTTTTTGAGGTGATGCAAGGTTCCAAAGGCAATAAAAGCTGGTTGCTGCTTTCAGGAGGCACATAGAGGCATCAGACCCAAGCTACAATCAGCAACACAATTTAAACATTTTTCCTATGACTGATTATTATCAAGATCACAGCAGACAACCTGCATTCACTGAAGATGGCTCAGTCCTTACTAATATGTTTTAAGGGTTCTGTTCCATTCTAGCACATACGTGAGTGTTTTGTTCAATGGAGGTTATAAGATTTATTTTGCTTCTATTCTGGGTGTATCTGTTTCTGTTAGGCTGATAGACACAACACAACATTCTATGTCCTTGTTATATAAATGGCCAGTACAGTATATAAAAATGCATACAAATGAACTTGATTTCTCAAGTCCATTTGCATGTGCGGAATGTTGTCACGGAGATGTCCACCAATATGCGGACTTCTCACTGAATAACGACTAATAATAATAATATTTTAGCTAATAATAATAAATATTCTGAAGTGCCTTATTTCTTCTAAATGTAGTAGAACCATCAAGACATCTCTGTGGAATAACAAGCTTTGCAATGGATCCTTCGGACAAGGTCAATAGAGCAACTTTCCTTCAGCTGATGGTATTGTTGATTTTCTACAAGCATGTACCAATTATTCTTACAAACTTACATCTTCTAAATGCAACAATATATCTGGAATAAGAACGCGTAACAATCAAGAGAGCAATTCAGAAATTGGCACTCATTGTTTCATAAGTTCAACACTCAGTCCAGGTTTCCAAGAATCAACAAATCTGGATTATCTACAGTGTATCCACAACAAATGGCACACTGGTATCTCTCTCCCATTTCAATTCTACCTGCTACTATCATTTCTCACCACTGTACAGTATTAGAAAAAAAAATGCAGATATTCTGTCCTGGAAATCTGCTAATCCTGAAGCAGAATTCTAGGCCACACCTACTATTTATACAGACTATAAAACCTTGCAACACCCACTAGGATCCTCAGTAGTGGTATGCATTTGATTTTAAATTTAAAAAGCAAAGGCTGATGTTTCTGATTTTCCAGGATGCTCCAGGTTTTACTCTGAACAATACAGGAGTCTATCCTCAATCTATTTGGAGAGTAGACTTTGGCACTTCAGCTAGCTACTGGGCAAAAATCTGGAGCTGAGTTTCTGTCTTCCATGAAAGCAGAGTCACTAGGACTCTAAGATTAGGAAATGGTAGCAAAGTATCAAAGAAGACTTAATATTGTGATCATCAATTATACAGTAAAAGAAGGATACTACCATTTGAAGGGCTACACTTAAGGTGGTCATCTCCGCTATAATACTCACTGCACTCCTATAATGTACTCTCCAGCTTTTCCTACTTAAGGACTCCTTTGTTTCTCTCACCCTCTACTTTGTGTCACTTCAGAATCATTTGTGCTTTCCACAAGGCAAGAGACAGATTTCTGAGTTTTACAGTCTCCCTTTTTAGTCCTTCCCAGTATGGATTGTAATCTAGAATCTGAATATGTACCAGCGTCTCATACAATTTCCACTTTTTATCTTGGCTCTAAGTATTCCTATTGACCTCATGCTACACTAGCTGATCTATGTTTTGAATGTTCCCATCTAATTTTTACATCATCTAGTCTGATGAAGATTTTTGGGGGAACGTGAATGTTTGCACACTTTGGCAACATTTGTAATGGCTCTAACTTTTCCTAACTGAATTTTTTTTTATTCTTCTCATAGACCAACAGAGCTACTTCTGTTTTTCTATACCTTTAAAATAGTTGCAAAATTGTTTTGAACATGCACATATCTAGGACAAAATATATTTTCTTGCACTACTGCATACTCAATGATCTGAGTGCTGTCGGAGATTTACACATGTGCAGGTTAAATTGTATAATTCACTGAACAGACTGCTCAAATTAAACAAGTGTTGGTTGCAATGTGAAGCACATTCCTCATTGTACAACAACTACATGCCTAGTACTGTGACATGTGCACCCCAATTGTTAGTAGCAGTGTCTGCTGTGAGTTATGCAACTTAACTTCCACACAAGTACTTCATCAACAGCATTTGGCCATTCTATCTTGGTGTTCAGCACTAGCTAAACTACTAGACTTACAAGCTTCCGTGTTACATGCATGGCCCATGCATGGCAAATTGTACAAGAAGTATTTACTATTTTGCAGGCCATCTTTTGCATACTCAATCATGCCCACGTTAGGCAATCAGTGGCACATTTAATTGCATACTGGACAATTTACACAGTGTGAAAAACAACTACATGACTGCTCTTAGTTAAAGGTAAAGGTCACCCTTCCTCGAAAATCAGTCGTATCTAACTGTAGCATTCAGTGCTCATCTATGTTTATAGACAAAGAGCCAATGCTGTCTGCATTTGCAGATGTTTCCGTTGATATGTGGCAGGCATGACTCAACACCAGAGTGCATAGAATGCTGTTTACCTTCCCACCAAAGTGCTACCTATTTATCTACTTGCAATTTCTTGCTTTCGAACTGCTAGGTTGGCAGGAGCTAGGACAGAGACAGGAGCTCACTCCATCGTGCAGTACTTGGGTATTGAACTCTGACCTTCCAATCTTCAAGTTCAGCATCTTAACTACCTGAGCCACTTCAGTCCCCTACCTCTATGTACACAATAAAGTCCAATTGAACCATAAAGAGAATATTTTTGTCTTTTACGCTTGTGTAATAATGCCACTAACCCCTTTCTTCAATGATTCAAATACAAGATCAATAGTTTAGCAAACTATAAAAGAGGGATAACAGAGCAGATTTTAAAAGATTCTCAGTTGCAAATGATAGCATGAGTCTTTGCTTAGTTTCTCAGTCAGAAAATACAGCACAGGGCTTTCTACCCTGGCCTGTGCCAGTGTAAAGTGCTTTTTAAAAGCTGTTTGAGGTTGAGGGGATGAGCAAAACATTGTATGGTTCAATGCATGCATTCAAACAGCATTTTGCTCCTCTGACACAGCTCTAACACTCCAATCAGCAGCCAGCAAAGGGATAAAAGCTGCTTTACAGCTGATGGCGGATAAGTTACAGAGTGGCTAGTATGCCACTGACTGACTGATGACTGCGTGGTAGAAACAAGGCTAGAAGTTATTTTAAAAATGAAGGCTTTCCCCATCAGCTGTAATTGTAAAGGTTAAGTTAAAGAGATGTGCCTTAATGCCTTTTCTGAAAGGCAAGAGGAGGATCCTGTCCACATATGGTGGAAATTACCATCAAGTTTAATGCTCAAACATATTGGCCAAGATCCTGGTGTGATTTTATGTACATACAAGAGGAAACATGCAAGTTGCAACAGCTAACTGACAAAGTGCTGGGCACATGCCTTCCATGCATCCATCCCTGCTCCCATTCACAAGCTCAGTACATACCATGCAAATCTTCAATCATCCATAGCAACTCATGTGATTCCTTTTGTATGTGTGCAAAATCTCAACAGGATTTGACCATTATTTTATTCTAGTATAATATATTATTTTAAAATGTTGTATTATGTTCATGAAAGTTAAGACAGTTTCACACTTTTCATTAAAGGAAACATGCATGCTTTCTTCTCCTTTTACCATATCCAAATCCAAATATTGGCAATCATCATGGCGATCAGCCATGAAGACTGTCCTGAGAATCTAATGCAGTGGCCTTTCATCTGCCTTCCACACCACAGCGTGACACCAATACCACTAATCCAGTTCTGCGAGTCACTTTCTGGTCCTGAGCCCTTATGGCACACAAAGTCCTCATTGGCCCCAGGCTAACTGATGAAGCTCCTGCCCTCCATAAAGATGGATTCAAGTGGGATTTAATCCACTTGGGGACCATCACTCTTCCCCGTTCACTTCAGCATCTTTTTTCAAGCAGTGGTAGACTTGTCACATTTTTTCATATGTAATTCCAAATAACATCTGTTCAGTACAATGTCTAGTGGAAATGTTTAGTGGTCATGTCCTTTTAATATAACTGAACTAAAAATGTAAAATAATGTAAAAGGTAAAACAAACAGTCCAAATTCCTCCAGAATCCTTAACCAAGATAAAGCATCATTATTTCTCCTCCCTCCATCAAAAATAATTGCTGAAGAACCTACAGCTACTTTCTATAGAATGTTCATCTGTGTTTTCAAGATGAGAGAATCAGTCTGAAGTCCAGAGTGTAGAACGTAAGAATCTTTTTCTTGAAAGCTCATGTCAAGCTGTTAATACTATGGGGGCAATGATATATAATGAATTAACATAAAAATCCAACCAAAACATTAAGTACTATGTGAGTTTGCCCCCTCATATGCTTGTTGTTGTTTCCTTCTTTTTTAAAAAATTCCTCAGTCCACATAAACTTTGTAGGAAATCATCATGCTTCTTGTCCTCACATTCCAATTATGAGAATTTTTTCTCATTTTTTGTAGATTGCTAAATATCACTGGTTATGATTCCAAGTATTTATGCACATACACCAGAAAATGCACAGAAAGTGCTGTACACATGAATCATACTCACACATCACTAAGCACAAAACAGGAAAAATTCCTAAGAACTCCCTCTCCCCCCCCCCTTATCATAACTACTCTACAAGGTCAAATGGACCAAGAAACAACAGATCAAAGTCTGTGTATATATAAACAAGGCAGTCTAAGATGGGCTTTAGTTTTAAGATAGAACTGAACCCATGCCTTTTGGTCTTAAAATCAAAATGTCAGAGGCATGTCTGTTAGCTCAAGACAAAAGGTAAATGCTGAAAGCTACTATGTATTTATTTTAGTTATACAGTACAGTACAGTACATGACAGGTTAATGAAAGGTTATTTCAACACTTAGTGAACCACTATTCATATTTGCCAGGGTTTAAAAAAAACCCAAAAAGAAATGGAAAATGTTGGGGGCTCTTTTCTCTAACGACCCTTAAACCAGTAGTGAATATGTTTCAATATTTGCAATAATTTCCTTAAATATTATATGGCTGATGAATGTTGGACATATTTAGCAGAAAAGTGCAAAACCTATGACCACCCTGATATTGTTGGATTATAACACATGTCATTCAAGGCTGGCTGGGGACTGATGTGAGTTGGAGCCCAGTGACATGAGGACTACCCATTGCTCCTCCCATCCCTGATTTAGCTCCTAGATTGCATGTAACTAAAACAGAAACTTCTGTTTCAACTTCCTTGTAAATGGGCTAAGACTTTACACAATCAGCCGGCAACTATATCCTGGTCAAATTCTGCAGAACCAAAGCATCTACTGTTATGCACACCTTTTAAACATAGCTGTATTTCTGATATCCTCTCCCATCTTTTGTTTTGTTACCTAGCAGGGCAAAAAAAGAGGCATAATGTATTAAAATGTACACTTTTAAAAAACAACAATCCTGATTTAATTGTGTTGAAAATGAACTTTACATTCTATTTCATATGAAGTTGTCAAATTTTACAGGCTTACACAAGACTTAAAGGTAGAAATTTTCAAAAAGCATAAGATTCTTGCAGCACTTACCCAATGTGCACCAAAATAAGTTTCCAAATCAACAAAAAGAAAATTGAGTAACTACTATTACCACAACTTTTCAAGTATCCTAAATGTTCAAACTATGTTAACTTATTTGATGCCTTCTATTCTTAAATACAGCCCTTGATACACTCATTCAACATATCATTTCCCCATTCAATAAAAATCTATTTCTGTAATCCATTCTAACTATAGGCAGACCAACATAAAATACCATATGGATCAATTGAGTTGAAAAAGCTTTGATATTTCAGGTTAATGACATCCTACGTACTTTCAAGAGTTGTCCATCTCCTATAGATGTTAGCTTTCTATCATATTTCTACTTCAAGGTAATTCTTTGGAAATGTAATATTAAACTTATATTTCTCAATTCCTCCAAGGACATAACAATGATCAAGTTAGTTTCTCATTGCTTCCCCCCCCCCCAGCTTACATCATTGTTGGGAACTTAAGTGTGTATGTGTGCATACATACATGCATGTACAAACAAAGAAAAATAATGCAATTTGCCTAGGTGAACTTCATGGCTGATTTTTGAACCACAATTGGGCATACACTGGGCAATGGCCACCTTGTGCCAGCTAATCATTCTCACACAAAAGGAACTGCAGAATGAACTCACCAAAAGGTGGCTTCATTTTGGCAGGTTCACATCTGGCCTAGACACAGAAGCAGCAGCAGAAGGACTGATTTTATCCTTCCTAATCCTAACTCAACTATCAAACATTACAACATACCCAACATACTTTGCTCCTAACTGAATGTAGCTAATAAAATGTACAGAAGTACAGTCCTCAATATTTTTGTGTAAATATATGTATGGTTTGAGCTGCTCAAAATTCAAAGCAGCAAAATCCACTGTAAAGAATTGCCATCAAGCCATAAGAATTAAGAGTACTGCTGACCCAAGGTCATTCCTATTTGACCATTAATGTAATGCAGTTGAAGTTTAAGGCAGGTGATGAATAGTTTCAGAACAGTTATACAGCCTTGAGAGGCTAATCCATCCTTAATAGATATCCTCATACATAATCCTTCTAAACACCCAGCATTTGGCACAGCAACATTACATTTTATGTTTGTATTCTGTAACTTATATTACTATGTAGACATCCATATCCCAATACAGTATTTAAGAGAAATCATTGGATAAGATCAGGAAAGGGGCTTTTCTTAAAGCATAATCAGTAAAGAGACAGTCCTTCTTTCCTCGTGTACCCTTGAAACCTATTATACAGGATCAATAAACCCACCCAGAACAAATTTCTCAGCAATGAGTAACACCACAGAGGGAAAGAGAGGGCATGAAGAAAGGATTAAAAGTGTCATCATGCTAGCTTTCAGGCATTAGCACAATGTTGGATTTAATCTATTATGCTTACCAAGATAAGCGGCTCCTTTGTTGAAATATTATTTATATATTGTCTAAGATTTGCTGAATCCTGTACAAATATTAAAATCAAAACATCAAATGATGTTATTTTAGCTAAAATGATGTGTTAATTGTAGTTCAGTCCTACAGAGATAATACAAAAAAGAAAAGTAGATTGAGAAGGGGACAGAAGGACAGAGGCAAGCAACTCTGGACACAAATTCTCTGGATGATTACATAATTTTTCAAAAGGCAACCAGGATAGATGAAGTATCTAGAGGAGCCTCCCTAACCAAGTGTTCTTGTGTTAAGAGTATGGGTCTGTCTAGAAACTGAAGTGATCCGGATCGCACTTAAACAATTTTTTTACCTTCGATGCACTCTATTTTACACACATGCACTTGAGTGATCTTTCCATTAACATGAGAGCAGTGCCTTCTCCAATGATAAGCATCAGACAGCACTTCAGAGCACTTCAATTTCTTACCTATTCAATTACTGATACAGGTACCTCCTTCCCTCTTTCCCCACCTTTTGCCACCCATTGGCCATAGTGACTTCCCCTGCCCCTTTGAAAAATCCCTCTTAGTGAAGCAGCACTGCAACAAATACATTTAAGTAGCTCCAATGTATCCAGAATTATGCTGAACCTGTTAAGGATTTTTTTAAAGTTAAAGACATAATCCCTTTTAATGTCATAGCCCATTGAATACATCACAGAGAATGCCATTCATAATTCATTTTGGGAGCAGATTTATTTACCACACATACTGCAGAATGGGATAATCAAGAGCACTCTCCATCACACCAAATAAACTGGAGCTTTAGTGCTGTTTCACAAAGGAGTGGGACAGCTTGTAAAAGGGGTGGGGATGGTTCGATACTAGCAAAAATACACTAACTGGAAAATAGGGTGAACCAGACTACACCAAAAGCAACCCAAATAATAGGCTAAATGCCCATCTTGATTATCCTCTATGATTCCATTACCACCTTGGTTTCAGTGCTGGCTGGGAGATGACTTGAGTTGTATAATAAATATATTCCGAGGCATAAGGTAGAGAAAAGTAAGGAGAAATACAAGTTCCATGTTAATTTGCACACATAATGTTGTTAATCAGATTGCCCAAAAATGTCTGCCAGGTCACAGGCAACTAGTACACTAGTACCCCGGATAACATTATGACTTGGTTCCACAAGTCTCGTCGTTATCCAGTTTTTAACGTTGTGCGATACATTGATCACACAATGTTAAAAAAAGCCGTGTTTCCCTGGAGGCTGCAGCAAGCCAGAATGTCGGGATTTGAATCCTGACATTTTGGCTTGCTGCAGCCTCCAGGGAGGTGGGGGAACTTTGGAAACAGCTTGGATCGGGTCTCCCCACCTCCCTGGACCCAGCAGGGGGGTCAGAGACCCCAGAATTGGTAAAAAAAAAAGGAAGTGGTTTTTTTTTTACCAATTCTGGGGTCTCTGACCCCCCTGCCGGCTCCAGGGAGGTGGGGAGACCTGATCCAAACTGTTTCTGGGCTTCCCCGACATCCTCAGCCAGTGCAGCAAGCCAAAACGTCAGGGTTCGAACCCTGACATTCTGGCTTGCTGCACTGGCTGAGGACATCGGGGAAGCCCAGAAACAGCTTGGATCGTGTCCCCTGCCTGCTCCAGAGAGATCAGAGGACCCGATCTACAGCTGCAGGGTGGCTGGGAAAGCTGACGGGGACTCCCTGTCGGCTTCCCTAGCCACCCACCCTTGCCTCCACAGCTGTGGGGTGGCTGGGGAAGCCGACAGGGGAGCCCCCCATCAGCTTTCCTGCCTCCCCACCCCTGCCTCCATAGCTGCAGGGTGGCTGGGAAGCTGAACAGAGAACCCCGTTCAGCTTTCCAGCCACCCTGCTGCTAAGAACGACTGTATCGGATAATGTTAAAAATCGCGTTATTCGATACAAGATTTTTCCGAAAATCTTGTAACGTTATGCAGTTTTCACGCTGTACGGTACTCGCGTTATCCGGGGTATTACTGTATTGGTCTTTCCAATAGCTGAAATTTCAAGAACTACCATTATAGTAGAGTCCCATGCAGATGGTAGAATAGAGTCTCTTTTTCACCTCTCCACTTGGGACTATTATAATGCCATTTAGAAAGAGCTCTCCATATGTTCTTTCCATTGATTTAATGCTCCTACTTTAGTTATGACTTTCTTTGCTGACGAACAGAAGTTCAGCCACTGTATCCAAATCATGAACTGATTAATATTAATTTGTTTATACATAGAATATTTCCAGCTACTATCTTCAAATACATACAACTTTGATTATTTAACAGGGTTATGGATTGTGCCAAGAGGGGGAAAGTAGGCAGGTTAATTATGGCTTTTACAGGGTTCTCCTTTCAGCTGCCTATAGTTAACACAAATTGTTGCTATTGGAGAGCATTATTAGAACAAAAGCAACGATGCCTTTGTAGTTGCATACAACACCACAAATAATCATATCATTTTAACTGTGTTTTTTAGATACCCTTCCAAACTCTTAACATTTGTATGAGTATACAATACAACATCAAATATATATTACAATAACACCAAATAACACCGATGGAAGCTGCTAGAAGTGCCAGAACAAGAACCTTGCATTTCCCTCGACACCCAAAGGGAAAGAAGAAAGGAGGAGGAGAAGGACTTAACACATTCACAGTAATTGCACTTACTGTTGTTATTAGAGAGAGATGCAAATGTCATGAAGGGTGTGAATAATTGAAGCTTACTGTAACTATTAAGACATGACCCACTTACCAGAGCATTCATGTTCTGTGCATCCACAGAGCATACAACTCTTCAGCATCAAATAAACACTCTGAGCAGAATGGAAACAGTCAAGACTTAAAGTTGAGGACAAAGTCCTACCAGCAGTGATGTAAAGGATTAGTACTCAACATTACTCATTAAAAATATTTATATATGTTAAAAGCAGTAAGAGGCAGACTACAAAATGGATAATCATAGCAGAACACAAATCATGATATAGATTTCCAACAAAAAAAGGACTCCTTAGATTTATCAGCTGCAGAGTGTTTGATAACAACCACTATTACAGGCAAACTAATTAGAAACAAGAACTGTTACAGCAGATACAGTAAAAGTCATTTTTCTACAGAATTCTCCTCTTGTATATAATAATAGTGAAGCTGAATCTCAAATACTTTGGCCACCAAATGAGAAGAGAGGACTCCCTGGAAAAGGCCCAGATGCTAGGAAAGATTGAAGACAAAAGGACAAGGGAGCAACAGAGAATGAGATGGGTAGATGGCATCACTGACATGGTGGGTGTAGATCTAGGCATAGACTAGGGAGGATGGCAGATGACAGAGGAGCCTGGCGTGTGGTGGTCCATGGAGTCACAAAGGGTCAGACTCGGCTGTGTGACTGAACAACAAATATAATAATGTGCTGTCAAGTCAACTGTAACTTGCGAAAAGCTTTGCCAAGTATCAGGTACACAGAAGACCACCATTCTCATGATGGCACTCTGGGACTGTGCAGCTTGTCCAAAGCTACAGAGATGCTTTCCCCAAAAGGCACTGTGGGGATTTGAACTACCTGTCCTTTGTTTTTCAGCCAGATGCTCTAACTAATCTATCTAGTCTGCTCTTCTTGCACATGATAATAATTGCTTGCTGTCAAGTCAATTCCAACTTTTGGTGATCCTTTTCTGAGTTTTCCAGGTAGAGAATACACAAAAGTGGTTTACCATTCCCTTTTTCTGGGAGTTCTCTGGGACTGTGTAGCCTACTCATAACTATACAAGCTGGCTCTTCTCCCACAGACATTCATTATTTGGAAGATAAAAGGGCTGCCGGGGTTCCGAGGCAGCCGAAGAAAGGGAGGAGGAGGATAAAAGGGCTGCTGAGGTTCTGAGGCATCTGAAAAAACAGCTCCAGCCGGCCGGAGGGAATCAAAATCAGCTGAGTGGCACGGCCAGCCAGCCATAAAAACACCACCTCGCCGCTGCCACTTCTACCACCACCGGACTCGTCCCTCTAGCTTTTTCTTGACCACTTTCTGTGGGACTTCTCGTATGAGTGCTTTCTGTGGGACTTCTCGTATGAGTGCTGTGGATTTAGAAAATGTGGTTTTGGTTTTTGTAATACTTTGTTACTGTGATATTGATACTTTTGGTTGCTACTGTGATATTGATACTGTTGAAACTGTGATGATTTGTGATGATGATACAGTATGTCTATTATGGCTGTGGAACCTGTATTGTGATATGTTTATTATGACTGTGTGGAACCTGTAACTGTATATTGTGTATCTCTGTGAGACACCCAGAGTAGCTCTGCAAGTGGGGTAGCATACAAGTCTAAAAATTAAATTAAATTAGATTAGATTAAATTATAGCCCAGTTTAATCCAATAAATTAAATGTTCAACATGTAAAAATATTGCATACATTCCAAAAAAGACCTTGACCAGAAGATCCAGAAGTACATATAATTGTTAAAAAAAAAACACTTTAAGCAAATTGGTTTGACATCAAGTTGTGCAGTCAAGAGAAAAACACATACCACATAAATAAAAGAGTCACTGGTGTGTTGGGAGTTCAGGAAAAACAGTACTGAACAGATTGCAACTACAGTACTATGAATTTGAATGATTCAGCTGATCCACCTAGTTGCACGCAATTTACACAAGACCTAGTTTTCTTGCTAACATACAATATTCATTCTCCACAAGGTGACATGTAAAAAAATAGATAATAAAAACAGCAACAGATAAATACAGTAATATGACAACCAGACCAAAGGTGGCTTAAACACAACTGCAGTGTCATAAAAGAAATCTGGACTGAAAACCCAGAGTGAGACACCAAAAAGACAGCATAATATTATGGTATGCAAACAACAAAATCCAATCCATAGCAACCAAAGGTCTTCTTAATCTGAAGGTCTTAAATCTTAGCACTACACAGGAAGGTCAAAAAGCAAGGGACAAGATGAACCTCACATTCTTTAACTGTATAACTACCTTTACTTTTCACCTTTGACCATATTTGCTTTACAGAAACAAATACGTCTGTGTTCACAAACCTCTACAAATGGATAAAAGCACGGCTGTGATTCCTTGTTTGCTTCATTGTCCTCAAACAACAGTAGTGAGTGGGAAGGAGGTTGTCAGCTACTTGTTTCTCCAAACTCCCTTTGTAATACTCCACCACCTACCCCAAAACAGCCATTTTCAGATCTACAATAGAATGTACAGTACTAGGATGTACGGCATGCATGACAAAGGGGGCACTCAGAGCCCTCTCTGTGGGGATGCACACCATCACCCCAGCACAGAGTTTCTCCCACCCCTCTGCCCAGCAGCCCAAGGGGAGCACTTCCTCCCTCCTCTGTCTGGAGTAAGTCGGGCAGCTCACATGAGGCATGAGGGTGGGGTACAGATGGCAATTTGAGCATTTGGTCTCTAAAAGGTTTGCCGTCACTGTAGTAGGAGGCTGAAGTATCTTGAAAGTGGCTTTGGTAGGTCACCATGTTTAACGTTAGATTTGTATCCATTTATTCTCTTGCATACACACCCCACCTCAACAATAAATAATTTGTATATAGATCTCCAGCTAAATATTTCATGTGCCTGAGGAAATTAATTGTAATTTTAAAAAGTTTAAACTGAAATTAATAGTGAAATAAATTTCTTTAAGGTGCAACTTTATTTTGTTTTCTGATATGTGTTGGAATATATTAATATGATTTCCTCATGGAAATCATAGAATCACTGAGTTGGAATGAGTGTTTTAGCCCATTGAGTCCAACCCCTTGCTCAATGCAGGAATCCAAATCAAAGCAGATCTGATAGATGGTCGTCCAATTAGCTCTTGAATGTTTCCAATGTTGGAACGCTCACCACCTCTCGATCTGTATGTGGTTCTCTATGCTATCTGTCAACAACATTGGGGAGAGTGCCAGATGATCAGTCACAAGACTATTTTGTCCTCATTTGCCTACCTTCCTGTAATCTGATCACATTCACTGACTACAAGCCTCCAGCTATTCTACTACAGAATTCAGAGTCAGGCATCTTAGGCCATTTCTGACCCTTCTTGGACCTGCACTTTTATTCCCACTCCCTCAACCACAGAGCAACAACATAAAAAGATCTATCATGTTCCCAGAAGCTTCAGGAAAGGTTGACTGGCTACATGCTGGCTAAGAGTTAGTGGGTGAAATCCTCTATCTTTAAAGGGCTTGAAATGGACTTTTCCTACAGGCCTGTAAACTTAACCGTCCATTGCAAGCTACTGCCATAAGCATTCACTTTACTTATTTGCAACACCATCTACATCCAGAGATCAAACATGACATAGAAAGTTCAGACACTGTCATCTGGCTTTGCACATTTCTTTTATTGGTTTTCCCCAACAATGGAAAAACTAATTTATTTAGCAGGCTTTAAATCTGAAAAAGAAGTCTGCCATAAGAATCTAGCAATTTTATTTAAAAAGAAAAGAAAAACCCCAAGACACACAGTTGTCCAGTGGAGAAAGTTCTACGTATGTCATCTTTGCTGCAGTTCTGCGAGTGATTTAGAGGAAGGCTTCCTGGCAGCTTCTGTAGTTTCAACAAGCAAACTGCCATATGGTTAGTTAAGTACAGAGAGCACACTAGGGTTTGTTTTGTATTTGAGGTCCAATTGGTGGCACAGTCTTTCTTTTTTTTAATCGACAATCTGTTCACAGAATCTATTCCTTACAGATCCTAAAATAGATTTGGGAGCCACGTCTCAGCACTAGGCATAATTATCAGGCTATTTACAACTTTTTTTTTGCCTTCCACAAAATCACACTCTTGCAAGTGCTGAACAGGTGCAAAACTTCTGCTGCCTCTACAGCTACTCATTCTGCAATGAAGACAAAGTTAAGCTCCAAAGTCTGCTCTGAATTAAATGCTATTACTTCAACCAAATGTCGATAAAGTACTGTTAAAGAATTTTACCATATAAGATTTATTGGATTCCTTGTAAATATTTCCTAATTTGGCAAACCAGAAATAGAGGTTGATTGTAAAAGACAGTGTTTAATCCAGGGTTTCCCAACCTTTCCCTGTCAGGGGCCTGATCATGACCCCTCAGTCAGCTGAGGGGCCAGTGATGTGGTTCTTACCAGTGGCAGCGGCGTATGCATTTGTGCCATGTTTCTGGGCATTTTCCCCACCTCCATTGCTTCCCTTGGAGGAGGGAGGGGAGGAGGGATATTTGAGCCATTTTTGAATTTTTTGCCATGTCTTTGCAGCATTTTGGTGCGAAAACGTGGCAATTTCAGCACTTCCAGTGATGTCAGGGCACTTCCAGTGTCGGTGGCAATCCGGCCCAGGGGCCAGATTTGGCCTGGGATGTAGGTTGGGAACCCCTGGTTTAATCCATTTGCTTAATTTAAACAAAGATTTACAGATAATATGGATTGGCAGCTTTATTTTGCTGTTTTTCCTACAAGTTTCTTGATCTACAATACATTTGTTTCAGAAATGTTTTTTTTTTTTAAATGCACGGTCTTGCTAGCATTTTAACAGAAATAACCAGTCCCCTACAATTTCAGATAGGCTAATATGAACCACTTATCTGAAAGGAAATCTACATAACATGTGTGACAACCGCATGCTCTTGACACAATTGGTTTTGAAACAAGGGAGTTTGGAAAGAAGCTTTGAAAAAGCTCTTTTTAAAGTATTGTACTGAACATCAAGAGATTAAATCTCTCTTATGTGAAATCCATCAAGAGTTCAGTTTTCTAAAATAGATACAGGGAACTGACAATCTGCTTTTAGAGTGATTGTCAAGCCAAAAAGGGAAGGTCTCGTGTATCCACATAACTACAAAGGATTCTGTTTCTATTTTCAAGGCTTGATCCTATACCACCCACAAATCAAGATGGTTCATCTTCATAAAATAATACACAACGGCTTCCAATATGTTCGTTTACTGAAGTTTCTCCTTCCCAGGAAGCAATTCTGGTATCATAACTTCACCAATTAGATCTTCAAGAGAATTTTATTTATTTATTTATTTATTTATTTATTTATTTATTTATCATTCATTCATTCATTCATTCATTCATTCATTCATTCATATTTATCCACCATCATTCCTATACAGTAGAACCACGGATAATGCTAAAACTTGGTTCCACGAGTCTTATCGTTATCCAATTTTTAATGTTATGTGATACATGCATAACTTTAAAATCCTATGGGATGAATCGCATAATGTTAAAACTCCACAGAGATTCATTGTAACCAGCACAGACTTCAGCAAACGTTATGTGATACATCCCATAGGATTTCAACGTTATGCGATGCAATCTGCCCCCCCCTCCAATTGCTTAACATTATGTGGTTTTAGCGTTATCTGGTGCAAACGTTATCCAAGGTATTACTGTACTGGCCTTTACAGTGTCAATCTGTTCATATGCAACTGTACTTACAATTGCTCTGCTCTTGGTATCTACCTATCATCTGAGTATGACTTCTCTAAACTTGCACAATTTGGTACTTGATGACAGGATCCAGCTTCTTGATCATTATTACATTATGCTGATGTAAGGAATGGATATAATTAGAATAGAGAAAAGAATGAGAGCATGTGTAGAGTGTGAGTATGAATGGATAGAAAGTAACATTGCTAAAAGTGAAGGTAAGGCCAGGGAAGATTAACAGCAGTGAGTAGAGATATGTCAAGGAGAACTGATTTGCTTGTTGAACTGGGATTGGATGAGAGTGAATGATTGATAGGAAAGGTGCTAGAATCCTGAGGGGAATTTAGATAAAAAGGAGAGCTGAGGTAAATTAAAGAAGAGGGAGATTTCAGGTAAAATAGAGAGAGCACCAGCTGAGGTAAAATAAGAAGATGAGCAGGGTTTTCAGATTTCTGCTATCCAGGGATAATTCAGCTGAATAATTCAGTAGGAAGGTTCCTGTAGAGTAGAAAGGCAGGGTTAATATTTTGTGGGGAAATTGATAGTCTGTCTTGCCTGCAGTATTTTGAAGTGTTTATTAGTATTAATTGAAGCTGCCTCCTGTTCGTCACAATTTTGAAACCTAACTATTGATTTTTATAAATATCTCAGTGTTATTGAAATTATTTTTTTGGGGGGGAAATCCTCAGCCATTGTGTTTATTGCCACCTGTAAAGGGAGGGGTTTTTTTTGTTTAGTTACACTACCAAGATTAGACTGACACACTGGTTAGTAGCTAACCCTAGGAGGAGGGCAGACTGTAAATTGTCGGGGCAGGCTGGGATTGAACTGTTGAATCTCCCAGGGCTTGTCTTGTATGAAGAAAAATCCAGGCCAGACATTGCAATTTAAAAGCGTCCTGGCTAGTATGATATCAGACTCAAGATTTTCTGAGAAATTAGGGTCTGATCACCATTACAGCTGATACAATATTATGCTTTTTTCCAAAGTGCTTCATCACAACTAATCTACAAAGCTCTCTGTTCAAAATGACAGAAAACTAATCCTTTCCCCTACACTAGGTGTTATTTATTTATTTATTGTTCGCATTTAGTATCCCGCCCCAATCGGGAAGACCCGACTCTGGGCGGCTTACAACATACATTACCGTCATAGGTAATGGTCATAACAGTATATAAAAACCTTAAAAGTTCGTAATAATTCATAAAAATTTAAAATAC